>JBBMKD010000115.1:55278588-55305428 GCA_037834095.1 Argya squamiceps
GAACCTGGAAGAACACTGCTTCAACCAGTGGTTTCAACAGTTGATGAAGATGGTGATAGAATACTTTGTGCATATCTTATACTACAACCCAGGACAGCAGTACAAGAGCCCAGACATGGCTCTACCAAAGATGGACCCAAGATAAACTCAAGACGGATGACAGGTCACGAGTTTTCACACTTTTATAAGTTTCAGTCCATTTACAAATTGGGGTTAATTGTCCGATTACAGCTTCAGGTTATGAAGTCACATCCTCCCAGATTGCTTTCCTCAATTTGCCATTGTTTGTACTTTTTGGGCCTGAAGCTGCAGTGGTGTCCTTGCTTCTCAGGCTGGAAAACGGCTGTTTTGTCTTAATACCCTGTGAAGAGAACTTGCTAACACTTTATGTGAAGTTCAGAGTTACATGCTAATGCAGTACAGAATCTGGAAAATAAGAAATCTAAAACTTAAGGCATCAAGGCAACAGAGCTTTTTGCTCCCATTCATCTTGTGGAAGTGAACTCCAACTGTGAACACCCTGCTTTTATGTGGAAGCCATTTCCCTTGATGAGTTTTCTTGTATCTCTCTGATATTCTCTTGATTTGATGAGTTTTCTCCTTTTTGTATGTTGAAATAATAAATAAAACCCCTAAGCTTCTTCTTTATGTTTTCTGCACCATACCCAAATTTATATAATCAGGTCTGTCCCCCTCCAAATGTTGAATTGTTGTTTCTTCCTACCCAGGCAATATTTTGGTAGCTATTGGGTTTTTAATTTTTTTTTCTTTTTTAATCTTAATTGAGGGCATTCCTTGAAGAAAAAAGCATGACAACCCTCCACATAATATCTGATCAGTATGTACTTGTAGCCTTTATCTAGATGACTTTTTTCTAAAGATTCATCTGACTTAAAGCAGGCAGAATTAAATGCTACAGAAATCAATCTAAATTGATCTGTGTACCTTTTTAAAAGCAATTTTAAAGAAGTTGTAGCCTTCATTGCAAACATTTAGGATTGCATATACATGCATCTGAATCAGTATAATAACTGATTTTGAAATAATAATGATAACACATTTTGAAAAGGTAACAGTATTTCATTTGAATTTAAATGTCTTGTTTTAAATAAGCAGTTATGATATGGAGCCAAATCAGTTGGCTTAACAACAAAAGACAGTATGCTGATGAATTATGTATGTTATCTTCATTTTCTGCCTGCTGATAATTGACAGGTATCATGGCATCTTCTACTTACTTCCTGTAATTATATGCCATATATCAAACATCGACTTGTGTGTAATGGTCCTCCCCACACACACATACACACAAAATGGTTTTATGTTTTATTTAAAGCTTACAGCATTTTTAAATTTTCTGTTTCACTCACTCTGTTTTGCAAGCTGCTTTGTCACTCAGCCCACGTCAACAATGTTAAATTAATAAGATTTCTTCAGTGTTAGTTTGGCAGAGTCACTCATTGAAACGATGGCTCCATCCTTTTGTTTGTTTTATTTTTTTATATAAATTGGTTATGCTAAGCCATACTGAAGAAAATTTATCTGCTGTTTGGACATGTGTAGTAAAACAGGTTTCTCAGTTTTTTGCATAAAGTTTGTGTCTTCACTAACAGATATATTTTCATCATTGTGTTGCAACTTTAATTATATTAGGTTTAAAAAATAATGTCTTAACAGAGCTGATTAAATGGCTAGTTCCATCTTGGTAGTTTGCATTTAATTCAGACTAACTCTACCATAACAAGGATACATTAATTGAGTAGCTGTACAACTGGGCTCATTAGATGCAATTCTTACTGATTAAATTTAACCACTACTGTGTATCTTAGCCCATGATTTAGAATTTCTTTTCATTCAGTGTTTTGTTTCTTGGAAGAAAATTAAATTTGCTGAGAGTTATTTTAATAAGCCTGTGATAATAAAGTAAATCTTCAATTAAAATGAAGTCTTAATTACCTTGAAGGGCTTTTATTTATATTGCCCTAAATATTCACATTCATATTTTAATCTAAAAACCTACATGCAATAATTGGTATGCCTGGTAAAAAACTAGTATATATTGTGGAAGAGTTTCTTACTATCATTGCATCCTTGACAATATTCACTACAAGAGAAAGTGGGCCTTAAACAAAGCCCCAGAAATTACAGAAAGTAATTGTGCAAAAAGAAAATTAGATTATATCTCTTTTGTTCCTATTAATTTCAACTCGATTTGTCACCTTCTTTAGAAACCTTAGTGTATATTCTTTTCCTGTATCATTGATTAATTTGGTTCAAGGCTCATACCTTAGTGAAATAAGTGATCTGATATACTATTTCTCACTGAATTAGAATAAACTGTTAAATATCTTTATAAATGCCCTTTCATCAAAAACCACTTTAACATGAGTAGAAGGTGATATCCTGTGAGCAGCCAGTGATGGCAAAGGAATGGAGTGCACTAACACCAGCAAGTAACATGCCTGCTTTTATGGAACTGAAAAAGAAAATTTCATAAAGGAAAAAAATCCTCAACAATTTTTTTTCTCTAGGGCATGTTTTGGGCATAAGTATCTGGATATAGCAGCTCTCTGGCTTGAGAATGCTAAACACCTGACTGCAGATAAACAGGTAAAACCTGACTGCAGATAAACAAGGTAAAAAGCAGACTGCAGGGCTTTTAGCAGTCAAGCTTATATGAACAACTGTTATTGAATATACATAAATCCAGTTTTCAAAGAGTGAACATTCAACTGAAGTAACTACAAAATTCATGGGACCTGCTGAAGGCACTCTGCTGTTGTGCTGAGTGCTAACTTCTCTATTTCTCTCCATACAATAAGCTATAGGTTGAGGACCTATAGGTTGAGGACCTATAGCTTATTATATAGTAAAAAACATTGCTTGAACTTTTTTTGAACGTCCCTTTAGACAGAAAGTTATGAGGAGCTGCAACCATGATTTAAATAGAAATCATCATGCTCCCTCTCTTATTTTTATTTTGCATTACCACCAGAGCACCTAAACTTCCAGGAGGTTTTCTTTTCCAGCTGCTGCTTATCCAGTTTAGGCTGAAGGAGTACAGATGTCTCCAAAGGGCTGTCATGTTCAGTGGCAGAAGCTGTCCAGGTGATCTCAGATGTATCTGCATCACAGGAGTGTCTCGGAAAAGCGAACAAACTGTGGGGTTGTGCTCCAGAGGCAGAGTGTTCCAGGGATGTGCAGTAGCCACTCTTCAGAAGGGAAATGGCTGATCAAAGACATTTTCATACATTGGCTTATTCTGCCCGCTGAAATGAAAGTTAGGAACGAGTTATATTACTTTTAACAAAAATAAAATGTGAATATCTCCCATTCTGTACCCTTGCAAAGAGTAACCAAACAAACTTTCAAAACAAACTTTGTGATCTGTGATCCCTTTTCATCTTTTAATGGTCACCTCACTTAACAATCTCCTAAGCATATTCTAATTTGCTTAGGGCTAAATAATATATCACTTTCTTCACAAGAGTGGTATGTATTTAGCAAGTAAACTTATGAAGTTAACAGGACTACTCCTTCAGTTAAGGTTGGGACCTTGGCAAAGACCTTTTTTAATCTGTGAACATTCTCATTGTGAATGCTTGCAGAAGGTCTCATTATTGGTAGAGCAACAGTTATTATGTTACCTAATGCTTAGTGGTCATGGGCAGCATTACTTTCTGTTGGGGCACTCACAGGCTCTTATTCCACAGCTTTCATAGATCCATTAGTGTTGGAAAAGACTTCCAAGGTAATTGAGTCAAACCTTTGACCAAACACCACCCTTTCAAGTAAACCACAGCACTAAGTGGCATGTCGAGTCATTTCTTGAACACTGCTGGGTGTGGTGACCACCACTTCCCTGGGCAGCTTATGCCAGTGCTTGACAGCCCCATGAAGAAATTTTTCCTGATGTCCAGCCTAAATGTCCCCTGGTGCAGTTTGAGACTCTTGTCCTGTCACCAGTTACCCGGGAGGAGCCCGACCCCCACCTGGCCACGGCCTCCTTTCAGGTAGGTGTAGGGAGTCATAAGGTCATCCCTGAGCCTCTTTTTCTGCAGGATAAACACCCCCAGCTCCCTCAGCTGCTCCTCACAGACTGGTGCTCCAGACCCTGCCCCAGCTCCGTTGCCCTTCTCTGGACTCACTCCAGCACCTCAATGTCCTCGTAGGAAGGGACCCATAGCTGGACACCAGATTCAAGGTGTGGCCTCAGCAGTGCCCAGCCCAGGGGGACAATCCCTGCCCTGGCCCTGCTGGCCACACCATTGCTGATCCAGGCCAGGATGCCATTGGCCTTCTTGGCCACCTGGGCACACCCTGGCTCATGTTCAGTCGCTGTCACCAGCATTCCCAGATCCTTTTCCACTGGGCAGCTTTCCTGCCACTCTGCTCCAGCATCATAATGTGTTCAGAAGTGAGAGCGTTACTCTTCCCACAGGTCATTGTGGGTATGGATAGCTGAATTCCCAAGCACCTAGTGGAGGAAGATGCTTTACCTGAACTGAACTTTCCCACACAGATGAGCTGCAGCTGAAGGGAATGACTGCCTGCTTCAGGGACCCACACATGGAGAGTTCCCATGCTGACCTCCCAGCTGCAAAGAGCTTCTGACAAAGCTTTCACCTATAAGATTTTGTGAGTAGGCCTTCAAAGGGTGAATTGAAAACACATTGTTCTATACTTGCCCCCAGAGAATAAGCACATAATTTCTGCTTATTTTGGCACTTAAGTCGACCAACAAAAAAGTCCTACTGTGGCAAAATAGGCTCTCCTTCTCATAGCAGGCTGACTTGATTATTATAGATGCAAAGCTTGTTTTGCAATTCAAACTTTGTCAAAATAAATCCAAAATTATTTTCCTGGATAAATCAAATTAAAATATAAATACTGAATCAGAACACATTTTCTGTACTTACCAAGCAATCCTGTAAAAAGGCTATTAAAGTAGGCTAAATTGCCTCTCTTACCCTGCCAGCCCTTCCTGGGCACATTTCTGAAGCAGTGGTGTTCTTGCAGGGAGGCAGGGGTTCAGCCTGCATCTGCAGAGCTCCCCATTTTGGCTGGTTTGCAGGCAGCTGTGCTCCATTCAGCCCTAGTCTTTTCTCCAAAGGGAGAAAAGATTCCTGACGGGACAGTGTCTAATGGAAATGGACGCCTTTCCTGTCCTCTTTGTTCATTTGAAGTCCTTTCCTAGCTGGCTATGCTTCTGTCAGAAGAGTCAAGACATCAGCAAGCTTTGCTCTGTATTTGCACAAAGACAGCAACATTTTAAATTATGATAGTCATATGCTTCTATTTAATTTTTTTTTTTAAATCTATAAAAATTTCCATGGGCAAATGTTAGAAGTTTCCTGTTTCTGTAAAGCTGGCAGACATGTCATCAGCACTACTAATTCTGAGAAATCTGAAGAAAAAATGCCAATTTTTTTTAAAATTGCCTTTTTTTTTTTTGTTAGCTGGCCACCCTGATGTCTGTAGTAGCTTTGTATTTGTAGGGTATGATTTCTGAGTGGCAGCTTGAATGTTTCAAAGAACTCATAACAGTCCCCCTCAGATTTATGCTGCTATTTTCCCCAATTAAAATCACAGGGCATCAGGCCAAGATGAGGGTTTCACAAAAACCCACTGCTATGAAAAATGCTTCTGAAGCAACAAGGTTGTGTATAGGAGTGGGTATGTGTTCAGTACAGCAGTAGAAGCATATTTGAGGAGAGGTTTTTTCCATCTAAAAATGACAGTTGGTTGAACCGAATATTTTCCAGGAATGGCATGGTTTTGACAACAGCAACATGAGCACAGACATGAAGAACCTGGGCCAGGGCAATTTTGTGGGATGAGAAGGAAGTATACTCACAATGTATACCCACACCAGTCAGATTCTTTGGGAACAAAAGGGTTTTAGTGGGAAAACCCTGGACAGTGTCTGACTGTGGAGCCATTCTCTGTCCTCGCTTTACTGCTGGAGATGCTCCACTTCAGAGAAATAATCACAAGTTGTCTGGGCCAGGCTGCAGGAGAGAGGCTGTGGCTGCCCCACTGTGCTGGGCTGGGATTGCAGGCAGGTGCTGGGGCCAAAGCCCCTGGGGCAGCAGATCCAGCTTTGCCCCCATTCCTGGAAACACCAGTGCCTCTGAAGGCCTGGTTGTTGTGGGATCATCTCACTACTCTTTCCTGGTTTTACTGGAAAGTGCAATTTTACACTTGAATGTGAAATAAGCTATCTGGTGAATATAGAAATAAAAGACATTGTGAATGTTTTCATAGATGGAATTCTTGTTTTCTAGCCAGACTCCAACATGACAAAAAATTGACAGGCTGCTGTCATGACTGAAAGTCTTTTGGAATTCTCGAAGCTGAGATCGGATCCCCACAGCATTTTTAGTACTATATTTCACTTTACCAAACAAAGAGGAAAAGGAAGAAGTTCCCTATCTCCAATATGTTTCTACCCATACCAATAAGCGTCTTTGTACTGATGATGCTTAGAATAGGAATTTATGTATCATTATATTTCAAAGATGCACTTTAAGGATTTACGTGTTACAACTTCCAGAGTAATACAGACTGTGCTTGTCCAGAGCTGTTTCTGCACCACTTTTTTTCCACACATGATTACTCCATGCTTGACTCAAGATAATTTGTGGAAAATCTTAAAAGAACTGCATTTTTACAAGGTGCTATTAGAATCAAAACAAAAATTCATTATATAAATATATACTATATCTATGCCAGTTTTACATCCTACTGCTTCTATACTTTGCACAAGTTTCACATTTCTGCTTCTTCAGTTGTCTCTCTTATTAATAAAACAATAATCTTTAGACCCAGGAAACACATGAAAGCCTGGAAAGTGATGCTAAAAATCCTGTGACTTTCACATAAAAAACCAGACAAATCAATTTTAAAAGCTACCAGAAGGAGATTATTCTTACTTTTAGACTACAGTGTCCCAGTTCTCTGGTGATACGATGGAGGAAACTACTATCCTTGATGGACACATTTCAGCTTTATTGTTATTTTTAATGGGTAGAAAGGGTGAAAGGATGGTGAGGTGAATCTAACAGTTACAATGATGAAAAAAATACTGCTGTTTTGGCAAGAATAATAATGATGTACTTATCAGTGAGAACCTGCCAGAGAAACGAGTCTGCTCTTGCTATTCCAGTCAGACAGACGAAGATGGGACAGAGCCATGCATTTAGGAACAGCAGTACAGCAAGTTCAACAACATTTTAGCATTGCTTTTAGAACATGGAAAACCCAAAGCAGAGTGTTAGTATTTAGAGTCTGTTCAGGTTTAGCTGGAAGAAAGCCCAGCACTAGTTAAAAGGCCTAAGTATAAACAGGCTAAACATTGTTTAGAGGGAAAAATGTCAACCACAACATAACCTGTCCCTGCTCCTGCAGGAGGGTGGGAACTGGGGAGAAACAAGTAAGCAGGGAGAGAAAAGAATGAACAGGAATGCCCAGGGCAGTGGCACTTTGCAGAAGCCATGCAATGAAGGCAAAGACAGTCTAGATCTCACAGCCAGTTGCCTGAGATGGAAACATGTTAGAATCTATCATAAATGTAGGACACCTACAGGATAGGATAGGAGCTGGCATTTTACTTTTTATTTTGTGCAGTCAGTGACATTCAATTCTGATTTTGACCCGTAGGTTCTGTTATAGTACAAAACACTGTAGTGACATGATGCATAGGAGTTTGGCTTGTCTGGGGGGTACAGGATGCTGCTGGTGTTCAAGCCTGGCCTTCTTACCTTTGCTGTGGTCTCTAGGTATGAAAATATCTGCAACCTGGTTCAAGATAATCATCCTTATGCAATGTGAGTATGTTTCTTCTCCTTTTGTTAAGAAGTTTTTAGAACAACACTTCTCACAGAAAAAGATGGTATTATATATAGTGTGAAAATAGTGTTGTAAACAAGAAAAGTGTTTCTTTAATAGTTAAAAATAACAGCAACAACAACAATAACAAAAAAGATCCCAGAATTTAAATCCTTCACAATTTTAGTACTCCCTGCTTTTACTAACAGGAGCATTTAATTAGGATCAGGTATGCTTCATTTACACATCACAAGGACCATCTTCTAACAATATTGCAAATTAATTAGCAAACCTAATATACTGTGTTTCAAGTGGAAAAAATTGTTTGCTTATATCTGCATCACTGACATATGAGACCCAGTCTAAATACTCCTTTAGTAAATGTTTAAATGTAGGTATTCTGGTCTGATCACTTTCATATACAGAGATTCAGTTTTAGTGCATCATCTTACCGACATTTCAGCAGCAAGTTTTGGCCTAAATCACTAAATAATTTGCATTTGTGAATCATCAACCGGTTTCATTATATTTAAGGTATGGAAAATCTTCTTAAAGTTATATCAATATCGATATAGATATATAAATATAGGAATTTTGTTCAGAGAAGAGGGAGAAAGAGAGAACTCTTGATTTGGGATGGGATATGGTAAGTTCTGAGAAAAGATCCAACAGACAGTAGATAGAACTATTCTGCTAAGGTTTGGTTTTTTGTCACCTCTTTTTTCCCCTGATGGGAACAAAGAAGAGGAATCAGAATAATTCCTGTTTTCTTCCTTGTTCACTCCAGATTTGTTGGTAAGGAAACTGGAATTTAAAATAAATAAAAATAAAGTAAATAGAGTAAAATAAATAAAGAAGATCCACAAGATGGTTGTGCACAAAAACCTGGTTGAGCTGATGCATACACTGGTAGCATTGGAAAAAAAAACTTTCAGAGTTATTGCCACCACCCAATCTCATTGAAAAGATTTCCTATTTAATAGACAGATAGTGCCTGGTTTGTGCTAGAATCCAAGCCTACTTCACCTTTGAATATTGAAACAATGTGGATATCAAGCCATGTAGATTGCTCCATACCTTACAGTGTTAGAATGTCTCAGTGTCTTTTGTCTTTCTTGCCTAGATAAATGCATTTAAAAAGCAGTTGTTTACTCCTTCTTTCAAATTTGGAGATCACTGGCATCCACCAACCTGTGCAATCACTAAATTAACAAGTGAGATTGATCTGATTGGTGTAGGTGTGAAACAAGTGCACATTCTATTGCTCCAAACGGAAGTTTTTCAATACTACATCCCTCACTGCACCACTTAGTGTTACCCTTCCATAGTCCTGCTTTGCCAAAACCTTGGTGGGGATTTCATGGATCATCAGTTTCTCCTAAACACCAAAAAGGCAAGCAGTTCATTCTGGAGAAACAGAAAACACCTCTCTGTGGTGGCAAACCATGGGACCAAGTTCACCAGCTCAGCTGGTCAGCCAGTGTGTGAAGGGTGTCAGGCCACATCCCAGCACTGTAGTCAGCCAGGGTACATGAGACAGGACATCCTTCTGTATTTTGCAGGGAATTCAAACCCTGTTGTTGTGTTTTAGGCTCCTGCCATCTGCATAATATGCAATTAGACTAAGCAGTTATATCTTTTTCTTAGTGACAAGTTTCTCTGCATAAATAGATATCAGGTGCCATACATGTTGCATCACGGATTTACATTTCTACAGTAATTGCCTAAGCTGCTTACACTGCCTGAGTAAGCAGAAGGGAAATGGAAAGAGGATTCCTCACCAGGATTGAGGAGTTGCAGTTTTCTTTTTGAGGATTAAAGTTTTCTATTACCTGCATAACACATTTTTATCCCTGTGTTTGCCTTAGAATGGATCTTGCTGACTCAACACGAGAGCACAACACTACATTATTTGGTGCAATCATTTTGCTGAGGAAACCACATCATTGGCTAAATGGAAGCCACATCACTGGCAATGTGGAAGTCAAGAAGTAGCTGACTGTCTCCACGGACTGGAAGCACCAGCTCCTTCTGTTTTCACCCTCTGCATTCATCTCAATCTGCACAGGGTGAATTCACAGCTTTCACCTTCCAGCACTTTGTAACAGGGAGCACAGAGGTAAAGAAACCACTGTGATTGCAATTTTCAAGCAGAGTTTGGAAAGCGTCCTACACAAAAATCAGATGGCCTTCAGATCACCTCTGTTATGGGGCAAAGAAAAGAAGAGTAGAGAAGAGGGATTGGAGCTAGGCAAAATGCTTCAATTATTTCACTGCCACTTGGTCATTGCTGAGTTTTGTAGTGGTAACAACAGGTTACAGGTGCATGTGTGTAACAATCCCAGAGGAAAACTACATTCAGTGTGACATCTCTAAAAAACTTCCCACTAATTTTAGCCCCAAAATTCATGACACTGTAAGCCATCTTGTCCAATCCAAACTTACTGCCACCAATAATGGCACCAATGTTCATATCACACTAAAGAGGCCTTAAATAGTGATTTAATGTTTCTTCTTACAAAGTTATCAAAATTATTTACAGCAATATTTTGCCCATTTGAATACACTGTTTTACATCTCTTTAGAGCTGCATCAACAAAGACATAAAGTTCTACATCTCTAAATGCCTCTCAGATATTAAAAAAAAGCAAACACACAAATAGTGTGTTTAGTGAACACACAAATAGTGAACTTCTTATGTTCTCTTGTCACTAGTTCACTCTTATTCCAGTATTAATGGAATGTATGTAACAGTATTAATCTCTGTTACTTTTAGGAGTACTGTTAGGAGGCTCAAAGTGTGCCTGCTACTACGCTGTGCAAGGAGAGATGAAAAGGACACTAAGGAGAGGAAAAATAACTCTGTAATGAAAATAAACGCAGCCTTTGATGCAGGCAGAGTTAGGATTAGTGGATTCACACACTCACAGCCACACTGCAGAAGGCAGCTTATGCATCTGGGCTCACACTGAGACTTTTTGCACAAACAACATCAAAACATTCACAACTCTGCCCAAAGTTTTTCTGTTCTCACTTTTTTGTTGCCTTCAGCAATAAAACTTAAAGGTGGAAGTGTGCGGCCTACAGGAGCTATGAGGTTGTCACAAAAACTGGGAAGTGACTAGAGCAGGTAGACTGGTGAGGGAGGCTGGAGAGCTGTGGGGGGTAGTGGATCATCTCCAGAAGGAGCAATGAGAAAAAATCGAGCAGGGAACCCATAGCCAGGGAGATGGGTGGGAAATAATGACATGGAGAAGAAGGTGTAACATTAGGAAGGCAGATCTAGAGAAACCATTTGGTCTCAAATGTGCTCTGACACCCTTGCTAAGTTAAGCGGAACTTTCAGGTGGCTGACAATGCCCAGGATCACCCAAAGTTTTCTCAGCTTATGGTACATACAGTCCTAATAAAAGCCTAGGGCAAGTTGTTATTAGCTTGCCTGCACAAAACATACAAGATGCACACAAACAAGTTAATACTGAACCCTGAATTTGTAGAATTTTATGACTTTTCATATTTGGTTCCTTAATCCCAGCATTACTTTTAATTCATGTACTATATGTTCAACCACCAGTAAGGAGGGTTAAGCAAAATCACTACAACTTATTGAAAATTCTCAGATTGTTATCAGAGTGTCATGCTAAATTTTTTACTTGCTCAGAAAACTAGAAATGTGTTAAAAATGCATTCAAACTTGATTAGGTATGGTATTTCTTTTAAAGAACAAATGATGTGCTCACATGAAAATACAAAATGTGGTCTGTTTTTAATTTTTTTTAGTCATACCCTCTTGAATTTGTTTCAGCTGGCATAGTTAGCAATCATTAATAGGCAGTGTGCTCTGCGGTAGCTTATTTTCCTTAAGCAAAATCAAAACCATCAGGGCCACCTATATCCAGACAGATTTTCTACAAAAGCCATTTTGGAGAATGAGGCTGCTCTTCCATTCCGTGGTCTCTTGGACTCCCTCTGCTCTTCCTGCTGTGAATATTTTTCCAAATAGTCAGTCCCTCTCTACTCAGTGTGTCATTTGTTATCCCGTGTTTCTCCAGGAATAATGGGCAACAGAGTATGAAGCTCATAGGGTGCAAAGTGACTTCTCTCCCTTTATTAGTTGCAGGTGCAAGCAAGGAAACTCAGAGTCTTCCATAGCAGAACCATAGCAGAACCATTCCCACAAAACCTCCCAGTCTCAGGCAAGAAGGTCAACTGTGAACAGAAAATATCAAACAAAGCCTACACATGAGAGAAATTCCCAATCCAGCCAGCTCAGCACAAATGTCTTTAGGACGTATATCCACAAGCTCAGACCACCCCCTTAACAATCCTGAACAGATTATTCGTGGAAGCCACTTTCTGCATATCTCACCAAGTAAGACGGTAAATATACTCTCCTTTTCATGAGTTTAGCAGAAAAACTCTCTGATTAGCCACTAAAGCAAGAGGAGGTAGCCAGGAACAGACTGTTTTCTTCTGTAACTGGCTAGTCACAGATATAACTCTGTGCAGAGTGAATTCCTCATGCATGGTGATAAAACTGCTACCCAGCCACCATCCTGATGGATTCCTCCAATTCCTGCACCATGCAACCCAAAGCTGTAGTTCCCACTAACAACCAAAGAGGGGAAAATCAGTATCTGACAGCTCCACATTAAATTATGTGGTGGAAAAAAATATATGCAAATAAACTTTAATCAAGTGCATAACTGCCTCTAATACATAAACTACACCTCCAAAAATTTTAGTCTATTAAATTTAATGAAACAAGACAGAAAAACCACAGAGATTGACCTGCTTTGGGAACCTCTGACATTTTCAGCCATAGTCTCTTACCTACAGGAACTCTTGTCACAGTCCCAGTTGAGTTCCTCTCTGTGAGTAGCCACAGGACTGATGTACTGGATCTGCCTTTTGGATTGTATTTGCTTTCAAGCCAGCTCAGTTGGAGTTGCACCCACAGAGTGTCTAAGCCTTCATTGTCTTCATGTGGACCTCACCAAGGAGAAGGTACACTCTCTGGGAGTTATGCAGTCAATAACACAGCTGTTCCAGCTCCCAGTTTAATTGTCTGAGAACTACATGATGGGTAGAGCATTTATAGCCATCCCAAAAAAACTTTCTATCAAGCAGTCAGCAAGAAAAAAACCCAAATAAACCACAAACAAACAAAACAACAACAACAAACCTAAGAGAGGTCAGACCTGAACAGTACAAAAAATTGGGGCATTTTGTGATCCTTGGTACCTCTGGGCAATACTGCTCCTCTGTATCTGTGCTCACTCTCATAGGATGTGGTGGAGAACTTCTTCCTCCTTACTGGATGTTGCCATTCTTCTTCCTCTTTTAAACTTGCTCACCCATACTTGTTAGTAGCTTTCAGCTCTCATTACCCAGGCTGCTTCACTGCTTATTACTCTCACAGGAATTTCTCCATCTCTTGGCCTCACTTTGCTGACATTAAGCAGACAATTCAGGTTGCACTGAAATGGTGAGGGGTTTGTAGGGTGGAATGAATGCACACTGCAGGGTTCCCTGGTTCCCTTTGCAGCCTGGGTTAGAGGTGTTGCCTCACCCAATATGCAGCAAAGAAAAACTGCTTGAAGAGCAATCCTCTGGCAGCCAGTGTGTATCCTTTGTATCAATCACCTTTGAGAATCATGAAGCTATGTCCACATAATTAGGGAAACATGGCACATTCAGTCTTATTCTGGTCCCACATCTCATGTTTGCCTATTTTGTCTCTTAAATGCAATTATAACCATACTGGCATATTTGTTTTGTTTTCTCAAGCCTGTTTTTCTTGTTATAATAGCATATGATATATCAACTATTCATTGCAATTAAGAAAAAAAACCACCCAGTAACACTGTAAGTAAGACTATGCACACATTCCAAGGCTGTGATAACATCACAAGTCATGAGAGCTTTGCTTTTTGAGAGTATAATTTTGCCAGAATGA
This sequence comes from Argya squamiceps, assembly GCA_037834095.1. NCBI lineage: Eukaryota > Metazoa > Chordata > Aves > Passeriformes > Leiothrichidae > Argya > Argya squamiceps. The sequence continues at coordinate 55,292,378 of JBBMKD010000115.1, forward strand.
CTGGGTGTGGATGCCTTTGGGTTAACAATCTGTTTAGTAGGGTTATTTGGGCACAACTTTTTATTCCCTTGACTGTGTTTTTAAGATTGGAAGAATGCTTCCTAGTGCGAAACGCTGGACCTAGATGTGACTAATGACACGAGAGACAGTCAATGCCAGTGTTGGCTGGAAGAACAGTTATGAGAATGACTATTTCCAGGATGACCCCAGCATACACCTTTTTTAGTGGTCTGATGGTGTCTAAAACTACTTATTTTAGAATCTTTCTTTCCAAAGTTCTTCATTAGGTGACTTGAAGTGATTGTGCTTCCTTTGATTAAAGATCTACTGTTTGCTTTCCAGAACAATTCAGAGCAAGGAAATTTGATCCACTCATGATGACCTCCAAGCTGTATCTCTCATTACTTGTAGTACTGATGGATCTCCTAAATAACTGTATGTTCCTATCTCCTTCTAAAATCTCTTAAATACCTGATGTATCATGAGATACATTTAAGTGGTTTTATCTCTGCTGAATGCATTCAGGATAGTACCTCCCTAATAATTTCAAGGTCTAGCACTTTTTTTTTAAACTGATAAGGCCTCATTTCAAGCAACATTTCGTTGTTTTTGTCTCTCTTCTTTCTTGGCTTTTCCATGCCAGGTATTTTTGTCTTCTTTCCTGCTGGCTATTGCATGCCAACTAACTTACTGCTATGGCACAGAATATACCCCATGTGTCAGAAGCATTTTTTAACAGAGTCTAAGCTGAAAGTTGAATGAAGCCATGCTTCATGTAGACGAGTTTTAATTATTCTTCAGTCTGTGGAAGTGGAAAGTAAGGCCAGGATGAGGAGGACTGGGTTGTCAGGAAGATAGCTGCAGGGAATCAGAATATATCATTACCTAAGGGAGTGGTATCCTCAGTCTTCATCTACTTTAATTCTCTCACCAGACACATCAAATGACAGTGCTGTAGGGCTTAAAAAAATTGGGGCGAAGCTGGGGCAGAGGATGGCTTATAATGACAGCCTGTCGAAATGTCTGAGTGGCAGACAAGTGGAGAGAAAGAAGTTTGCAGTCAGGGTAGCTAAGGTGGAGTGAATATGTGTTTGGATTTAATCTGCTTTCTTTCTCAAGGTAGGTTTGACAACTGGTTAAGCTGGCTAGCTCTACATGAGCTTCACAATGCCGCCTATTAAATTATTTGCTAAGAAAATATAAATTTGGCAATTGTCACAGTTGGCCAGAACTAATTGTTACTTCATCGAACACAACAACTAAGGACTTGAATGACTCTTGCTTTATTGGCAGAAGTGAGAGGCAATCATAGACCGATTTCTTTCCACACCTGCTAAAAGAGACCCAAGTTAGGAGTCCAGTGCAGGTGGAGTTAATGTCAAGAAGGAGCTCTCCAGGAGGTAAGCTAGCTGCAGTTCTGCCAGCTCTCTCTTTCTCATGAAAAAAACATGCTTTTCCATTTCTGTGTCACTGTTCACACATGAAAATCTATTTCCTACTCCCTAGACAAACCTGGCTTGTGCTTCCATATCTCATTTAGCTCTTGTGGTACATGTATATATACTTGGCAAAATAACCACAGGTAACCTGGGGCACCCCTGCTGGTCCCACCACGAGCTGGTGAGGCCAGCAGATGCTGGGTCACCCAGCACAGCTAGGAGCCCTGACACATCCCATGAATTCTCATAGGAGATGTGTCTCACCAGCCCAGGACTTCTCCTCCTTTCCCAGACTTGATGATTACAATAAGCTGACAAGGGAGGGACAGTATAATGCTACCCCACCACTTCAGCACAGGAGACCTGACAAGCTTTTCTGTTTCCTGTGAAAGAGAAAAGATGGAAAAATGAGGAGTGCCAACATGGAAGGGTGGAGTTTCTCTTACTCAGCTGTGTGTGTTTCAAAGATGGGCTTTTAGCTGGGATAGTCACAAGTCCCCACTAACAGACACAGGAGAGAAATAGCTACTTCCTGAGACACACTCATGCCATATGAGACAGATATCTAAAGAGGCCAGCCCTGGCAGGTGATTCATCCATCTAGCACTTTCTCCACAGACTAGAGAGGGAAACTAAACCTTCAGGTAGCAAAAATTAAGTCAGAGGAGTTGAATGCAGATAAAAATAAACATGGTAATAGCATCCCCCAAGTGTTCTTCTGAGGTAGATTTTTTTTCTTTTTTTAATGTTTACTGTTATCTGGAGCCAAATATTTATTTAGTAGTGAAATGGGTCAAACCAGCTATAATAGATCTCTTTCTTGATTAGTAGCAGTTTTTGTTACCATATAAGACAACTAATGCATTATTTCCATTCTGAGCCATGATAGCCTTTTAATCAAAGTCTGTGCCAGATATCATAGCCCATCACATCTCAGGGGAAGACAAAGATTTTTCTCTTCCACTCCCTGCTGTTTAAGGAGACAACAAAGAATTGCTCAGACATTAAGGTGGCTAGCCACATATAAATATAGAGTATGCAGTATTATAAATATGGAGTATGTAGGATATAGACTCTCTGAACTTACATGCCACTCCAGATTTCCACTCCAAGTTACTTACCTGTGATGCTGGTCAGCAAATGTTGCCTTGCCAAGAAACTGTCTGTAAAAAGCTCACTACCAACAGTCCTAATTTCTGCTCCCCTGGTTACACATCAGCTGACACTGCATCTATTTCCTGAACAGATGCAAGAACACACACAGAGCAAGATCTGCATTTCTTTCCTGGTCTAGGACCCCAGTGAAATAATGTCATGCCAGACAAAAAAGTAAAACCAAGGACAGAATGACATATCTTCCCCTAAATGACCTACAGTCCCAATATTAAAAAAAATATGATAAGCAGGCACAGAGGAGCACAGGAATAATGTCAGTAGCAGACAAGTTATGAGTTAGTACATGCTGGGCTTCAGCAGCCTGGCTAATTCAGGCATCTGCAAACATCATGGAAGAAAAGAGCCTGATGGAGACAAGCTGGCATTCTGCAGGGACTTGTTGCAGGCTCCAGAGAGCAAGGCAATATGGCATTTCTTGAACCCAAGCATGAGGTTCTCTACTCCTTCAGAGAAAAGATAATGCTCAGTAGAGTGATTAGAAAATGTCATCTTTTGCCCAGAGTAAACATGTCAATTTTATGCATCCAGCAAAGGATGCAATTTAACACATATCCTTATCCCCTTGGCAGCATTATTGCTCAGCTTTGGCAGCCCCTCACTCAGCTGCCTTCCACAAATCCCACTCCAAGATACCAAATTTCCAGAACACCTATGGATCAGATCTAGATGCTAGAAATACCTACTGGGTGTCTACAACTCAGGAGCTATGACTTTCAGCAGTATGATGTCCAAGTGTCTTTGGCTGTAGATCAAAGATGCTGAAAGGCCCCATAGAAAGAGAAAGAAGGAGGCTGTTCATATGTGTTTTAGTTAGCAATAGCATATCTCTTCCTAGGTTGTCAGTTTCCAATCTGCAGTGTCCTTGTTGTTCAGTACAGCTCTTTTTAAAGAAATAAAGAACACTCCAGTTCTAGAACCATATCCACAGAGCACATGCTACGTTAATATTAAGGGCCAAAGGCACACAGAATTCGAGCAAGCCAAACTGCTGGATGCAATGGGCTCTGGAGGTCCCCCTTAATCAGGACACCATTGCCAAACAGGGAGGCTTAGCTTTGTAGAGGAAAGACACAGTTTTGCCACTTACACAGTTTCCTGGCTGTTTTTTATGGCATTGTCCCATACTTGCATGTTGGGAAGAAACGTTAGCTCATTAGCCCATCCCTACCTGTTCACCTGCAGGGCCTCCTCCATGGTGGCTCAGACTGGAGGAGTGGGAGAAAGACTCTAGTGGCTCATGAAGGGCTCTTTTGCCTTTTTTACAGACTCAGTGCAAGGGCTTATTTGCTTCATATCTTGCTTAGTATTAAATCTTTGCAGTAAACAGAGAGCATGGGAATATTTGTTAGAAGCAAACAAAAAGGCCATAAACATCTCTTTCATATTTAAACAAATATTTGTATATCTACTTATTCCCTTTGCTCTGTCTTTAGGTATGTATTTCTTAGCAGTAACATTTATCTGTGTTGGATTGATTGATTTATTTACATGCTTAGATTTACATCTCACAGGGTCCCATGTTGCTCAGGTCAAGGCAAAAGCCAGGAAAAGATAAGGTTGTGATGAAAACACAACTTGCAAGTCATCCAAATAGTTTGGTATAGGCTTTGGTGACCTGTGAGTGGCTGCTGGCACTGACTGTGCCCGATGGGAGTTTCATCCTTCTGTCTCAGCTTACCACCCCACAAAGGTGGTGCTTGATCTGCCACGGCCTCCACAACAGCATGACCCAGGGCCACCATTCAAGGGCAGGATATGAGGCTTCTTAACTTCAGCCTCTGAGGGAAATCTACACTTCTAGTCCCTTCTGCCTTTTGTCTTTGCAGTGAAATGAAACACATATTCCAATAATTTAAAAAATACATTCTAAGGGCATTCATATTGTTTCATTCCATATTGTATGAACAGAACCAGCCCAGCTGTTAAAAAATTATGTTAAAGTCTTAGAAAAGCATAGTTATCTGAAGCCATTGACCAAAGAGCTGGTAGACCAAAGACTACAAGATGAAAACACCATCAGGGCACGTGTAGTAACTTATTCAGGAATAAAAAAACTCTGCTCTTTCCTGTTGTTCTTTGGTTTGCACAGAATAAACCTTCCAGACTGTTACACATCGTACACAAAGGCCCATATCTGGCTTAGGGATTTAGGGACTGAATTGCCTTTTATTTGGTCCTAGACCTGAAAACAAAGATTTCGATTAGGAATATTACTCATTTTCTGAGCAGTAGTAAAACTGATCTGCACTCTAAATATGGAATTCAGCTGTGTTCCACTTTTTCTGAAGTGTAGCTACTCACTCTTGTGCTGCTGTGTATTCCTTCCTCATTTGTGCTGCACTGGAATTTTCTGGGCTCCACTGTCAGCCAGGGCAGAGGACTGACATGGCTTAAATTCCTCTTGCTCCCATTTCTGTCAGAGCACACAGATTTAGGGATGAGCCTCTTCACTTTCTGGAGGGTTCAAATGAAAGGACAGTTCATTCACTGACTGCTGGCCCTTAGCCCTGGATTTGGTCATTCATTTGGGCCATATTCTCCCTTTGGGCACGGTCTAACGTGCTCCCACAATGCTTTCAGTGGCAATCCTGCCCACTGAGCTGAGAACACAATTTAGCTGTTAAAGATGACACAAATCCTGATGCCAAGTCTTTCCTTTGTTCTTTGTTATCTCCAAAAGAATTTCAGTCTCCCTTACAGCTGTTATTTTTCTCTGGTAAAAACAACACTTTTGTGGTCTTTACAAAGAACTAATAACTGTCAAAAGCCTTTGCTAAAAATAGCCCTGTGGAGCATTTAAATTGTCATTTTTCTTGCATTACTACTTTTAGGCATTATGCTCAACTCCATAGGATGCCTTTTTGTGTGTTGTCTTAAGTAATTGCATTTCCTGTTGCAGGGATGAAAGTAACACACACATTTTTTAAAAGTACTCTCCAACTTCTATTGGACAAAACTATTTCTGTTGAATCAGTGAAAGTATCTGTGGAGTAAGACACTGTTTGAGAATAGCAAAGATCCTGATATTTAACCCTTCTTTTCAGCAGTGTCTCTAGAACTGCTGCCACGTACCAAACCAAATACATTGCCTAGGATTGTGATTCCAAAAACCTCTAAATAAATTAGCAGACAAACCATAAATCCTCCCTCATGGGTTACCTGCATGCTCTTACCTTTAAATGAAAAAAAACCCTACATATGAATTCTTGGATCAGTATTTTCCAGATATAACATCTCTTATGTCTTTATTCTATAGAAATATTTAATTAAATATTTAATATAAAATATTGCACAGAAAGGAAAGTCTGTTGATACGCTCTGCTCTTCCAAGATGCTTAAAACATTGGTGTATTTAGGGGAAAATGGGTCAAGAAGTCAGGGAAATGTGAAGTTTAAGGTGAGGGACAGTTTCTGAAGATTACACACACACACATTTAGACTCATGATAATGTAGTATGTCTTGTCCTAAGGCATCACCTTGTACACACACGCAGACACAGAAACATTTAGACTCATGATAATGTAGCATATCTTGTTCTAGGGCACCACCACCATTCAGATATATTATCTGTGTCTTGTCAAAATCAAAGTTTTGTTCCTGATGATCTGTGCTGGCAATGAAGGGGACTGGAAGGTCATAACCTCATGAAGTCCTAGAAACACTCTGCAGGCTGTGCAGGACTCTCAGCTCCTTGCTGTTCATTCCTTGAGGGCCTCATTGTGGCTGATTCCACACAGGAACACACAGTGTCAGCCAGGATGTCTAAGTAACAGGACCAGAGGGAGAGAAGTCATACAGAAAGAAAAGAAGGCAAATAGACATTCTCACAGCATCTGCTGTTGGCTTGTATATCTGTAAGCAGCATGGAAAAAAACAGTCTATCATTAAATATATATGCCTGAAATTGATAGAGTACCACAAGACTTTTATTCATTCGTAATTGTATGTCTCAGGTTTTGAAGAAGTAGAGATGTTATATAACACTAAAATCTTCTCTGCATATAAAGTAATTCTGTAGAAAACAGATGATCAGTTCTTAAACTTCAAAAGGGCTCTGGCACTACTAAAAAGCTCTTCTTCAAGTGCAAGTCAGGTTTCTTGTCCATCTTAATTGAAAGGAGCAGAACTGCTAAGTGTATTTCAGGCAGTGGGATCTTGCTGAAGATGAGTAGAAAATGTGTTGTACAATGGGGATCATGAGAATCCTTTGCTTTAGTAGTCACCAATTTGCCCTGTCTTGAAGGTGTGCTTTTCATTCGAAGATGTTTCAGGGAAAGGAAAGACACTGACTCTGTCTTTGATGTTCAGGATGGCTACGTAGGGACTTTCTCTTTCTTGAGATTAAGCTTGTTGTACATAAGTAGAGAACATGATGTATTTCACTACAAAAGGACAGACAAAAAGAGAAACACTTTTGCAAAAGTACTTCACAGACATCATAAAAAAACTTTAATTGTCATAGGGAGTGAAAAGACAGTGATCAAGTATCTTGACATTTTAAAAAAGAGCACTTTATGCACACTTTTTACTTTCTAGATTTTAAATCTTCCCTGCCTACTCTTTTTCTGCTACTTGGACTGTAACAAATTCAAGACCAGAGAAATATGTATTATGACTCAGGATGAGCTCCATTCCTACAAATCAACAATTAATCAGAAAGGTACCCTTGAAGGAAGAGAGTTCCTTAGCAAGACTTGTCTCTAGTGGGAATAGTACATTTCTTTTCAGGAGAACTTTTGAACAGAGAAAGATAAGACTTGAGAGCCAAGGTTGGCATCTGGCACTAAATCTTCAGTGCAGAAGACAGGAAGATCTGCTGCACAGAGCTCTGTGGTGTGCAGCCTGGCAGAGCAGTACTTGCTATGCAGATCAGGAAAGGAGGGCAGCAGCAGAGGCTGTATACCAATAACCCAAGTTTCAGCTGAGACTGCTATAATACAGGCAGAAATCCCTTTGTCTTCCCTGGTTCTATAAAAACCAGTCTTCCCATCCAAACCAGTCATCTTGATTCTTTCCCTCTTGTCAACAGTGAGAAACAGACACTCTGAAATGTAACTTTTCCTTCCTCTTATAGGTACATGCCTTAGGATAACGTCACTCATTCTGAAAGAAATCTTGGATTGAGACAGGTTACAGTCTTAACACCTTGTCTCTTTCAGAGATTTTAGCAACTCCCAATTAAAAATGGCAGCACTGTCACAATGGTGGAAGTATCTGTGAACATGCTGAAGGAAAACAACTTTTTTGGCTGCTGAACCTACTCCATATGAACCTACTTCAGGATGCTGCAGGTCATGGAAAACAATAGACTCATAGATAATGTAATAATAATAGAATCACAGACTCATAGGATGAGGTGAGTTGGAAGGGATGCATAAGGATCATCAAGTCCACCTCCTGGCCCTGCACAGAAGCAACCCAAAAATTATATTATGTGCCTGAGAGTATTGTCTAAACACTTCTTAAACTCTGGTGAGCTTGGTGCTGTGACCATTTCCAACCTAAACCTTCCCATCCTAAATTGGATGTTTCCAAGCTAAACATATTCAGGCTGTTTCCTCTGGTGCTGTCACTGGTCACAACAGTGAAGACATCGGTGTCTGTCCCTCTGCTTTACCTCATGAGGAAGTTGTACCTGCAATGAGGTCTCCCCTCAGTCTCCTCTTCTCCAGGCTGAACAAACTGAGTGATCTCAGCCACTCCTCGCATGCTTTCTCCTCCAGATCTTTTGCCATCTCCATGGCCCTCCTTTGGATGCTCTTGAATAGCTTCATATCCTTACAATACTGTCATACCCAAAACTGCACACAATATTCAGGGTGAGGCAGCCTCAGTGCAGAGCAGAGCAGGACAATCCCCTTCCTTGCCCAGCTGGAGATGCTGTCCCTGATGCCTCCAGGACAGCAGCTGGCCATCCTGGCTGCCAGGGCACTGCTGACCCAAGGTAGTGCAAATGTCAGAATTGTTCAGAGCCTGACCTATACCCACATTCCCTCTATGACTAGCCAAAAGGGAGCAGTGCTGACAAGTAGGAACAGTGAGCCATTTTTGCCATGCAGCATCAAAGGGTGGGATGATACTTCTCCAACTAGTTCCAGAAATTAACATTGTCCAGTAACAGAGTGGATGACAATACAACAGACACAGCAGATTTGCCAAAAAGTTCATTATAGTGGATTACTGTGGTGTGGATTGCACTGCCACATAGATCCCTTTGTTAGGTTTAAGCTGCACACCCCTATATGAGAGGTGTGATCAAATGTTTAATTGTTTTAAATTTTCATCTAAAAATGAAATTGAATGCAGATGTAAATATTCCCTCCTGTTTCCAAAAAATCATCTCACTTAACAGAAGAGAAATATTGCCTCCACTGATCTCAGTATGTAGAAGATGCATTGTAAGAGAATTTCCTGTGAGGTCTTTGTTGCACACACCAACCATATTTTCTTCTTAGATCTGTCTCCTAACCTAGCTTTGCTCCACTGAAGTCAGTGAAATAATTCCAGCTTTTTACTGATGCAGAGGAGTCCAGCATGTGCTGGCTGCAACATTAGCCTTCAGATTGCCTGTTTAAGCAAGTCCCACACTGTCAAGCAAGTTTTTTTGTACAGAACAAACTGCACTATGGAGAGGGAGGAGCTGGCTATGCAGTTAAAGCTCCAGCAGTAGTTTAAGGCTTCTTTATACCATTGTTTAGGAGATGTAAGGGTTAAACAGCCATACTAAGCCTGCAGCTCTGGATGACTTGGGCTTTGAGACTCAGGAGCCCAAGGGTTGGCTTTATTGTCCCTTTGTTTATTAAGTGTGCAGGCAAGGAGGGAGCAATTCCCTGTGACAACAGAGATCCCTCCACAATGTAACTGTTCACAAAACTCGGAGTTGCCCTGAATGAAGAGCACAGTCAGTATCTGGACTACAAAATCCTCTCCAGAGAGTGGAATTCTGTTCTGCTTTTCAATATAAATGCAAAGTGAGCTGTTGAGTGCAATTGTGTCTTTACATACCTGGGTATGGTTGAGTCTTAACTTACTGTTGATAAAATCACAAATAGGAAGGAAAAACTGGCATCTGGTGACCCCATATTTTCAGTGATGCTATAATCAAAACAAGAGAGGTTATTTGGAGAGCTTCAAAGAATCTTTCCCATTTCAGAATCAGACCTCTTGCTGATATCTTAATTCCTCACCCAAATAATAATGCTGAAGCTTTATTAGTAAATCAATAAGACATGATACAGGGTATGGTTTTCATAAGATAATCATACCCTGGAGCATTTTGAGGCATGAGCCTTATGCCTCTAATCAGATTGGGTGAGATTATCTTTTGATAACCACACCCTTGAGAAATGGCTCATTTCTATTATGAGAAAATTTTATGGTTGGGGAACATATGCATTCCTGATGTAGAAAAATCAAAATGGTACCTCAGAATTAGCAGCTATTTCTCTGAAGCTGCAAAAAAATCAGACTTACTTTTGGAATGCTGCAGGGAAATTCCTCACTATCCATGCTACTTCAAGGCAAAAATAACTTTGAAGCAAGTGACATGTTTGGGAGTCACTTTTAGCCTACCATATACATACAATAAATATATATATATATACATTTCAAAGAAGCCCATAGGAAAAATTAGTCAATGACAGGTTTGCTGTAGAGCTTCAAAACAAAGAAAGGCATTGCCTTGTTTTCTTTAACAACAACAAAAAACAAACCAACCAAGAAAACCCCCCAAAATAACAATAAGCAACCTAGATGATTAGGTGTTATTTCTCATGTCATACATGCTACACATGCAAATTGCTGTTTGTATGCATTAGAAGCCTATATACAGTCAGTTTTTGTCTAGTGTTTACTAACATGAAATTGTGATGTTGGTAAAAGTTTAGATTCAAGTAAAGAGAAGAGCACATTTCACTAAAGCAATAAAGAACCTTTTTCAAATACAATGGATAGAACTAATGACTGCACTTGGGTGTGTACATTGAAAATGTACTCAGACACTGTTTTATAAACAGTGTAGACACTGACATATTTTGGAATTGTTTTTTATGAGTGTTCATAGGAAACATTAATTACAGAGGTCTCAAATTTGCTTTTAAATGTGATTGCAAAATGCAATTTTTAGGTATTTATGAACATATAGCTGTAGGAAATGTCTGTGCACTCAATCAATTCATGGTCAGTATTCATGGTCAGTATTCATGACTGAATTCAATGATTTTGTTGAGTAAGAGCAAAATTAATAATAAAAACTTAAATGATAATAATTTCAGGACTTCAGACTTAACCTAGTATTATTTTTTATTATTTATTTGGAGCTAGTCTCTGTGTTTCATTCCACCCCATTCAACAGAGTGGGAAAGGAAGCCACAAAGCCATGAAATATTTAGCCCCAGCTTGTCCAAGAGTCCCATGACAGAGTCAAAAGCAGAATTATTGCCTAAATGCAGCCAAATCTCTACACTATCACTTGATATGGGTTAGAGAGGGCTCAGTCACTAACCTGAGCCCATGTCAGAGGTGTTTTTTATGCCAGCTCAGGTGAAAGAGTTCCACTGGTGCAAATACACAAATGGCCTTTCTGGTGAACTTCTGGATATGAGCCTTGCTGCAGAAAGCAGACAGCACAGGAGGCAGGCTGTGACCTTCCAAAGAAGATCCAGCTGATTAAGCCTTCAAGCAAAGCAACAGCTGTTTTCACAGCCCGTGTTCACAGCCTGTGCTCCTGCTGCCACCATGTTCTTCTGTGCTCACCCTCTCTCCTTGTTATCATCTTTCTAAGCTTTGTCTGCGTTTTGTAGGTGTGTGTGATATTCTTCCATAAAACACAGGAAGATGTTTTTAGATCAGGATCCTTCTTACCCTTCCCCTCATCACATACACCTTTTCCATTTTATTTGCTGCCATTATTCTTTGTTAAACTGTCTGTACAGCAGAATAGCATGAGATTTTGTGATCACTTTGAAATGAGAAAAAAATACTAAAATCATTCAACTAACTCAGGACCTTTTATTAGCCTACCAAGACAACACTTTGCTCCTACATAGTTCAACATGTACCTATTTAAATTTTTCTGGTATTTTGGTATTTGTGAACAGAGAAGGAGTCATGGGAGACATGATGGCAGCAGGCTCCTTGGCCAGTGATCATGAAATGGCTGAGTTTAAAATTTTCGGAGTAATGACAAAAAAGGACAACACAGTTGCTACCCTGGAATTTAGGAGAGCAAATTTCAAGCTATTCAGGGAGCTGTTTAGCAGAGTACCCTGGGAACCTGCTCTTGAGGGCTTAGGAGTTCATGAATGCTGCTGGGTCTTTAAGCACCAACTTTTAGACACAGGACCACACAGGAAATTCACTGTGTGATAACTCAGCCAAGCGTGGGAGAAGACCAGCTTGGTCGAACATGTTCTCCTGGAGCTCAAGAGGGGAAGGAAACTATATGATCTCCGAAAGCAAGGCCAAACCTCTCAGGAAGGTCACAGGCCTGTGCTTTGTATACACAGGCAGAAGACACAAAAGCTCAGAGCTGAAATTGGCCTTTTTATGCCATGTAACAAAAAGGGGGTTTTCATGTACATTAACAGCAAAAGGAGGTCTAAAGAAAACATTGGACTGATACTTGTTAAAGGTGGTCATCTGACTAAAACGATGAAGAAAACAGCAGAGATAGTCAAAGCATTTTTTGCCTCAGTCCTTAACAATACTGACTGGGCCACATGGTGCCCTGAGACAGAAGGCCAGACTGTGGGGACAGTGATTTTCTGTTTCTGGAGACTGATACTGTAAGTGACCAGCTGGATCGGCTGCAAGTCCACAGTCCATGGCACCTGAGGGCTTTTGCCCCACGGTATTAATGGAGGCACAGCATGTTATGGCAGAACTCCTCTAGATCATCTGCCAAAGATATTGGAGCCTTTGGAGGTCCCAGCTGACTGGAAGCTATCCAATGTTATTCCATTTCATAAGGAGGGTGTGAGGGAAGACGCGGGAAACTACAGTTTTGTTAGTCTGAGGTCAGTATCTGGAAAAATTATGGAGAAGATCACACTGGCTGCAGTTGAAAGACTTAAAGAATAATACAATCATCAGGAAGAGTCAACACAGTTTCACAAAAGGAAAGTCCTTTTTGACTGATTTGATATCCTTCTATAACGAGGTCACCTGCCTAGTGGGTGACGGAGCAGGATGCAGTTTTCCTGGATTTAGGGAGGATTAAGGATTTTTAATAGATTAAACTTGGATTAAAGCTTCTGATACTGTCCCTCACAGCATCCTTCCGGACACGTGTGGAGTTGTGGGATGAGCAGGGTCACAGTGTGGTGGGTAAAGACCTGGCTGAAGAGCAGAGCTCAGCAGGGGCAGTGACTGGGCTGCATCTGCCTGGTGACCAGCCACCAGCTCCAGTTCTGTTCCATGTGTTTATCAGGGATCT
>JBBMKD010000115.1:55305528-55329227 GCA_037834095.1 Argya squamiceps
TCCCAGGAGCCTGGAGCATGGCCCTGCCAGCCACCAGAGAGGGGATTATCCCCTGCATTCAGGGCTGGGCAGCCTCTTCTGCAGTGCTTAGTGCACCACAATTTGGGAAGGTTGTGAAGGTCCTTGAATGCATCCAGAGGAGGGCAACACAGTTGGTGAGAGGGCTGGAAGACATGTCCTGTGAGGAACTGCTGAGGACTTTGGGCTTCTCTACTTTGTAAAGGAGGAACAGGGGGTGCCCTGATTCCTCCCTGCAGTTTCCTGAGGAGGGGAATTGAAGAGGCAAATGTTGCCTCTCCCTGTGATCCAGTGATAGGACACATGGGATTGGTACCATGGAGACATCTTTTCCATTGCATCCAAGAACTGTAATACCCAAAAAAATTATATATTACGCTATCAATTAATAATAAACTGTCCATTGCATATGAAGAGAGAACTACAATGCCTGGCAAGTTAGTTATGACACACAAGAAGTACAACAGGAGTTCATCTCATCCTGGAGAAAGGCCATTGTCACACCATGTGAGTTGAGACAGGTGATCCTGCTAAGATTCTTCCCACAGCTTTGTAGCTTATATGAGGGACCAGCAAAGAATCACTCTGCACAACTGCCCACAGACTGCTCATGGCCCAGTCTCCTGAGACTGCTCTGACTTCTCCACTTCAGCATCCACTGCTTCCTGAAGCAGAAAGTGTTTTAGACTTAGCCCACACTGCCTCTATCCTGGCAGTTTTCCAGAATTGCTGTCAAACTGGCTGCTGCTGCTGTAAAGGGACAAGGCTGTAATGCAGCCACAATCTGAGCCATGTATTGTCCAATTAGCTAAATAAATTTGAATTTTAAAAAGCAAATATGGCAAGCAGATCTTTGACAAGAATGCTAAAACTGCACTTGGCATCTGTTAGTCCTTGGTCTATTATTCTTTTTATTATTCTTACAAAGTGAATCTTACTATTAGAGTATTTATTTTTAAATCCTTGTTTAAAAACAGTACAGTAACACCAGAAAAATTGAAACTAACTTGCATTTGTTTGTCATGTTGACTATTCAGACATGGAACTTTTCATTGAAATAATGGAATGGCCCTTAAAATTATTTTTATCTATTAGATATATGAGATATGGAGCAAATGTCAACATGAGTGTTAGAGGCTAACATTTTTATCTAGACTCCACAAATACCTAAAACCACTGGGGATATGGGAGGAATTAAGAAAAAATACAATTTTACCATTTTGTCCTTAAGTCTCTCTCTGAATTATATGGTGTCAGCTTGTATAGGATGTTTCATACTTCCTACATGAAAATTTCAGTAATACTTACCTGTCCTTCTTAAGTATAAATTAATTTTTTTTCATTAACAGCCACTTGCAAAGTGAAAGCACATCCATGTCCCATGCTCAGTTAGGATCAGCTGCAGCAGCTTGCCCAGGACCATGTCCAGCTGGGTTTTGAGTATCTCCACAGACAGACATTTCACAACATTTCTGGGAAACCTGTTTCAGTGTCTGACAATAAAAAATGTTTTCTTGTATTCAGATAGATTTTCATATGTTTCATTTTGTGCCCACTGCCTCTTGTACTCTCATTGAGCACCCAGGAATGATCTCCTTCTTCATTCCCTCCCATCAGGTATTTGGGCACATTGTTGAGATACACACCCTGATCCCCTCTGCTCACAGGGACCTACTGGGCTATGAAGACCATCCAGGATCAACCCCAGTAGAAAAGTACTGCATGATCTCTAACTGCTGCCTGCAAAACTATTTGATTAAAAAAGTGAATTTCTCCCTAGCAATTCCCTGAGATTAAAGAAATACAGCTTTCCTTAGCTTCTTTCCTTAGCTTCTTTGTTCTACCATCACTGTCCCAGATTTTTTGTTTTAGAGGGAAAAGACTAGACAATTTCACTTTGAGAATGTAGTTTTCAGAATGTGTTTCTCAGTGTTAAAAGCATTTTTGAAGCACAGGGGTCTGCCATAAGCTCTATGTGAAGATGAGAAGATTGGCTTGTCTCAAATCCAGTCGTTCTCAGCAGCCATTCTGTATAGCTGGTCAAGAAGTGGCATTGGCTTCTGACATAGAAATACAAGTGTGTTAGGAACTGGAGCAGACAAGCCCTCTTTCATTTCATGGGCAAAGGCTGGGTGGAGAAGAGAATTTGTCAGCTTGTCTTCTATTGATGGAAAGAACTGGTATCAAAGAGAAGGTTCTGATCCCAATGGATTTAAATGTTCAAAGGGATTTAAAAATAAAATATCACTAAGACTGAAATGAGAATAGAGAATAACTGTGACAGCTAAACACTAGGGAAGTCAAAGCAAAATGGTCAGTTCTGCTGTTTGACATCTGTCCCACACACTCCATAGCACACTGGTTGGACACATCAGGTTGGCTACTGAAAATGTGAAGTATCTTAGAAATTTTCTATTGAAAAGGGGCTCCTTTGTGGCCTTGTTTGTGTCATTGTTTCATTTTGGTTTGGATTTTTTGTTAAATACTTTCCATACAGGAGTGAAAATTCAAGAAAGATTCTCCAAAATAACTAACTGGACTGGAATGCAGGGTGGTGGACAGTCTTGTCCCCCAGAGAGGAGATCATGAGCAAAAATATTTTCTTACCTTCCTACACTTTTTAATTAAGATTTTTCATTAAGTTTAAATACCTCCCTTTTTCAGTGTTCACAAGATTTGTAAACACTTATCACAAAGTCAGTACTAACCCTTTTAGGTTAACACTTTGAATGAGAGAAAACCAGGCTGAAAATTTTGCTCACAATTCTTTGCAAAAGCCCTCCCCAGTGCATGAAACCCCGACCTGCTGCAGTGAGTGGCAAAGCTACTCTGACTTGGATTGCCAGGATTTTGCTCAGTCACTCTTCAACACTTCATGGCAGACATCCAATATCTTACTGTAAACTCTACAAGCACATTCTTTACAACTTGTTAACAACTTAATGTTTTTGCTCTCAGAGGAGCATATCATTAATCATTGCCCTTGGACCAGTAAAATCCCACATTATAACAATTCATTTTAAACCTGTAAAATACAGTACACCTTTGTCCTAGTGAGATGGACACACAGCTGGTAACCCAAGAAATGCAAGGGAAAGACCATGGTGGTTCTCCTCTCTCAGCCCTCCTTGGTCATTAATGTGTTTGCCATTACCAGGACAGGTGTAATTATTTAGGAATCCAAAACAGCATTTGTTATTCTTCACTCTTCATTATAATATATTTTCCCGAAAATTAAAATAAAACACAAAACCAGTAAAAATTTAGGAGATAACTGTAACTCAGAATAAAGATGAACTTCCAGTCCAGCTGTAATCAGAAAAGATTTCATCTACATTTCCAGTTGATTCTGCAGGGTGTAGGTCAGGCATTTTCACAGAAAGGAACTATTTCTTTGGGGGTAGGATTCAAGGCCCATCAGAACTGTGAATACAGTAACTGTGGCCGACAAAATTGTGAACAGAATGAAACCCCTCATCACTTATAGCTGACAGTAAGGAATTCACTGGTTGCAGACAGAAGAGCACTAAATTTGACTTCACTTAAAAAAAATGTTGTCCTATAAAGTATAATTTAGTCAGATATGTGCATACTTTGAAGCCTCATTTAAAACCCAATCCTTTTTCCCAATGCTATTTTTAGATCACCAAAAAAAGACTTCTTAGCATATTAGTAAAACTATGGCATTCTAGTATGTGAAATGTCACTCCAAAAACTTTCCACCTGAGGCTGGTTATTCGTGTACTCCACTTGACAATGAATTGATTATTTTTAATGAAATCATATGTCATATTTTGCAACTGAAAATTTGCAGGAAAGGCAAATAGTTTCTTCTAAAAACTTATTTCCTCTCCCCTTTAAATTGTGTAACATTGAAATGCTAGGGATAAATTGCTAGGAATAAATTGTGTTCTGTTTGGGTGATACCCAGAGTTTCCCTTCATTCAACCAGCTCAGTGGACAGTCTGAACCTACTGATGTTTTTATTTTTCCTTGGTGTCCTTGGGAACCAAATTCAGAAACAGTAAACATCTTGAAAGAAAGAATTAATTTGAGACCTATATAATGCATTAAATCTCTCTATTAGCCAAATAGACTGTTGAAATAACTGGGGAAATTTTAAGCAGTGAGACTTACACACACAACATTTGATGAAACAGAGTTTTGAGCAGAAGAATTTGGTCCAGAGAACAGCCTGGATTCTGCTCTCATCTTTTCTGCCTGTTATCTCTTGCAGCCTTAGTTAGATGAATTTGAGCAATCAGAATGAGATACAGGCACGACTGAGGTGTTTTAAGTCCCTTTCTGTGATGCCACCTTTCATCCACACAGTGTTAATTTTATAAGTTAGTCTCACAGCTTCTGGGCTCCATAAGCACTACCTAAATCCCACCAGATCAGCCTACAGTGTCACCTTGAGACCCAGAAACTCCTGGAGTGAAATGTAAGCCTTGCTCAGTAAATGTTCTCCAAGCACACCTAACTGAAGATGACAGAATGAGATCCTTCACTAAATGCAATTGCATTTGTTATCCTTTTCAGACTGCTCTGTTAATCCTTTTCAGATGCTGCTTCTAGTGGCACAGATAACTCACATATCCAGTCTCAGGCCTAGAGCACTTACATTAAATGAAAAAACCAAGCCCAGATATTTCTTTAGTCACAGTGAGTCCACAAATCTTCCTTCACAGAAGGCAGTATAAATGCTCAGTACACAGGTTATGAAGCAAAGAAAAGCAAGTTTTACTGGACAGCAGAGTAGCAAGTACAGGGCATGATTCTGCAGAGTCACAGGTCTTCTCCTGGGAAAAAGTCAGAATCGACCTTGTACTTCAGCTCCAACTACAAACTCCAAACACATTTGGAGAAGGAGTGAAACAAGCATACACACTTGTTAACTTGAAGACCCACAGTATTCACCATATTCTCACTATGATTCTTCATATGTATTATGCCTTTATCATAAAAGCATCCTAAATGCCTTCTGTACCAGAGAATTTCTAGCTAGCTGGCTAGCAAAGTTCTCCTTTCAGTTTCTGGGATATGTGTGTCACATTCACAAACACAGCTCTGCTTAATTTCATGCCAGAAGACATACAAAACCCATACACAGAGAACAGATTATGTTGTAAAAGGGGGTGAGAGTTAAAGGAGAGCCATGGCAGCAGTAAAAATGAGGGCTGCAGATGCCTTTGTTGTTTGTTCTAGGAAAGCATATAGACACTGTGCCAGCTCTAAAGATATTTGCTCTGATTTAGCAACACAGAACAGAAATTAAAAAAAAGAGAGAGCATCTTTGGTGAGGAGCACAAGATGCGAGCTTCATGGAAGGATGAAATTTTAGATATGGATTTAATTGTAATAAAGAATACACCAGACATACCAAGTAGAAAACAGAGGTAAGAAAGATGGAAGCTACATTTCCCTTGCCATGTGTGTTCACTTGAGCATAGCTGCTGCTAACCAGAGTCAAGCACAAACTATCCTGTAAGACTGCAGGTAGTGGGGAACATAAAAAGGATAAAAGCTTGGAGACTTACAATAAGAAAATTATTGTGGTTTAATTAACCTCTTCTGAAGGCCATATTTTTAACTATTGCACTGTTAATAAAACAACAGGTGCAAATAGTGTACAAACAGAATGAGTCACAATGTGGGAGATGGAAGGATCTGGCATGAGCATTACTGCACAGGGAACGTGGCTGAGAGGCAGGAGGCAGCAGATCTATTTCAGACTGTGCCACTGGCTTGTTTCTGAGTGAATCACAACCACTCAAATACTCAAGAGCAGCTTCTAATTCCAGATGCTTTGATTTAGATACTGAGTGTCTTTTCCAAAGCTCTGGACCCCTGCAGTTCTCCCTATAATCAGATGGGATATTCTCTGGATGAAGTCATAAATCTCTCAAGCCAAGTTCTGAACAGCTAAGAATGAGGATCCATGTTGTGGCAAAAAAAAATTGGCCAGCAAACTTCTGGTATAAGCACTGCCCTGCTCCCACCTGATTCTTCCATGAGCTGCTTTTGCTTTTCTTGGGATAGGTCTGACCTCAGAGAGCCAGGGGCTAAATTGGCAGGAATACTCACTTGTGGGTGTTCACGTATCTTCTGGATTGGCTCCTTGAGTCATCCTCCTATGAGGCCTCACAAGCATTAGAGGGGTGCAGGGAAGCACAAAGGCAGTAAGGAGGAGTAAGGATTGCCTCTGAGGAAGTCACATTACAAGGTTAATTTGAACATATATGCCTTATCCTCACCAATCATTTCTTTCAATCTCCCCACTTGTAAAATTGAGATGAATACATGTTATTGTAAGACACACTACTGGGAGTAAGATTGAGGAAGCACAAAGGCTAAGAGCAGGTCCAAATCAATATAAATCTTAAGTACAATGTTCTTATTCTCATATTTCTTCACAACTGTATCTGCTGTATCCCTTTCATAGAATCACTTAAGTTGGAAAGACCTCTAAGATGACCAAGTCATTCTCACCTCTCTCCTTATTAATGCTCTTAAACACCCATATTTGTTTAGAACCAAATCTAATTGAAATATGCTGGCTGTATAGCAGTTTCAATCAGCCTGTATGTTGAAACTGATCCCATCCCTTTTAGTTTCCCTTCATCTGTGCTGCTGTTGCTTGTACCCTGAAACTCTTTAATCAGTGCCTGTTACCAGAGCCTGACAGGAGGTGCTGCTTCCAATTCATCAGCTGGGAGAAGAGGGCTTGCAACAGGATCACCACTGGTCTGCCAATGCCTCTCCACAAGTCACTTGCTGAGAGGCATTACTACTGCAAATACTCAATTAGTGAAATCTTGGCTCTGCTGGAGAAGGCGGTGGGATCTTTGCCATGTGCAGGTACTGAAGCCAAGATTTCATCTACTCTATATGCAGTTGCAGTACACTGAGGCTCAGGACCTTCAGGCTCACCCATAAAAGGTTTTTCCCTGCTTCAAAGTTAAGTCAGGAATTTTTGCAGTTATGGGCCACCCATTGTTTCACTGTGACAGCCCCCACAGAGACAGGTATGTCAGCATGGCTATGAGAAAAGGAGGGTAGATGTTGAACATGAAATCATACTCAGAGTTAACAGGTGTTGAAAGGTAGGATGGGGAGGTTTTCCCATAACTTTCAGAACTGAAAGAGTATCTGAAGAAGACCACAGGAAGCACCAAGCTGCATTTGTCAGCAATTATTCATAAAAGAAATCCACATGAGCTTAGTTCTTACTTTCCACATGAGCAGGTAGCCTCATTATGCAGCTCAGTGGTAACAGCAACAGCAATAACCAGTTCAGTCATACGCATTTTGATTCTTGTTGCAGCTATTTTATATGATGATTTATTGACTGAAACACAAAGTATGACCAATAATTAAATGTCAGTGATATGTCCCTATAACCTGTTAATACGGAAAAAATTTGGTGCCTACTCCAAAACACATGCCATTATCCACAAAATTATGCTTTACTTATAACTGATGATACATGGCTATTGATTAAGATTAATATCTAAATATTATTCTGAAGTTTGATAATGTTACGTAGAACCACATTGGGGTTTCCTTAGGAGCTCTAGCTGAAATCACAGCAGTTATTTGTGTGCTGAATACAGTGCATTCAGTAAGAATGGCCTTCATCACCTGCGAGTGGCCTACAAGTGGCCTGCATCAGTAACACACATCTAGAGTTACTCCTCAATTAAAAAAAAAAAAGCTGAGAAATTAAATTGATGAAGTACTAGGACTGTGGGAACACAAGAAGCAATTTCCTATAGGCACAGAAATAGGGCAGCTTGAGCTGTGAAATATTATAATAGAAATAGAAGTGCAGTATTTTATAAAATAAACATGGAGGTGGGGAGAAGAAAAAACTAACAGGCTGTTTCCTTTCGTGTTCATTGTTGAATTAAAAATAATATTTTTGTGCATAGAAAATACTGTATAAAAAGTACAAACAATCTCAGTGGGATTTTTTTAATATATTTCTTGTTCAGTATGACTTAAAAATAAAAGTCATAGAAAAAGGATATAATATAGTATTTCTTTTAAAAACAGGGGAACAAATTTTTGCAACACTTCTGTTTGCAGCTGGTTTGTTACGCTTCAGCAATGAAATACAAACTACTCACTACCTGTAAGACACACTCTGTCTGTAGAAATTGGTATGATCCCTTTGGCTAAATTTCAAACAACTAATTTTTTAATTCCTTAGCCATTTACTCAACACTTGGAAATGTCATTCTGTGGACAAAGTAGACTGTGCTCCATGTTAGCTGCACTAAGCAAACAGCCATTAAAAGCAAATATTGACAGAACCTCACTTAATGCAGAAGAGTATGTCCATTTCCATTACTTTATTTTCTTTAAAATGATGAAGTATTACACTTGTGAACACAGGAAGGCATCTATATCTATTGATGTACCCAATCTTAAACCAGATTAGGTCCCAAAAAAGAGGTCCATAGTGCCAATTCACCCAGATAGAAATTAATATAAGTCCTTCCACTGACTTCTAAGTGCCCTGAATCATCCAGTCACCATTGCCTGAATTTAAATCTACCCATAGATGGGTAGTTTCTTCTTATAAATATATATGCTCATATTTTAGTCACTATTGTGGAGTCTTTTTACAAATTTTTCCTTATGTTCAATGGAAAATAGGGATTCTTCTTTCTAAAGGAAACACTTTTCATGTCCAAAAATAGCTAAATTAGAAAAGTTTTTGTATGCATAAAGAAAGAGGTTACTTTTAAAGGGTTATCATACACTTATTTACTAGTTTTTTACTTCCATATTAGGAAAGAGGGTTACAATCAAGTTTAATTGCTACAACACTAATTTTATTCTGGTATAGAGGAATAAAAGGAAAGTCAATTTCTTTCTTATTTTCTTATGAATAGTAAAGTACATAGGACAGCAAAACAAAAATTGATCATCATTTACTAATGAAGGCGAGAGTCCATGAAATCTAAGGGTATCACTTCCAAGGCAACATCCACTGCATTTTAGGTATTTATCCATGCAAATATCAAATAAAGTGAAGAAGAAAATAATTACTTCTAAAGCCAAAAGAAAATACATGCTTTTGTTATGCAAGCATTTTATATACTAGGAACAAGAATAACTTACAGCAACACCTCCCTGGGCTACCTCAAAGATTTTCTGAGGCAAGCTGCTGACTTCCAAGAAGAAGAGGACTTAGGCACCTACAGGAATACTTTAAAAGTATAACATTATTTAGAGAAATACTTTCTTCATGTGAGGCATAGCAGCTTGCATGGCCACATTCTGGAGCTCTGTGTTTCCATGGTATTGTACAGCAGGTTGAGTGAGAAGGTACAGGGTACAAGATTTCAGAGAGAGTCTCAAAAACTTTGCCACTTTACACACAAAGGCACTTTTGGATGGTAAAATGCTTACAGATAGCATAAAGTGTCACAAAAACCACACACACTTTCTGTGAAATAAACATGGGAAAAGTGAGAGCAAGCTTAAGCAAGATGACCCCAAGCACCCCAGTCTGCAGCACAGAGTCAGGCAGTGCTTTTGAACTCTTCTGTAGCTCACAACAGCACCACACCCTGCCCTGAGGAGGGAGGTTGTGAGAGGCCCGAGTAACTGGTGTGGGACTTGGAAAGGTATCACACTGACAGAGAAAAATAAGACAAGCAACTGGACAGGCAGCTTGATGCTCCTTTAGCTAGTGAAGTTCTTTCCATGTGCTTTTCTTCATGGGTGTGCATGAAAGCACAAAATCCCACCTCCACACTGTATGACTCCAAGGAGGAGATTCTGTAGCCAGGGTGCTGCAGCATTTTTTCCCTACTATTATTGTTATTTGGGATGGCACTCACTTGAGAGACCAGGCTAATCTCCTTTATGTGATGTGCAATAACTCATATTTATATAAAGATATATACACGCAAAGTTTGCATTAATAAAACTGGTTTTATTACAACTGAGATTTATATATATATATATATATATGATAGATTTTTCTTTCCTCAATGGTATTTTTTCCCTATGGACAAACAGGTTAACCAAGAATGCATGTTAAAAATTGATTCCCTAATTTCTGCCACATGACCTCAATACAAACACTTTTAATTTCTAGATGCAATTAAAAGAGCTTTGTGTGTATTTATAAAGGTTCTCCTGCATGTTTCTTTCTGGTTTACAAATTTCTTTCAGAGAAGTGCAGTCAATACCAAGTAATTTATGATAATATGAACAGAAATAAGCAGAGTATCACTCTGAAAAGAGGCAGGCAAAGAAAATATAAAAATCTATACTGAAACACAAAGCACAGAAACAGAAAGTTGTGTTTATTTCTGGAGACAAGGAGACAATCTTTTGTACTAAATGTTTATGGTGTGTGTGAAGCAAGCCTGCTCTAGTAATGAAAACTATATAGTGCAAATTCATTTAACATTGGAGGAAAAACATCTACTGAATGTCATTCTCTTGGTTGTGAGGACTGCTATACTAGATTTTTAAGATTTTTAAGGTGTTTTTAAGGTTTGAAGAGTGTGAAGCACCCCCCTGAAGCACCTACATGTACTCCTGGAGTAATGAGGGGGAGTCATATAATTTTGTGTGGGAGGATTGCTACATTACATCATGAAAAGGAGGAGAGGAGCAGCACATACACTCTTAGGAAAGGCTGCAAGGTGTAAGAAATTAGATATTTCAATCAAGTCCACAAAGAAGACTGTGTCTTCCACAGTCTCTGCACACATCTTCAGTATTGGACCAAAGTACAGGGCAAACACTTGGCCTTTATCGCTGCATCATGTGTTCTAGGAAGAATAAATCTCAGTCAAATCATAGGAAAAATCATGGTTTCTCTCAGATGGACGCTTCATATTC
This sequence comes from Argya squamiceps, assembly GCA_037834095.1. Classification (NCBI taxonomy): domain Eukaryota; kingdom Metazoa; phylum Chordata; class Aves; order Passeriformes; family Leiothrichidae; genus Argya; species Argya squamiceps. Next base: position 55,316,419 of record JBBMKD010000115.1, read on the forward strand.
TTACTCCTATATCATTAAGAATTCTCCTCTTTCAATATCTAAACAATGAGAGCTGTATTTAACAAGAAGGGACCATTTTATTTTATATACATTCTCTGTGAAGATGTAGTTCTGTTAGAAAAGTTTTCTGGCCTCCAGAATTAGGAATGCTAAGCAGTACTGGGAAAAATTAATTACATATCCCTTATTTCCTTCTTCATATTTCTTGTATGTTTTCACTAGATATGTGTTAGATTGATGTGGCCCAAAACTAGAGTCCCAAATCTGACACTTCTCCCAAGTAGTTTGGGAAGTATCAGATAAGACAGTGCTACTCCTCAAGTGAGCCCCTAAGCTCTGGGATCTGATTCCTTCTTTGGTCTATTAGTCCCTGGATTTAGAAACATTCCAGGCATGCCACATAGTTCCTCTTGTCTTGACATTCAAAGAGGATAAGGCCAGAGAGATGGAAGGGCTAGAAACGATGAAGAACAAGGTTGGTGGGGTTTCATAACACTTGTCCCCAAATTTCCTTTGTTTTTTGTGGGAGAATATGTCAATAGTAGCATCAAGAATGGGAAATTCTGATGCACTGAAGTATGGGCTGAAACCTCAAAAGCTTTCACCAGGCTAGATGCTGACAGATGCTGAGAGCTGTGGGCCACTGTATATCTTTTACTTATTCCAAAATGAAAATAGTATGAAGAAACCGCACAGTATAATTGAACTAAATAAGCCAAATAAACACACTGCCTAAGTAACACACAAATATGCTAGACATAGCTAGAGGCAGGCTGCTGCTCTGGCTGGTTTCTGGCAGCTTCTCTAAACTATTAGCACTGTAAGCACTAAGCTGTGTGACTAAAATGTCCAAGAGTGATTTAGAGAGACATTATTATATCCTTATACACTACAAAATCAAATTGATGCTGCAGAAATCAAATCAATAAATAAAAATGAATGTAGACTACAGGAAGAAAACAGTCCACTGTGCTCTCTTTTTTTCTTAATGAGAAAAAGTTACATGCAATGTTTGAGGGAATTGTGGTCAATTAGAATAACATTCTCAAATATCACAAATAATAACTGAGAAAGGTTCAGACAATAATGCTAAAGTAATACTTAAGTGTTCTGGAAACTGAAGTGGTCTGAGTTGTATCTAGTTTCAGCAGCCTGTGAGGTAATCTAGTGCATTGTATTTGTATTCTAAATGTTAACCATACAAGTAATAAACAATTATATACAGTTTTCCCCTCCAAACCAAAATCATAACAAAAAATGTGTTTAACGTAAGTTCAGTAGTACTAACTACAAAGACAGACATATCCACATTTTGGCTCCTTTACTTAATTCAGAAAAAATACATGGGCATTAAAGAAGTTATAAATGTAGATAGGACTAGGTACCTCCTAAGTAAGCTTTGGTCTAACTGTGAATTGTGCTTATAGAATTAAATTTCCTCTTCTTTTACTACTTTCTGCATAGACATTAAATGAATTCCCACTCATGTTCACATAGGATAACTCCAAGTGCCTGTAAAATAGCAGTGGTAGACATTACTAACTGTTCTTTTATATTGCATGATCATACAATACACACTCCCAAATGCAGTATGATAGAACACTATTCTGTTTATATATTAATATATAAACTATTCTGCATCTATATTAATATAATATATCTGTGTATATTATATATGAACATATATGCCTACAGTTTCATATTTGCATGGCTCATTACAGACAACAGTGCAGTTCAGTTTTGACTCAGTTATACCTCTTGGTATCTGAAGTTTTGGGATTATGCAATTCAATACCCAATTAGGGTGTAAAAGTGAAAAATTACAGAAGAGACATCTGTGAAAATAAGTTTGACATTTCCTACTTGAATGCTACAAAAATTAGAGCATTAATAGCACACCAGCATAAAGCATTTTATAGCATTCTCACTATAGTCTTCCCCAGCTAGAAAAGAAGTGGGGCCATGGGAGAAATTCTCACTAAGATGCAGTCAAAGAAGTTTCTGCATTGAACACCAATAATATGAGAACTGCACCCAAGATCAAAGTGCAACCTGCCTACCAGAAAACGTCTCAGAGATGGTGAATGAAGTGATGCACTCTAATGCAGAAGGTAAATGTCAAAACCTCATGTGCTTTTCCATACTTAGTGACCACAACACTGAACCAACTGGCCAATGTTTCAAAAAAATGAAAGGACAGATAATACAAAACTAGTTTTAAGTGAACACTAAACTTCTACCATTTCATGAAATCACTATACTTGCATTTTCTATGTTGAATTCAATATATTTTTTGTTTTCAATAGATTTTTTCAACAGACTTTTGCACAGCCTATAGTTGATTGAAAGTCACAGTCTTTTAATTGCTGTTTGCAGTGAACATACTGGAATCAAGACTGAAGATTTCTGGAAAAAAACCAGAATTGATGGTATGTGGCTTATCAGTATCTCTTAAGAAGGATTGCTGATTTCTCTCCAAAGGACCAATATCAAGTAAGGCCCCAGGTTCTGCCACATAGCAGCAAAGTGGTGATATTTAACTTACACAATTTTTTCTACCTGTGAAATATGGGACTATTAATATAGGCATTTCCTATGAAGGAATCAACAAACCCACCATTGTGGCATCCCAATCCTCAGTTCCAAGCTGTTTTATACTTCTCTGGCACCACCAGAATGTTAAAGAAAGAAAATATTATCTGAGAATATCTTTTCACTGGTCAGCCACTGCCAGCCAGCATTAAGGGATCTTATCTGAATCCCTGATACAGGGGATTGAGACACAACTATTTTTTACTTTTTGAGGAAAGTGCAATGCATGGAAGAAGTCCTCCTGCATGTTTTACCTGTCTTGGTTATGTGCGTCTGTTTTAATTTATTGTCTCCCTGAGGCACAGTCATTTTGTAAAGCACTTGCCCAATATGAAATTCAGCAATCATCTCTAAGCAATTCGCACAGCCCTCTCCTTTGCCTTCAACTTCTTTTTTTTTTCTGCAGGTTGTCTAGTGGTGTAAAATGAAAATGCAGCTTTCAAAAAAGCCCAACAATTCAATACCTGCCTCTCCAAACTGATGGAAACCATGATTTTGTGAGTATATATTTTGCATCATGCTCCTCAATGTCATTTTTCTGAGTTTGACTCTCATTCCAATCAAGTCAATAGAAAATTCAATACCAGCATGGCAAGGCAAAATTGGACTAGGAGTCATGAATATCCTTCATCTGACCAAGGAGTCTGAGGGCTGATGTTCCCACTGCTTGGAGCAGTTTGTGGGAACCACCAGAATTCACATATCTTCCTCTTCTCTGTTCCAAAACAGAGAGAGCAAAATTTCCTATAGAAATGTGAGCAATTAAATAAACACAACAAGCACAGAGAGCTTAAACTTCAGGACTGAGTATAAATATACTTGGTTCTAAATATTTTAGGAATACATTGGTTCTAAATATTTTAAGAAAGAGAACTAAGGCCCATGCCTCTCCCTGCCTTGAAAAGAACTGTGACTAATGTGAAAAATGCTTTGAAATCAGAGCAGAAAAAATTGTGCCTTTTGATTTTTTGAACATTTCCTTGGTATTTTTGATGAAGTGAAAGATCTCCTTGGAGAAAACACATTGCCTCCTGTGACACGTGCCTGATGGCAGCAGGGAGGAAAAGGCTTCCCTTTCAGAAGAAAATTGGAGGAAAAACCATAAAATTTAAGGACAGAAATGAAGCAAAACTTTGAATGCAGAAATAGTCCTAGTCATGCAGGTGTTTCTTTGTTAATCACAGTTTACTGGCAAGTCTCAGAATCAAGGACATTGTGTCACATTAGGCTGAGGGAGTCTTGAAATGCGAGAGCAGGTAATTCAGTATCCACATGACATAAAAGGCTGGGCTGAATCATTGTCTTCAAACACATTATGAAACACTTCCACACAAAAAGGATATCATACCCCTTGGCCTTCTCCAGCAAACATTATATAATGTGTACAATAACAGAACAATCAACTTGGAGAGGTGTGACACAGAGCATGAACATCTACTTCGTCATCCAAGCTAGATGAAAGATATCATTGTTGGGAAATTAGGTGAAACAGACTCACAAAAAGGTCCTGTCTCTTAATCTGGAGGATCATTACACAATGTAACATACTATTGACTAAGACTATTTCAAAAGCAATAGTGATAAAATTATGGTTTTTAATTGGAAATAAAAATTGTGTATAAGTGATAAAATTTTTCTTTAGGTGCCACCATCAACAGGCATTGTTGCCACTAGGAGCACTGGTTTCAATTTAACAGAATATTCACTAAATAGGTGAAGTCCCCTGTGGCAACCTACTCTACATGTTGTTTGATTCTGGCTGTGAGATTTCTTTGAACCAGCTTGTTGTAGAATCAGTCTTTCCCCATAAAAGGGTCCTTTTGAGATATGTAAACTGTCCTATCCTTTAATAAATAAGTGTTCACACATATTAGGCCATAACCAAGGCTCTTCACCAGATGTAAATAATAAATATTCACCAAATATTTCAACACATCCTGGATGAATTCTTTCATGAGAAGGAAATACAAACCTCCTAGCAATCCTTAACTCTGCTGGCTATAAGCTCCTCTGCTTCCTTGTCTTACCACCTTTCTGTAATTCTTACCTTCCGCTTAGTTTTCCCTTTCTTGATATATATTATTCCTGAAAAAGTGACTTTAATTTTCTCTCTACATGGATTTTTCTTAGATTGCACCATCTAATTTTTGATTTTGGGACATCCAGTAAAACTTCTTTAAAGAATTTCTAAAATCATTCATACTTTCTCTGTTCCTTTCAAAAAGTTATTTATTTTTAAATTAGTTACAACATTTTTTAATGAGAGAAGAAGATCTGAAACATAACTTAGGAAAGACACCTATTAGACAACATATTTTTTTTTAAACAAAAGAAATTCTGTAAGCAAAAGGAATTGTTTAATAATGGGGCTCATTACAAGTAAAGAAATGGTAGGTGGCAACATTTAGTAATGAAAACATTCAAATTTTTGTAGTTGGATGGATTATTCTTGATAATCTGGGTTTTTAAATTTCTTTATTAATAAGTCTGGCATAAGAAGTAAATTCTTTATGACGAAATTGTGTATCTGGAGTGTTGTGTTCAGTTCTACATTCCTTTGCCCAAGTCAGAGAAGGAGATCAAAGCAAGCCCAGTGGATGTATACACAGATCATTAAGGGCTTGGGGTATTTATCACGTGAAGCAAGGATGCACGAGCCAGCACAGATCAGCCTGGAGAGGAGAATGCTCAGGGGGATCTCACCAGCCTGTACAGACACCTGACCAGGGAGGAACAGAAGGGGTGAAGAGAAGATGTAGTCAGACTCTTCCCACTGGTGCTCAAAGGAAGAACCAGCAGCAACGAACACGAATCAGGAAATTCCATTCTAATGTAAGAAGACACCTTCTTACTGTGAGGGCAAACAAACACTGGAACAGATTACCCAGGGAGGTTGTGGAGTCTCCACCCTTGGAGATGCTCAAAACCCTGCTGGATAAGGTCTTGAGCACCTTGCTTTAGGTGATTCTTCCTCAAGTTGGACTAGATGATTTTGAAGTCTCTGACAACCTCAATTACTCTGTGATTCTGTGAACCTAGAGGATGATGTTGGCACAAAAACCAACCAACCCTTATAAACTAGCTATAAACACATTAAATCAAAAATTTAAATGTTAAAAACTTCAAGATAAAGAGATTCTGCCAAAATAGAATTTTCCTTCTAGTTTAGAGGTTGAATTTGGTGAGTTATCAGAAGTGCTAGAAGACAGTTTCACACAATTGCTTGCAGTAAAACTAATCGACTCAGAAGATAACTTCTAGTTTTAATTTTCAAAACTAGGATTTTTAGAGCATGAAGAATGTACAGATATTTCATACATCCTTACCTAGCCACAATCAGTTTGAATTGTTTGCCTCCCCTAAAGGCCTACCAGCATTAGTGCACATGTAATTTTTCCCTCACGCAGTTCTGTTAAATTATACAGTTAATCTTACAAAGACCCTAAACAGGTTATCTCAAGCAAGTTGCTAAACCAGGTAATTTCAACAGAACTGTCAGAGAGCAATTACAAACATAAGTCCAGATGGTGGTGGACTCACAAAAAAGCTTTGGTGCATAATGCTGGGGACTAGCTTATTAACTTGTATCAGCTATGGGCAGAACAATTCACCTTTCCATGGCCAAAACTACAGGTGTGCATCTTAATTTCTTTCTCTAGACATCAAAGGAAAGCAACTGAGATCAAATAGAGATGCAGCTGGAATACCAAGCTTTATTAGGGCCCCAAGTGCATCTCTTCTCCAGGAATTGTGGTCTCACCTCAAGTACCATTCAAAGTTTTGCACACCTCAATATTTGAACAACATCAAACCATTAGAGTATGTCCAGAGGAGAGTGGCCATGATGGTGAAAAATCCTGAGGATAAAACTTAGGAGAAGCAGCTAAGTTCACTTGGATAAGACAAAGGCGACAACCTGGCAGACTACAGCTTCCTCCAGGAGAGCAGTGGAGGGGGTAGTCCTGATCTCTCTCAGATCCCAGAGATAGGACACAAGGAACTGGAACCAAGCTGCATTAAGGAAAAGTTCAGACTGGACATTAGGAAATGGTTCTCCACTGAGAGGATGGCCAGTCACTTGAACAAACCCCCTAGGGAGTTTGAACGAACTCCCTCGTGATCCAAATAGTGGATTTGCTTTTCTTTTCTGATTATCTTTTGAGCATGCAGTACAATTTAAGCCGGTGATCCTGAGGCTGAGGTACTTCAGACAACAAAATCAGCATCAAGACTAGCTGATGTTCAGATATTCTAATTGTGGTGATGTTTCTTTATGTTTAATCATTCCTCTTTGCTAAGAATGAGCTGAAAAGCTTTTAGCTTTAGGTGTTTGAATTCTAGCATGAAAACTAAGTAAGGGAACATACTTGAATTTTCTTTTTGTTTTGCTAAAGACTCCTTTGCTAACAAGGAGAAGGCAAGAGGGATGCACACATAATTCTACAGATTGCTAAAGCATTCCATTTCACAGAGCTAAGAATTCATATAAGGTACAGACTCTCACTTCCACTGACAACAGTTTCTTGCCATATAAGATAGAGCAGGAAGCAGCCAACAATGCTGGCTGCCTTTCAGATCTCAGTGACATACATACATACATACATACATACACTACTTTTCTAAATTAACTTAATTCTGAAATGGGCCCTCATTATCAATACTGAAGATTTATAGAGTGTCTTCCAGCAGCAGAGAGATCACAATACTTTATAGAAAGAGCAAATTTTATAAACACACATAAAGAAAAATAGGATTCTGCCATGTTTAGATGGAAAATGATAGCTATAAAACACACAAGAAAAATGTACCATAAGGTCTAGTTGCCCAAAAAAGTAATAAGGAATTAGAATCAGGGTGCTTTGCTATTACAGCAGTCATGACTCATTAAAGTATATTCTATTATGACAGTCTCCAACTTCACTTTTACCCTGGATTACCTGGTGCCCTGAAAAATGGAAATCAAAATCACTGGAGGTGTGAAAAGGAATTTTGTTGAGGAAAATGTATTGTTTAAACTTGAATTTAGCAATGACACTAGAAGAGCCGTGTGATGTACCCTGACTATGTAATGAACACTTTAGAGTACTGAAACAATAAACAGTACAATTATTATTATTACTGAAGTATCAGGAACTCATTCTTATGAAATATGCAGATCATGATGATTCAAGAAAATAGATTATTGCAGACACTACCCTGGGACATTGTCTCAACTCCAGTTAGGAACAGTGTGACCCACAGAAAGCAGCTGTAACACACAATGAAACAATATTGTTACTTCTTACTGCTCCTGGAAAGAAACTCTGAAAAACAATAATTGTGCTCGGGTCTCCCATGATGAAATGTGGTAGTTAGACACGTGGCTTCTTGTTCTCTAGTTCTCAGAACCTCTCATTCTCTAGTTCTCAGAACATACAAAGGACTTATGCACACTCTAGGTCTCTCACCTTAGAGTTTACATCAGTCAAGTTAAAAAAGGATGTAATTTAAGACTTAAATGTCTGTTTCTCTTCTCCGTTTTGTCTTGTTGGCTGAAGAAGCCACAAAAATTAACTCAGTTGTGCACCGTTTTGAGATGCTTAGCTGCACACTAGAAACACCAACATCTATAAACAGGAATAGGATAAGAACATAAATAGAAGAAGTTTTAGAAATGAAACCACACTCCCTGAACTTGAAAAATTGAACTTGTATTTAAAACCCTTACTTGCACATAGCTTTAAAACAGACAAATTGCTTGTTAAACTCAAGCTTCTACAAAATCTAGGTAAACCTGAATCCTAAAAGTCCAGCTAATAGTCATGCTAACATTGCTTTATTTTATTCAAGAACCTCAAAGTACTTTAAGAAGGTGAATAAATATTAGCACCTACTATACATGGAGTTGATTCACTGGAAGATATGCTGTTCGGTTTGTGTTCCTTGCACTTCAATTTGGCATTTCACTGAGCTGTTTAATCCTCAGTCCTTAGGGCCCTCCATGGTCTGTGAGCACAAGCAGCAGCTTCAGAGAATGACTTGCATGGTGGAGGGCCTGAATCACTGTTCAGGGGTACCAATCTTTCTCCAGTGCTTTTCAACTTTGTTGAAATGGAGATGAGGCTTCTGTGGAGATGACTAAAATTTTCCAAACCAGCCCAGGCCTAATGTGACAGCTGGTATACTGTCCTGTGATTCCCATTTTTTATCTGACCTGCTACACTAAACTACCTCTGGGAAAAGGTCTGAGGATTTATAAAGCTGTATTGATAATGATTTTTTTTTCTCCTTCCCTTTAATATAATCCACAATTCTAGCAGTCAGTTAATACCTGCATCAATCATGACCATAACAGAATGCAGTAATCATCCAGCAGATTAAAAGATCCCTACCATTTGAATAGCTTCTTTTTCTATCTTGGAAATTTTGTTTTCCTTTTTGAACCACAATAAGACCTACAATAGGAACAAATGAAGGCTAGAGTAAGGCATAATACACTTCTGTTCTTGAGACATATTGTTCATTAAACAGTGATTAAAAAAAATGCTATTACATAAATGAGTCCACCCAGAGCACAGAAGCATTTGACCATTCTTTAATCAAATATTAGACAAATGTACTTCTATGTCCTGTCACCTTCTTAAGGTACAAAAGCATGCAGCATGTTAATCTTTGGGTCATGCACTGTCCCAGCATGTCCTGTCCTTGAATATATATAGGAGTATATAGTGTACTAAATTCATTTCAAACAACCCTAATTTATAAGGGTTGTTTGAAGTGAACTTAGTACAGCACCAGCATTAATAATGATTTTCACCACTTTCGTCTTACTCAGACCTAACTGTTGGGAATGATAGCCAAACTACAAATATTTGGGGTTGATCATGCAATTTACAGAATAAAGACAGACTGCAAATCCACTTCAACATGAAACACCAAAGTTCCTAAAGATCTGCAGCAGAAAAAGAATCCTTAATCCCCAGTGCTGAAAAGGAGTTTTGTTGGCTTAAGTACAATTGTAAAAACCAGAATGTTTATTGGCTGGCACATACTGTGAATGTATCATACATGGTCAAAAAACTGCCAATAAATCTTTCACAGCTTAGCTATTCAACAGGCTGGAGAAAAAAATAAAGTCTTTTTACTGTTCAACTACATCTTTGAAATTCCTAAAAACCCCCATCATTGTGCAATGGCACAAGAATTCCACCTAGCTCGTCTAGAAACAGAGATATTCAGCAAGTAGACTACACCATACCCAGGACATTAATAAGTATACATAAGGATTACTGGAGAATTCGTGCTGTATGTAGAAAAAAAAATATCTTCAAGGAACTAATTTATTCTCAGACTGTACAAATGAGAGAAGGGTAGCTAGAGATTACACTGAGGGAAATATTTAGCAGCTTCCTTATACAGAAAAATTCTGGACTGCTGACACATATCAACACATCTGAGTGAAATGAACACATTTACTCAAAGCTTGTCTTCACCACACACAACCAAACACTTCACAGACCCTTTAGTCACTGTTGGTGTAAGAAAGGCTTTGCTTTCATGCAAGCAACTCTCCCATTTTCCATGCCTGTATTGCATTCCCAGCATTGTATCTTATTTTATTACTTCTGGATTTTTGGAGTGCTGTTTCCATTTCCCTGCCCACTCCCTCGTTATGATCTTTGATCAGTGGATCTTTCCCTGACAGATACAAAATTAATGACTGTCTTAAAGTACACACAGGCACATACATGACTATAAATAACAGAACAGGGCCATTTAAAGGAATTCTAGATGAGCAGATTTGCAAAGTAGCAATTCAGTGACAAAACTACAATGAACATAAACATGTGCTTAGTGTGGTCTTTTAAAGTACTCTGATGTGTACTGAGGGTTCTGATGTTTTGTGCAAGTTGCAGTTAATTCTGAAATTTCTGTTTTCTCTGACTACCTAAAGTACAACAGCTGATAAATTCAGAAAACCAAAACAACTATCCTGATCTACCACGGCCTCATGGTTTAATTAATCTGAATTTGGTGAAGTGCAAGCCAGAATAAAGTCTCCCCATCTGGCAGTATTCCCGTAACAACTCTTCATTCCTATTAAAGATGCACTGCAACTTTCATTCAAAGTAGTAGTCTGGGCCTGTCTTCTCTACCTAGCCATATGTTTTCATAGATCATAAAAGGAGCAAAATTATTATGTACAAGACTTCTACTACTTTGCCAATATAAGCAGTGAATAGCTTCACAAGCTGTTGGGGGGGAGAAGGACAGCAGGAGAAGTAATTACATAAGATCTGTTTTCTAGGAAAAGTGACTTTAAAATCCCTGCCTTTTTTTTTTTCTTCCCTGCCACAATGAATTGGGTACTTTTCCTCTTTAAAACAATAAGGCAGAGAAAACATTGAAAGACAGACAGATGAGACATTTTCTATTATGTGAAAGACTGGAGCTGGAAATTAATTTTGCAGTGGTTATATTAAAAAGCTTGTATATAGCTGCTGACTAAGTCAGTGCTTATTTTGGAAGACATATCTGTATCTGTCAGATGAATCTGACATTCAGGCATCAGAAACGTAACTGTGTCCCCTCCAGCTGAATATGCAATTTTACCAGAAATAGGTTATACTTATGTAATAGCCCACCTACTTTTAACTTACCTACACAGCAGGCAAAAACTTCTTATCATGATACCATTAGATACATCTCAGAAACAGTATCTAAGACCCTGTAAATTAATATTGTTATATTTTGCCAAGATTTGCAAACTACAGACCAAACGGGGACCCTCAATCTTCAAGAGTTTTAATGCTCACATAACACAGGTAACACGGGTATGGAGATACATGCACAGGTAACTCCCAAAGGTCTTGGAGTCTTTGGGGGTCCTGGACTGGAAGCTAGCCAACACTATTCCAATTCACAAAAAGAGCATGAGGGAAGATCCAGGAAGACCTGTTGGTACAATCTCAGTACCTGGAAAAATTATGGAGAAGATCACACTGGCTGCAGTTGAAAGACACTTAAAGAATAATGTAATCATCAGGAAGAGTCAACACAGTTTCACAAAAGGAAAGTCCTGCTTGACTGATTTGATATCCTTCTATAATAAGGTCACCTGCCAAGTGGGTGAAGGAAGGAGGTAGTTGTAGTTTTCCTGGATTTAGGGAGGATTAATGACTCTTAATGGACTAAGCTTGGATTAAGCCTTCTGTTACTGTCCCTCACAGCATCCTTCTGAACATATTGTCCAAGCTATCCTATCTTATGCTATCTTATCCTATCTTATGCTATCCTATCCTATCCTATCCTATCCTATCCTATCCTATCCTATCCTATCCTATCCTATCCTATCCTATCCTCTCTTCAAAAAATATTACAAGAGGTTGAACACAACTGACAAGTTTTTTATAAAAAACACACAAATAATGGCAATTTTCCACATAGCAAAAATTTGCATTCGACATACTTAAACTAAAGCAATCTAGATTATTAGTCAGGTGTCCTGTCAACAACTCTTTAGGAAAAAATATTTTTATTTGCCTGTTTACTGCCCTTGAAATAGTATAAATATTCACATAAAGAAAATATATATGAAAGCAGATTGCCGTGGTGCTGTTTGCTGGTATAGTACAGACAATTGATCCTGAATTGCTGAATACAATTTGAGTAATTGCAAGATTCCCTCATGTATTAACCTAATATCCTAATCTATACTTTTCCTTGCATTGGAAACACGACACAGTTGCAAAGGGAGAAGGCTTGGTGCAAGACACAAAGGCAAAACATTGATTTTTTAAATTGATTTTTTAAATATGAGCATATTAAAGGCTCAGAACGAAGAGAGATCAGCTGAGTATTTTTGCGGAGGTCGGTCCAGCGGGGAGCAGTGCAACAGCCAGCGGCTCCTGCACGGCCGTGCGGCCTCGAAAGGAGCCCACCCGAGCGGGTCAGCAGTCCCAAAAGGATCAGGACATACAGGCGGCATCCTGCCGAGGTACTGCCAAGGCACCCTCGGTCTGCTCCTGATGGTTCCCAACACGGGCGAGCGCACGCAGACACCGCGCGGCTCCCAGCTCTGACGCCAGCGGCATCCCAGCTTCCAGAGGCTACTCCGCATCCGGGTACCTCGGAAACTCCTTCCCGGCTTACAGCTTTTTTTTTTAATGATTGACGAACAATAACTTAGTATATTGTTTTGTATATAGAATTCAGTTGTTAGCTATTTGATCATACCG
>JBBMKD010000115.1:55329840-55359036 GCA_037834095.1 Argya squamiceps
CCGCAGGTGAGGCGGTGCCGGCCGCGGCGGGGCGGGAGGCTCGGAGGGAGGCGCGGCGGGGCCGGCACCGCTGCGGCGGCTTTGGCGGCCCGACTGGGCAGTTCGGTACCCAAAGCACCGCCGGGGCTCCCTCCCCTCCCTGGTGAAACCTACAGAGACATAAACCAACCGGGCTGGCTTTCCTTCACTTCCAGGGAACCACAAACCTCTTTTTCCATTTAGCAATATATTGCTGGTAGCATTTGCAGCTGTGTTGGATTAAGTACCTAATTATTCTGTAAGCACGGAACTTCAACGTAGGACCAGTGCTTTGTATTGCACTCACATAATATGCACTGCTTTTAACTTCTAGCAAAAATGGTCTTGCCCTTTGATAGTGAACAATTACAACTTACATGAAAATGGTACTTGGTGTCACAGAATCGTTAGGGTCGGAAAGGACCTCTGGGGATCGTGCAGTCCCAACCCCACTGCCAAGGCAGGGTCACCTGGAGCAGGTGACACGGGAACCTGTCGGTGTGAGCTTTGTGTATCTCCAGAGGGAGACTCCATGACCTCCCTGGGCAGCTTGTTCCACTGCTCAGCCACCCTCAGAGTAAAGCTGTTCTTCCCCTTGTGAAGGTGGAACTTCTTGTGTCTTGTTCTTGTGTATGCATGCTTTTATTTCGCCGAGTACTCAGCTTTTTTTTTTTTTTTAAATACCCCACAGGGTTTTCTCACTAGGAAGGCAGAAAAGATGTTGGATATTAAGGCCTGGGCTGAGTACATCGTGGAGTGGGCTGCCAAGGACCCCTACGGCTTCCTGACGACGGTGATCTTGGCGCTCACGCCGCTGTTTGTGATCAGCGCGGCGCTGTCGTGGAAGCTTGCAAAAATGATTGAGGCCCGGGAACGAGAGCAGAAGAAGAAACAGAAACGCCAGGAGAACATTGCAAAAGCCAAACGAACAAAGAAGGATTAAATGGGCAAAAAATGGCCTTCTTCGTGCAAAGGATCCACTTTTGAAATGAAGTACTTGTACATTTTGTGTTGTAACTGTCCTTTGATACTTGATCCTGTTATTTCTTGAATATGAATGAAATCTAATACTTCCAGTGTATTTTTTTTCCTGCTGATTTGTGTTAAAATTTGCCGAAGTGACAGTAGTTAGAGTAATTAAATTTACTACTTGTATCATAGTGCAGGTTGCTTTTCTAAATTTGCATGTTAAATTAAAAAAATAACCTCTTGGGTGACTCTGAAGGTAGATAATTTTTTTTCTCTTAGCTGAGCTATGACTTAACAAGTGTCTTAAAATTGTCAAGTTTAGGGGAAAATGTGAATCATAAACTGGATTACAGAAATGCAAGTTTTGGCATACCCTGGGCAGGGCTGTAGAGACAAGCTAGCTGTAGCATTAGATAGCAGACATGACTGATTTCCTTTAAGGTCACTGCATATGGCTGTGTGTGCCCACAGTGGCTGCTGCAGTGTCTTTGGTGGTGGTGCTTGTCTGCAGAAGTAACCTTAAGCTACCTTAGCTCTTCCTGTTTCCTGAACTACAAGCCATCCACAGCCTTTAACTTCAGGCCAAGTTCTAGGAAACCAATTGCTTGTTCTTACTAGCTTCATTTCTCTTATGGCACTCATGTTCTGTAAAATACAGTACTGTTGTTTGGTCTTCCCTAACAATCACCTGAATGCTCCACCTGTAACTGATTTGGTTTTGCCTTCATAAACTCTTTATGCCTCAAAGAATAGCCATAAATGGGGTGGTGAGACCAAAGACCCAGGTGGCCTGGTGTTCTGAGTCCCAGAGAGCTACAGCAGATAGCTGTGCAAGGATGATGCACAAACTGGTGACTGTAGTTCTGCTTGCTAACCTGCTGGCTACCTTTGACCTAAGACTTGAGTTTAGGCAGGACTTCTGTTCTCATGGCCCTTGAAATTCTGCTGCCTTACAGGTTGGAAGATGCTGACACAGTCAAAAAAGTCAGGTTTGTGTTGTAAATAGATCAAAATTATTTAACCTTATTTCCAATTAATCTCTTAACAGAACTGATTAATTTTTCAAAGCCTAACTTTTTCATAATAGTCTGGTGGCCTGTACGTAGTCTAGTTCAAAAGAGCTTGTAGCAGTCATTAAAATTTTACATTTTGTGTATTTCTAAACAGCAGCACAGAGCTATGCATTCTAGCAGCTACTCTTTGATCAGGTTTAAAAATAAAACCTTAAAATAATACCATTGTTCAAGAGACCTATAGAGCTGGCTGACACCAAGGGGGATCAGAAGTGGGGAGTCTAACTGAAATTACTTTAAGTAAATGTGAAGTTGATCCCATTTCAATTTTGTTGGTGAAAGCAAGCATTATTAGAATATGACATTTGGGCATTTTATAAATATGTGAGATTAAGTCTCCGTGTTTTGTATGAAGTGTCAAATATGTACATGTTCGACCTTTGATACCTACATAGCTTGAAACACAGGGAGGAGAACTGATGAGGGATATACTCCATAAATAAATTTGATACTTTTTGAAAAAAAATTGTGTGGTCTTTATTTGAACTTCTCAAACATCATCTCTAAGCAAATTATCTGCACATTTTATGTATCTAAACTATGGCCCAAATGATATAATTATCTAGGGAACTTCATAGATACACCAGGAATAAAAACGAATTCATTTTTTTAAATATTTGTGACAGTCCCTTGTCCCAGACCTAGTGTTATATTTGAGCAGCTTTATCAAGTACTTCTGGCTTCTATTATAGCAGTTATATGTAGTTTAACTGATTTTACCCTGTGCAAATTGCAAATCAAACATTCAATTATGTTGACTGTTTTAAGTTACAAGAATGTCCCCATGATGAATATAGTGCATAATCAGTGTAGTATCATAGTGATTCCTGCTCATGAAATCAACTTTTCCACCTGCTTGCCTGCTGGCACTGCCAAGGGATTTATTCTGAAGAGACACCTTGGCCAAGGTTTGGGAAAATGTAAGAGTGAGTACAATTCTTACATCAATAACAGTTTTGAAACTAAATTAGTCTTCAAGGAAAAAATCAATTTAGACTTTTAAGAAAATTTAGATAGTCTTTTAGCTATGAATTCAAGAGTAACTGATGAACAGCAACTGTCAAAACCAAACTTAGCAACACACCCTGTTTTTCACTAAACCCAAACACTTCACAATACTTTGTCATGATTAAGCCTATTTGAATAGTTCTGAAAAAGTAATTGAAACTGCTTTAATACTACTTTATTGCACTCTTGTATATGACAACTGTGTATGTCATCTGTTAAAATATTTATCCATAGTATCTGTCCATTAAATTGCTTATTTATTTTTACTACCACTGTCTGGTGGCATCCAGGCACCTGGCTGGAAGGTATTTGTAGTGCTTGTGGGGTCTTGTGAGGGTTCCTTCTTTCCATAGTAAGGGGCAGATGCGTGGCCTTTAACCCGAGTATGACTTGGCTCAGCAACAAGTCCTTCCTCGTACTCCTTGGCCTGAAGCAGCTTGTCTTTTTCAGATACATCCTTGACTTTCTGTTTCATTTCTTCTCTATAATTTTCGTTCCTAAGAATCTCCTAAGAACGAAGTAGAAAGATAGTTAGGTAAGTCAGAAGAAAATGCAATACACAGCGTTGCAATAAGACATTTTAAACAGTCTTCTCTTAATTTTTTAACCCACATTTTCAGGTATTTAAGTAAAATAAAATATGGCAAAATCAGTTGGTTTTCCCCAACTGCAAGTTTAACCCTATCTTAGAAGGTTCTTAATGTTTGAATCATCTTGTTGAAAAAAAACTGCATTGTAGTATCCACTTCACTATTCAATTGGAGCAAAAAGAAGAAATTAAGAAATTAAATACAGTCATCAACAAATGTGAAAGTACATTGGAAATAAGGCTACTTTTTGCATTGTTTCCTATGTTGTAGTTGATACTTAGAGCTATTTATCATTTGCATCTCTTCCTGTAATTCACTATACCTGTGTTGTTATGTACCTCTGCCTCAGGGCACAGTTTTGGGAGAAACAGATATGCAAACTTTGGGGTCTCGCTAGTGCAAGACTACAAAATAAATAACTAAAATCACGAAATCACAGATTGGTCAGGTTGGAAGATGGTGCAGTGGGTCATTTGCTCCATGCTCCAGCAGGGTCATCCCAGAGCACACAGCGCAGGATTGTGTCCAGATGATGCTTGAGTATTTCCGGGAGACTCCTCAACCTCTGGTCAATCTGTTACAGTGCTCTGTCAACCCCACAGTAAAGTTCTTTCTCACATTCAGGTGGAACTTCCTGTGCATCAGTTTCTGCCCACTGCCTCTTGTCCTATTGCTTGGCACCACCAAGCAGAGCCTGGCTCCATGCCCTTGACATCCTCCCATCATATACTGATAGACATTGATCAGGTCCCCTCTCAGTCATCTCTCCTCAGCTTTTCCTTGTATGAGGGATGCTCCAGTCCCCTAATTAAATTCACTGCCCTCTGCTAGATCTGCTCCAGGAGCTCCATGTCTCTCTTGTCCTGAGGAGCCCAGAACTGGACACAGCACTCCAGGTGAGGCATTACCAGAACTGAGTAGAGGGACAGGATCCCCTCACTCCACCTGCTGGCAATGCTCTTCCTAATGTCCCCAGGATCCCATTGGCCTTCCTGGCCACCAGGACACACTGCTGGCTCATGGACAGCTTGTTGTCCACCAGGACCCCCAGGTCCTTCTCCTCAGAGCTGCTCCCCAGCCTGTCAGTCTCAGGCTGTGCTGGTGCCTGGGGTTTTGTTCCAACCCATGTGCAGGACCCTCCATTTGCCTCTGCTGAATTTTAGTCCTCTCTGTCCATGTCTCCAACCTGTCCAGGTCCTTCTGAAGGGCTGGCCAGCCCTCTGGGGTATCAGCCATTTCTCCCAGCTCTGTGTCCTCAGCAAACTTGCTGAGGAGGCATCTGCCCTTCACCCAGGTCACTGGTGAATAAATTACACGATACTGGGCTTGTACTGAACCCTGGGGAACACCACCAGTGACAGGCCTCCAACCAGATCCTGTGCCAGTGATCACAACACTCTGGGTTCTGCCATTCAGCCACTTCTCAATCCACCTCACTGTCCACTCATCCAGTCCACACCTCCTGAGTTTTCCTGCACGGATGTTATGAGAGACAGTGACAAAAGCCTTGCTGAAGTCGAGGTTCCACTGCTCTCCCCTCCTCCCCATCCAGGTAGTTATGTCATCATAAAAGTCAATCAGGTTGGTCAAACATGATTTATCTGCTGTGAATCCATGCTGATCAACTATTCCTGATCAACTTCCAGTCATCCATGTGGATAGAGATGGCCTCCAAAATTAAGAAAAAGGCTGAATTCTTTTCTCCAGATTACAAGTATATGGAGGAGTTAAGGAGAAATTATACCAGTACACTCCTCTGTGAGCAAGGACATTATTTTAGGAATTTAGGTGTTAAAATACATACGATACTGCCAAGAGTTGAAATAGCAACTATGAACACCTAAGAATGCTTTAAAAGACAGTAATTAAAGAAAACCTTATGTAGGGGGTTGACCATGGCTGGATGCCAGATGCTTACCAGAGCTTGTCACTCCCTTCTACAGCTGGACAGATGAGAGAAAATATAATTAAGAGTTCACAAGTTAAGGACTATGAGAGACCATGCACTAAATACCATCACAAGCAGAAGAGACTCAATCCTATTGCAGGATGATGAGAACTAAAATAAGATCTTAAAACTACATTCCCTCTATCCTTCCCTCTTTCTCACCCCTGTCTCCTCCCCCTAGCAAGTGCAGGGAGATAGGGAATAGGAACTATGGTCAGTTCATCATACAGTCCTGCTGTTGCTGAGGGAGAGGAGTCCTTTCCCTATATCATTCATAGGATACCACCCATGGGAGACAGTTCTCCATGAGCTTCTCCAACATGAGTCCATCTCACGAGCAACAGTCCTCCTCAAACTGCTGCAATGTAGGTCCCTTCCATGGGGTGCAGTACTTCAGGCACAGCCTGCTCCAGCGTGGATCTCCCACAGGGTCACAAATCCTACCAGGAAACCTGCTTCAGCATGGGCTCCTCTCTCCATGGGTGGGCAGGTCCCTGCCAGGACCCTGCTCCAGGCCTCCTACAAGGTCACAGCCTCATCTCAGGCATCTGCCTGCTCCAGCATGGGTCTCCTCCAGGGGCTGCAGGTGGATCTCTGCATCCCCAAGGACCTCCATGGGCTGCAGGGGCACAGCTGCCTCACCTTGTCTGCACCAGGGCCTGCAGGGGAACCTCAGTTCTGGTGCCTGGACCTCAGCTTCTGTCGCATCCTTCGGCACTGACCTTGGTGTCTGCAGGGCTGTTCCTCTCACAAATTGTCACCCTGCTCTTCTCTGAGCACAATTACAGCTCTGCAAAACTTTTTTAAGTCTCCTTAAATATGTCATCAGAGAGGCATTACCACCATTTCTGATGGGCCCAGCTGTGACCAGAGGCACATCCTTCCCGGAATTGGCTGGGACTGTCTCTGCCAGACATGGAGGAAACTTCTAGCAGGTTCTCACAGAAGCCACACCTGTAGCTTCCCTGCTACCAAAACCTGGCCATACAAACCCAATTCACCTTATCTTAGAGGTACCATGGAAAGTAACCCCTTTTCTTGGTTCTCAGTTGCCTCTGTACTTGAATTCACAGATATACAGAGCAGAGGCAGAACCCTTTGCATACAAATGGAAATTGAATGGAAATACACAAGTAATACACAAACTTGCAAAATGAAGAGGGGTGAAAATTCTCACATGCTCAGATAGGAATACTGCCAAGCATAACAAGATCAAATTTTCAACAGTCAGTATAGCAAAACCTCTTTGTGGCATCTCTCAATTCTATGCTTGTTTACCACATACCTATGTAAATCCACCACAACCTTACTGATTTCAAGGGGATTACTCCTCTGGTGAGTGTATTAAACCACTACTAAGAAACAGGCAAAGCAAACACCTTTGTGGTAACTGAAGACTGCATCATTGTCTCTGGTAAAACAATGGGAAGTGATTTATTAAAATACAAATGTAACCTACTTACCATGAACAGCTATTATGAATTTAAAATTTCTTCAAATGATTACTTCAACATAAAGTTATCTTAGTCAGGTAAGAGCAGCTGTAACTAAATGCCAAATACTCCAAGTCCATTTTAAATGTTGATATATAATTGTTCTCTGGTTTTCAGACTCAAATAAGGCTCTTTTAATAAGCTATTCTGTGGACAAAGTATAATTGTGATATAGTAAAATGAAAAAGTGGATCTTAAAAAAAACCCAAAATAACATGAGAAATTATTCTTATTAGCGAATGCAAAAAAACCACCCCAAACTGAAGTGACTTATTCAGAATTTTCTATACAATCTACCAGGATAAATATTTTTCAACTACAAAATGTATACATTCATTTTTGGCATTAAACTCATGCCACGAACATGTACACTGAAATCACTGGGTTCCTGTGCTCAAATTAAAGAAAATATGAACTGGAAATATGGAGCCAATTGGCATGTTAGAAAAACTGAGTCAAATACATTCTCACTTAGAGACTCCACTGCTAAACAATCCTTTATTGACAGATTTGCTATAAAAAGTAACTGAGGGCTGAAAGTTAGTTTGTGGGTTTTTTCTTTGTTTGTTTAAGTTACATTGTCAGGTTCAGAACACTTATATTCTCTCTTCCTCCAAGATGAATCATAGTACTTTATAAGGTGACTATCTTTACTATAAACTGCCCCCCAATAAGTTTTCTGCTAAAATATAGGTACATGAACATGTAATGTGCTATGACCATTAAGGGAAATACAAAATCTTTCTATCCAACCCAGAGAACATATTACTTATCAGATAACTGCAGTTTTTTAAGGATTAGCTTGTTCTTTCAACACTCTCTTTTTGTACAAATAAATTACACAAGTTCTTTGAACCAGCAATTCTCAGGAAGCATATGGCATCTCAAGAGTATCAGAAATGTCCTTCAACATTTTTATTAAAAGAAAACTCCAAGAACTGGGGCTATGCTGCAAAATAAAAAACAAAAAATGCCTTAGGAAATCCAGCCCCATTCTAAAGCAGTTGAAATCCCCACATGCAGATGTTCACTTTGAAATGTATCAGCTCCCAGCATACGGAATAGGATACACAAAAGGATATGCCAAGAGCTAAGTCCAACTACGTGTTCTGCAGTTTATTTTTAGGTGGAAGGTAAAACAAGACATTTTATCACTGCAGGTTGTCCAGCTTTGGTGATTATTTTAAGTAGTATGAGGTTTTTAACACTTCCAATGTTTGGAGCTGCATGTCTTCCCTCTTTAGGAAGGCAGACTTTAAGAAAGTGATTTCTAATGTTTTCTTGAAGAACATTATTATTAAGGAAATACCAAAGTAGCCCTGTGTGGAGATTGAGGCAGCTGTTTTTCATCCACAAAACTGCTGACTTCTCTATAATCTGACATCTTAGTATTGGTAACAGCTGCATGATCAAAGAATGAAGAATGGCCTGCTCCTAGGAGCAACACAGCTCAAGACATGTTGCTCCCTTCCAACAGTGTTTCTGCAAAAGGCATGGGGCTGTATTTCCTGCCACCAGCATGAAAATTTCATTTTTTTTGCAAACTATGTATTTTTCAAAGCTCCCAGTAACTCAGGCAGTTGAGTTGTATCACAAAGTATCCTCTCTGGCGCATTCACCTCCACTCCACACAAGGAGAAAAATCTAGAAAAGATTTTAGATGCCTACTTGACTGTACTGGAAGATCTGCTTTGTAGGATCAGCATTTGAAATGCAGTGCCCTTTTGCTCTTGAAGACTCTCATATTGTCACATCTTTCCCCTTCTTGAATAAACTAGTAGCCTTACAGAATGAATAAAATTAACTCCTCTTGGAAGGAAGGTGTCATGGATACCAAAGAGGTGTCTCTAGACACACTCATTCCTTCAAGTGAAGCCTGGCTCAGTAGTGACCAGTTTTTGGTGAACACTTCTTGCTATTCTTCTCCACAGGCAAATGGCAGTGCTGAACCCTCTCTATCCTGCAGCACATCCTGAGGAACCAGCCCTCCCCTCACTGTATCCCCCTCGGCCCTCAAACCAGCCACACCTCAAGCCAGTCACACCAGCACCTGCCTCCCACAAAATACTTTTAAATTCCTGAGTGCAAAGATGTGAACAGAGCTGTAAGGACACAGGCACATGCAGATACGCAGTACCAATGTACAGTGTCTAAAGGGGGCAGGGTTTAAAGGTTATTTTAACAGACTGGCACTTCCCAGAAGGTTTTCTAGACCTAACCCTTTAATTACAAGGGTTTTATTTATTATTAATGTTGAGAAAAATGCCACATTTCTTTTCAGATGGGTTTGTGTTTTGATTAAATTAGAAATAGCTTCTTTATGTTTTCTTAGAAACTATCTCACTTCCCAAGTTATCATAAGTTGAAATACTCATGATTTCTCTTGATTTGACTCTGTTAGCTAGTTATTATTTGATGCCAGAACTGAGAAACAGCTGGACAAATTAATGATTTTGAACTGTAGACAGTGCAATTCATAGAATACTTATATTTTATGTCTAGTGTGAATATTTTATATTTAATTATGAATGAACTTGAACTTAGAACTCTGCCTGTTAAAAATTCATACCTGTAGGTTGGCAAATAATTTAAAAAATAACAAATGGAATAAAAAACCACAAATGGAATGAAAAATTGTTTTGGCAGAGTATTAAAAAAATGATGTAAGACAATTTAACATGTCAGAATTTTTCATCATCAAATTAACTAAAACTCCGGCAAAATGCTAAAAGTTAAGCTGAATCACCATTTTTTAAAATACCACTAAATAATTAAACTAAACTCCATTTTCCAGTTTGACAAGTTAAATAGGCAAGATGAAATAATTGGCTATTACATCATATTACATCAAGAGTAGGAGGAAGAGAGAAGACCTCATCTTTGGGAAGCACTGAATGTTCTGATCCAGGGCAGGTCTTGATAACTCAGCAACTGAATGTGGCCCCAGCAGTACCAGCTTGGGAATGATAAATACTGTGGTAAATGAAAAGCTGTCACTGCATGGCAGTTTGAAATAAAAAGGTTTATCTGGATTAGCCAAAATAGTTATTTAAATCAAACACTGACTGCTAATTTTGTAAAGAACATACACTAAATATCCTTGTTCCAACAACAAACAATGTTAATCAAATCAGTGTAAGATTTGCTTTGCACAGCTTCAGTTTTTGAGCAAATCTCTAATCAGTTACAATATTTAGTTTTACATGCAGTGCTAATACCACATTTTCTACCAAGCTAAATCAGTTAAATATTAATCATAACTCACAGTAATTTTTGTTTAAATCTGCAGACAAGCAGTGCTTACTATTACTGAAGTACTATATTGCTAGTTATGAACTACAGAATCTCTGGCATGATCTGACATAGTTTCTAGGGCACCACAGTGTAACACACGTGTTTGGCAAGAAAGCGTAGTAAGAGGCAAAAGGAAGAGACATCAGACTGTAAAGCATGTCACCAATACACGGAGACAGCAGGGGTTTGTGCCTGAACTATTTTTATAATTCTGCAAAGATATTTGTCCAAAACTACACATATATTCACGATTACAGATGAAACTGTAGAAGCAGCAAAAAACACAAACTAGCCTGGCACCACTGCACTCTGCCCTGAATAAAGGGCAATGAATAGTCCTGATCCCCACAGAGCAAACAAGGAACTGCAGCTGTGACTCAGTCAGAGTTTGGTCCGTGCTCTCCCCAGCCTACATGTGATGTAATCTGTACCAGCCCTTTTCCTGGTACACTTCACTTTGCCCTCCACCCCCGCCCAGCTGTGCTGTCAGTGGACCAGGACACAGAGCCAGTGCTCCACGCACTCTGTTCCACAAGGACAGGAGCACAAGAGCAGCAGCTGCTATTTCCTCTGCAGCCTTGGAATCTGCAGCATGGGCAATCTGGAAGCAATGGGGCAAATTGGCCCCGATGCTCCTCTGTGAAGGCTGACAAGCAGTTATATTTCAAACTTAAAGAGAAAGTTAAAATGAACAAGAGGAAAAAAGTCTAAAAGATGATGGCTTCTGCAAATGCTCAATTTGTTTTTTTTTATTGACTTCTATGACTACTCCTTTCTATTTAAGGTCTTCATAGTTCAGTTCTTTATAATGTCAAATTTTACTGCCCTTTTGAATTGAATAATAACCCTTTCTGGAATCATGCATAATTTACTATGCAAAATGCTATTTAGTGCAACGTAAGTTACTGAATACGGCCCAAACCCTGGTTGTGATTCTGGACAACAATGGTGGGAAATATTTTGCTCAGAAACATATTTATCCCTGTGCTTTTAAAATATTTTTTCCTTGAACTGTTAATCATCCTATGCAGCTTTTGGGGGCTTTGGATTACTCATGTGCTAAGCCCTAGTCTCTATGTAAGAATGTGCAATCTCCATGTCAGTGTTCTCATTTTACAACTTCTGAACTGAAGCATCTGAAAGCAGACAGAGGTAAAACTCTAACATGCAATCCCAACAGTGTCAAACAAAGCATTTTTCTAAACTGCATTCCATTCTCCTTAAAGGAATGCAAATTCTGTGTAAACTAATTTACATGAATGAAGTTACTTTTGATCATACCATCTCTCAAATAAGTAATACTTGTGATCAAACAAATCATGAAGAGTGGATATACATTGTGGGAACTAAACAGAATTTAATTTCAATTCAATTATTTGGGGGCTAAGAGGAAGAAGCCTTATGCTTATTACAATTCATTGAAGTATGTTTTTCCTCAGTTGACACGGTGTTTGCCAAAACAGATAATTATGGATACCCTAAAAATAGTTTAAAAGAATAAAAGCATCATCACAGAAGGTTTTTTTAGCATTTCACCTTCTATCCAACTGTGCAATTTGGAACTCACTGAATTTTATTACAGTGTAACAAGTACACACTGCATGAGAAACGCAATCATTTACTGTGGTTTTCAATTTCAAACCATTTTCAGAATCTTGATGGTAATTAAAGGAACATGCAATTCTACTTTACTTCCCATGAAACAGGAAGTAAATGCGAAAAAACACACATGCATACAGAACAACAAAGAGGTTTCAGTTCAAACTGGAATTTGTGGCTGTGCAGCCCTGTGTGTGCTACAGAGGAAGCAGCATCTATATCAACAGGGAAGTGCTACCTAGTACAAAGATCTGTGTACACAGAGATGTGCTACTATGGGCTCACATCTACCACTTTCAGGATACCACACTGGTAGGTTCAGAGATAAACCACTTCTCTCTATACCAGTTTCTCGTGGTATTGCCATAACTGCAAGTTTCCTCATTAATTTTCTGACACCTCAGGAAAGTCTGTAACTATTTCTGTCTCCATTCTACAGACATGGCCTAAACAATGCCAAGTTTCTCAGATATCCTTGAACCTCAGGACACTGTCAGTAGTGTGGAGCTATAAGATCTGTTATGGGTGAAAATAAGGGTTAAATTTCTAAATACATTCAGATATCTTGTGATATAGATGGCAGAATTCTTAAAAAGCCTCTACAAATCTGATGCCCTCTCAAATAAGAAAAAGGATCAAACAGAAGTTAGGCACAGAAAGGCCTGAAGAAAGAAGGTTTCCTCCCTGTCTTCATGAGCACCTTTTCTTTCTTTTCCAAACAAGATGTGAAAAATCTAAAACATAAGGATGCCATGTTCAAAGTCAGTAGAGAAATATGTATCCAGAAGGAAAACTGGGAGGTAGGAGCATAAGCAAGACAGTACATTTACATTTGCCTCAGAAATTTTTGGATGAGCTATACAGAAGATGGACTGTGGCTCAGAGAATGGAAGGGAATAGCCTTTTAAAGAAATAATTTGCATGGATGCAACATCCTTTCTATAAAACAACTGCTATATATCAAGATAACTTTTCTCAATAAATTTTGACAGCATTAAGGTTTAGCAGGTGAACTAATATGCATGTAAAGTAATAAATCATTAAATCTGCTTCCACAAAATAGCATTTGATTAAAATTATTTTAATATTAGTAGCCTTTGAAACATTTTCATTAATTTAAAATTTTAAGGTCATGGACAATTACATATTTCCTATTTGCAAAAACACTTGCTACATACATCTAGTTTCCTATATACATAATAAAGAAATGTATTAGTCAACTTAGTTATTAATCCCTAGTTAAACTGGTTCAAATGTAATTTAGAGCTGCACAGGAATAAAGGTAATGATTTTCTTCAGCCAACCATATATGATCATAGTCAATATACATATAAAGGGACAGACGACAGGATGCTACAGCACTGCAAAAATATACCTATTCAAGCTCAGATTCTCATTGTTATTAAGGAGTATGTGTACTGTACATACTGTACACATACTCAGACAGGGCAAAGGCATGATCCAGAACTCTACATCAAGACAGATTCCCTGATTACCGCAGGAACAGAGTACATTCAAGAAGAACATAAGAAACAATGGGATCTGCACTAATTCGTCAAGTTATCACCCTTATCATAACTGAGTTGAGACCTGGCATATTTCAAGCTCTAAAAAAATCAAAAGGCAACCACCTGTTACCAGTATCCTGGAAAAATATTTTTACTTCATTTAGATCCCAAGGCTTCCAGCATTAACATTCCTTATGTAACTGGCCAGGTTAGAAATAACCAAGGTGATGAGCAGCATTCATGAGTTGTGTCTAGCCAGACACAAAAGGCCAAGTGACTTCCTTCAAAAATGGGGAAAAAGGGATGGGTGCACAATGAGGAAAGAAACCATTAGGGAGGGATGTGGTACATTTAACATTGCACAAGCTGACTCCGAGTATTCTTCCATTAAAAAAAAAAAAAAAAGAGAGAAACTCAAGAAAGTGAGGTAAAGCAACTTCTTCTGAGCAGAAGTGAAAGCTTTATAATGGAAACAAGCAAACAAATAAAAAAAAAAAATCAGCTGGGTGTTTGCAGAAGAAAGAATGGCCTGAATATAAAACATGATCAAGTCTCAAGAAAATCATTAACAGACTTAGCTTGATGTCATGACCCAACTACTCTCACCACTGTCAGGGCAGAATAACTCACATTTGTTCTCACTTAAATGACTGACATGTCCTTATGATTATGAATGACATTTTGTTAGCCTACAATATTTTCCAAACCATAGGTTCCCAACCTGTGGTCATCAGTGTGATCAGTAAGATCCAACTGCTTTGTGAAGCTGTATCTCTGCAATATTTTCAATTAAAAAGTTGTCATAGACCTCATCATGAAACCTGGTAACCTAAGCACTTGGGCAACCACTATCATAAATAGCCAAGAGTTAATAAAAAATAAGGCAGACAAATATAAAAAATGCATATACAAGATTCAAAAGGGGGATGGTAGGCTAACAGACGTGGGATAGAAATTGTAATAAAGTTTAACATATGTCATTTGATATTAGAAAGAAAAAAAATGAAGGGCAAAGTAGCAGAAAGAGAGAAAAACCATCCAAAAAAGTACTTTTACAGACTGCAGTGCTAGGAACATAGTCACAACTCCAGAAAGTTATGCTTTAGGAACTTCAAGTGGCTACCATAAGATATTGACAGTAAAATGTCATTAAAGCGAAAATGCAAAATTTATGGGCTTTAGATCCTTTTTCAGAAATAGCCTCCTCTCATGAGAAATACATGAAAGAACAAGGAGATTTGTTATACAGGGTTTCAACATGGTATATGCCACAAATATTCCCTTGTTTCATAGCTGTCAAACAGCAGTTTACCATACCATCTTTACTGTCAAAGGGGGAATATGGAATAGCAGCCAGTAAACTTTATGTAGCTAAAACACTAAAGCAAATTGGCCCTACAAATAGGGACCAAACAATATGCTATATGTACTTCACTACTATAATTATATTTATTATGATATTGTGATGTAAGGGTTTGTGCCAGTTTCAAATTAGGAGAAAAGTAGATCGTATATAGTGTCCCAAACTATTCTCTGTAATACAGAGAAAAAAATTAGCCTTTACTATCACATATTAAAAATATGACTAGAGCATTCTTTTCAAAATATTAGCAAGAATTTTTAACATATATTTGAACTATTTTTTCTTACACAGGAAAAAACTATTTAGAGATTACTTGAAAAGGGAGCTATTTTCAAATTCCTATTTTATCGTTTCTGCTCTGTGATACGGTCAATGCACACTTACCCTGCAGGTAAAGTACCTAGCTGCTAAATTATTTCTCAAATCTATTACCTCATGAAACTAAAAATATAAGAAGTCCTGTAACTCTGAATGCACCATTAGTCACAGCAATCTTTCACTCTCCAGGAATTTCTTTTTCAGGAAGGTAAAATATTTAGAATACTATTGTTCCACAGTTCTCTTACCTGTGGAGACTTCTTGCTCCCTATTCAAAAATGAACCAATATCTCTAGCACCAGAAGGAGTTTTATTGCACCAATTCCAGACCCAAGGCTGCCTGCCTTGGAGCAGGTTTATCTCAGAGCAGCTATCACAGCAGCCTGGCTCACAAAAATGATAGAACAAAAGACACAACAGTTCCTATCTTAAAGTATCACATTAAGTGGTAATTTCAACAATAAATGTTGTTTGCATACAGTTGGTATAAGCCAGAAGTAATTAAAATGAGGTCAGTCTAACCTTAGATGGAACAACTGTTGTAGTATCAGTTCCATGGCTCTACATAAGTAACTAGACTGGGGAGGGAAGGGAAAAAAATTAAAACCTAAAAAAAAAAAAACAAAACCAAAAAAAACCACCAAAAACCCCACATTTACTATGTGGGTTTACATACATACTTCCCGAATAGGTTTAAGGATAAATTAAACTTCTTTCATTCATGAATGTATTATAGCCCTTACTGTCTCCATAGTGTCTATAGTAGCAAATGTGAAAGAGGGGCAGAGAAAATTATTTGAAAAGCTGTATGTTGTGTAGGAGCTTGTTTCAATGACTTACAGTTTGTCAGCATCAGCTGACAAGACTCCCCAGGTCATTTCAATACACAGGAGTCAGGACAACTTTTCACAGGCCAGGATGCTCCAGACGATGTCAGTGACCAAATGGCTGGAGATACCAACATATCTTCAGGGATCTGAACTTGACATAAATACTCCTGATGCAAGTTAAGTATCTGCCTCCGTGGGTGTAATTTTGAATCTTACGCAACAAATAATGTCTTCTCTCTCATTCCTAGCTGGTGCTTAGCAACTTGTAACATAAATGCTGGGCAAGTCATGTATGTGTGTGCGTGCATCTGCATACACAGATCAGCAGTCAAACTTGCTTCTAAACTCTTTACAAACTCTTCAGCATGAAATACACTGTGGGACATCTCTCTGCTTTCTCTTATGGAAAAAGATATAGACACAACTCCCTGTAGCATTAGCACTGTAAATTGCTAGTGTAATTGGTTTTCCTGTTTTGATGAATCCAGTGGCAGCTGGATTTGAAACTAACATTTTAATATCAACTACCACGAAAAAAACCCCTTTACATTAATTAAAAAGCCATAGCAGGATTTAAGAATTTGTTTAATTGAAGAGACTCTTTCATGGTTATGATCATCTTAAAGAACCTGTGCACATCATCTTAAAAGAATTCCCACAGAGAATAACCAAAGAATTATGGAGTTTCTATTTCCCCTTATTTTACTTTTTTCTAAGTGTTAGATGTCTAGTCAGTGTGTATTTTCATCAATTATGCAAGGAACATACTAAATTCTCCCCCACAAGTGAAAGATTACTGCACAGATGAGTCCACTATAAATTATTTATGGTAGTTTCATTACAACAACTGAAAATTTAAAGACATTTCATCTCACCTCAATGGTGGGTGGATCTTCTCTCTTTTTTCTTATCCATGCTGAAAAAAATAAAAATCACATGGATTATTTCAAAGATCACAAACAGTATTAAAACTCAAAATCACTATTAATTTGTTACAGAAAGAAGGTATTTATAAAAAATTTACAATAGAATTCACCACAGCCTGGCAAACCTGTCATTTCCCAAAATATAGGCACATCTTGTTTCCTGTTTCAATACTCAAGTCTTCAGAGAAGGGAGGGGTGGGGGACGGTGTCACCTCTGTGTGGAGACCTTGGGCACAGTTTAGGTATCACCTTCTCTGTCAAAACAGGGCTTAAAAAGCAGGGCTTATGGTACAAGCTTATTGTTGGGCTTGCAATAGAGTTGAGGTTAACCCTAAGAAAATGACAAGCTGACTGATGGAAAGTAAGAACAGCCTTAGACCACTCTGGAGAAAACGGATTCCTGTACATCCTTCAGACATTCTTAAAGCTGAAAATCTTGTTATGTTACTACCAGGTAGAATTCCTTTATGGGTACGAAAGGTACAGTCCCAGACGTGACTGAGGGCCTGCAGAGCCTGGACTGAAGCACATCGTGTGGCTCCTTGGGATTTTACCCACTTCCAGGAGGGGTGGGTACTGTGACTGGGGGAAGGATCCCTCCATCTCACTTAACTCATGCTGGAATGGACAGGAGAGGAATGGAGGAATAAAAGCAGTGGTGATGACAGTTGTCGTGCAGCTCAGGTTTTCTGAGCAAGATCCACAGACATTTGCCTACTCCCATCATTAATGCTGCTGTTTGCTGGGACTGTCAGGAGGCAACAATCCAGACACCCCACTGCAGACTCTGACAGGTCTCACTTTGTACCATCAGTGAATTAAGAGAAAGAGCTCCAACTATTACAGACATTATTTAGAGGAATTACCTGACACCACTTTTTAGAAATACCACTACTGTAGCATTTTTTTCACGCCTTTTTAATCCACACAATTAGTAGGTTCTTGGTTGGACACTTCAAAGACATTTGTCTTTTCTGCCCATATTTTTCAAATTAATTAGTAGCAGAATGCAAGTAGCCAGTAATGAACAGAAAGACAAACATAAGGAAAAGCACTTCCAAGTGCTGAGATGCAGCAAAATGTTATTTCATATGTTTGTTTTGATAATTAAGATTTTTGTTACTGTGCTTGAGAATTAGAGCAAAAGTAACATTTTGCTGTAATCCACTCAAATTCCTGGCCTCACCTGTTGCCATTGATAAGGTTTCAGAAATGCTTTAAGAAGTAACTGTTCCATATTTTAATTTTCTAATTTCATCTGTGCTGTATTTTGCGGGGAACCAGGGAATGATTTAGACAAGCCTAAGACACTAAAACATACAAAGAGTCATAACATCCTCTCATTTCTGAAAGTGCAATTACATAAGGGGTGAAACACTGACACCATGGCTTCAGCAGCAGTATGCAACTGGTTTTAGGGAGAATAGCTTCCAATTAACGTATGAACAAAGGGAGACTATGTGGTAGAACAGCTTGGAATTAGTCAGGATGGCAAGGCCCATAGCCATGGTAAATAGTAAGTTTAATGGTAAAATACCTGTAAAGATATGAAGCAAGGTAATACTTTTGGTTCCTGTCTATCAGATGCCACTTCCTGAAGATATGTACTTTTAAATGTCTTTCTTAAACTACTTTTCTTAAAAGCAGTTCCCTGTCATCTCTTCTCAGCAGTCCTAACAAAAAGTAGATCCAAATCTGTCATTGTGGAGAAGTGACAGAGCTATGAACAGTCAATATCACCCTTTCTGCAAGTTTTATGTCAGTGGAAAGAAAAACAGCCCATTAAGGTAATTCAAAATACAACTAAGTGACTTTCTATTAAATCTATAGAACTACAGAACTTTTTGCATGTACGTGTAGCACTTACAAACATTTAAATTTTACAAGAATTTCAAACTGCAAAATCTGGCAGAATGAGAGACTAAACTGAGACTATCACTTCTCAGCTGCCAGCCTTGCATACACACTGTAAAAAAATCAACCATGCTATTGAAGAAAATCTTACCACACAGACTTTCCTCCTGACAGAAATCACCTTTGTTCATACTTAGCAACAGTTTCAGAATACAGAAATACTTAGCAACATAATTCAGAAAAAACAAAAATAGTAGAGATTTCAGATATAGCAAAGCATGTATACTAGGCACTAACTAATAAAAGATACAGGTGGAGAAAAAAAAAAAAGGAAAAAAATACTAGTTCAAAATGTCTCATAAAAATTAAAGCTTTAAACCATCAAAATTTAACAGATTACTTTCAAAAAAATATCATCTTCTACCTTACCATGCTTTGCTTCTGACCTATGGAAGGATAGTAGCACTGTTTTCAATCCCACAGCTCTCAGCATGTAAAAACTGATATACTTCTTTTTAAAATTGCCAGTATTTTCTTAAAACATCAGCTGTGTTTTAATTCCAGATGATTATAAGAACTGATACCCTAAAGGAAAAAATTTAAATACTCCAAAAATTAAGCTGCAGTTAGAAAGTACTGCTAAAATATAAACATTACAATAGTTTTTCTTTCAAGAGCACCTGTGACTTTGAGCAGTTATTCAACTAATGATTTTCAAATGAATGGAATACTTCTAGTAAACAATTTTATCATTTAATTATCTACCTCATTTAAAAAGCTGCAAACAAAACAGTGAAGTGTAACACAATCACATATGCCCTGTGAACAGAGGCTGTGAAGTAAGGACCACTACACCACACATCTTCATTCACTAACTGAGTTCACTACCGATACTCAAAAGCAAAGAAACAAACCTCAATTTAGGAAGATTGTTCATATCAAACTTTCCACAACAGAACTGTATCCGTTTAAATACATAAACAATGCATACATACAGTTTTAATACTGTGATCTTTTTCTTTCCAGTTATAACAATACTTGAATACATGGCTTTATTGGAGCTATTAACCTCCATTTTTTCTAATAAATGTCAGGAGTACAAATCTTTTCCAGCTTAACAGTACATAAACTGTGTTGGCACAAATATCAATACTATTTTCTGAATTACTACAAGTAAATTAATTTTAATATCTCTCATGAACTGCATAAGAAAGTCATTATTTTATGAAAGATTTCTTCACTGCCATGTAGCTGAGGGAGGAATATAGTAGGAAAATTTACTAAAATCTTTTTTTATCCATAAGATGAAGTTAGTTAAACGTTATCATATTCTTCTGTGCAAATCCACTTCTCAAATATTCTTCATAAAGCTCAAGATGCAGTACAAGTTTAAAAGCAAAGAAAACATCATCTGATTCCAGTATGTTTTAACACATTGGAATTTAGCATCTAATAGTTTTATCATCCTTTCAAAAGAAATACATTTTACTAATAATTCACGTGAAGACTCCTTAATCTTTGGGGATAAGAATGGGAGGACTCCAATATATTTAATTCTCACCAGTTTTTATGTGGTTTTCTTTGAGACAGGAAGATTTTTAAAAGCCTTTCAAATCTTTGATTTTTAAGTTATCAATAAAATTTTGAGCACCCAACACACTGTTCAAAAAAAGTACCAACACCTCATAACTCAGGTCTAAGAGAAATTCATGGTAGCAAAGGGAGAATGAAGGTGTACAAAATATAACCAATTTCCTACTGAGTTAGCACTAGGTTTTACAAAATTCACATAAATAATATGTTGAAATTTATATATTTTGTATTCTCTTTGGAAAATATATCTGTGTATACAGTTGAATAAAGAAAAAGCTCTTGCACCTTTCTTTATGATCTGCATTACACCTTTGGTGAATGTATTTTTAAATTACTGAACAGCTTTATACCATAGTAAAATATTTGTTGATGGAAAGAAAGTAGGTAGGTGCTTTATTACATTTGATTTGAACAACCTACACACACATGCATATACTTAAGTGGGAGTTGACTCCTAGCAATGTACAGCTGGTTTACAGCTGGACATAATGAGTCTGATCATAGCAGACCCAATTCAGTTCCTGACTTGGTTTGTTCCAGAAGTCCCATGGGGAACAAAGACCTCAGCCAATCCCATCTAAGCCATGGATGCAGACACATCACTGCAGAGATCTGGGTGCTGCAGAGATTCCCAATCAATAGGCTTCCCAAGCCTGGGAAATTCAAACTGGCTATAAAAGGCAGCTTGGAACAATAAAGTGGTTAGCTGTTGCTCAGAACTCAGGACTTACTGTGTTGTGCATCTGTATCCAACCCACCACCCTGGCCTTACACTCAACAGCCATCTCTGGGTAAGAGCAGGGGAGATGAGAAAGCAGTGTGGGAGCTGGAAAATGCAAAAAGCCACAAAAAACCAGCAGCAGAGCTGTTTTGCAGTGGAAAAATCACTCAAACTCAGAATTCTTCTGCACCTACCCCTGAATACAGAAGAAAACAAATGTCAGAGCCACGGGAGGATGGATCTCCATATAGGAACATCAAACCCTAAAGGTATGATCTGCTCTTTTAGAAGAATGGGAGGTTGATTACAATCCAGAGGCATTGCAAGATCTACTAATGTGGGCTAAGGAACATGGATTTGATACAACTAAAGAGGCTTCCCTTTATCTGAATACTCAGGAGTGAACTGGGCAATTCATAATTAAAGCCACCTCTAGAGGCAATCAAAAAGCAATCAAAATTATTAAGCCCTAGAAACTTATTTTAGACTTGATAAGACTGTTAAAAACTGATGAAAATGCAGAAAAATGGACACCTGAGGAGATAGCAGGGGGGTTGGGGACCTTACTGAGCTCACAGAGGGGGTGGCCGGACAAAATCACTTCCCCACGTGGCCATGCCACCCTGAATGCACCCTCCCCACCAAATCCTTTACCTGGAGAGCTGTTTTCACCTCCCCCCCACATGGCTGGACTCTGGCAAGCAGACAAACCTCAGCAGGAGACAATGAGCCAGATTACACAATCCACCCACGTGGCTAGAGTCCACATGGAGGATTCCATGGGGGGGACAGAGGGAAGCAGTGGGACCACGGTGTCAGCGGAGCCATAGCAAGAAGAGAATGTGCACTTGTGCCCTGGTGCTGGGCAGAGCCAGAATACCCTGTGCCTGCCCCCTGGAAATATTGGTGTTGTGCTGCCAAGATGCCCCATCCTGGTGCCGTGAAGAAGCCCCGTCCCTGTGCCATGGAGGTGTTGTGAAGCGTCAAAAAGCCCAGTGCCTGTGCTGCAGGGCTGCCACGCCAGAGTGGCTCACTCCCGGGCTGCTTCGATTTATAACTGCTAGTGAACTAACCCCTAGGACATGAGGCAAATTGCCACTTTATCCTGCACTACTGTGCAATATATGATGTTTGAATTGACGTGGAAATCCTATGAAGAGCACCAGGGACTAGAAAATTCAAGGGCCCCACAACAAGATCCATGTTTTGAGGCAGGGATTTCCCAACTTATGGCACTGCCCCCCCACAGAAAACCCATAAACTCAAGCATGCCTGAATTCCCCAATCTTAGCCCAGCCAAAAGACTTAGCAATGTGAGCTCTAACAAAAGTTATAAATACATCTGTGGCTACCAAAAGTTATTCAAGCATAAAACAAAACCTCAATGAACTACATATGCAATTTGTAGAATATTTACAGTATGCCATGGAAAAACAGATAGCAAACAGTGAAGCAAGGAGTCAGTTAATGCTATTGTTAGCATGAGATAATGCAAACCAGGACTGTAGAAAAATTATAGATGCATTACCTAAAGAGAATCCATCCCTGGAGGATATGATAAATGCATGTGCTAATGTTGGGACTGGATCTCACAACATGGATACAGCTAATACTATTACAGCTGCTGTTAAACAAACACTCCAGTGCTTCAAATGTGAACAACAAGGCCACATAAAGGCAAATTGTAAACACCAGCTTATACCACAGGGGACGCTTCAAGTGAATAAAAGCTGCAACAGATATGGGAGATTCAGACATGCGACCAAGGTATGCAGGTCCAAATTTCATATTAATGGACAATCTCTCCAGAACCAAGGAAACAGGAAACGGAGTGCAAGAGGAATATGCATGACAACACAAGTATTTTCCCACCCTCTATTACAAGCCTGTGTAACCAACTCACAGCCAGAACAAGTGGATCAGCTAGGATGGATGCATCCACCTCAATCCCAATCACCATAAACTCATTACAGGCACATAAAGCCCCTCTTGAGGCCCAGGGTCCCATAAGGGAAGGACTGAGTGCACTGCTTTTGGGAAGATCCAGTGCCACATTGCAAGGTGCCTTAGTGCACTCTGGTGTCATAGATGCAGACTTTACAGGACAGATACATGGTGTGGTATCAACCCCTATTCCACCTGTGACTATTCCTGCTAGTAACAGACTCATTCCTTCTAAGTCTTCTGTCCCCAAAACAGACACCAGGCAGTGAGGAGACCAAGGCTTCAGATTGATAGGACCACCCCAGGTTTGCTGGACTCAAGTCATACGTGAACAAAGACCTAATATGGTTTGTACTGTTATGGTATCCCCCAAGCTAAACCTTCACAGATAAATGTCAATGGCTTAATTGATACAGCAGCAGATGTCACCCTCATCTCTGTCCGCACTTGGCCTCCATTGTGGCCCACCGAGCCTGCTGTATCTACTGTTGCTGGCCTTGGAGGGATCACACAAAGCCGTTTGAGCAGCAAACCTGTTTTGGTAAAAAATCCTGAAGGACAAACAGCTACAATTTGGCCATACATTGCAGAGGCCCAGGGGCTTATCCCCAAGGTAGCTATACCTCAACCGTCCCAGGTCACGGTGAGGACAACCTCCCTCCCACGGGCCTTTGTAGACACATGTTAATATTTCTTAGGTTTCGTTGTTTCATTGGTTTGTTAAGTTTATGTCACCCTATTCAGCCTCGTTAACCACATATGCATACCTCCCAGAATGTTCTTCCTTCCCTTGGACCCCATAGGGTTATTTTTGCTGCAGTACCACACCCCTGTATTCCTATTAGTCCCTGGTTTTTAGCCACCCCTCTGCACCACTTTTCCCCATCCCTATTGGACCCTAACCCTCAAACTCTAGTATATAACCCTGGATCCTTGGCCCCATTTTTGGCTCTCTTCCCTGATTTTATTCGAGGCTGTTGCATCCCTAAACCCCTATTCCTCGTCCCTGGACCCCTTCACTGTTCTTGCCTGTGTTTCTGAATAAACAGCTTCCACATCTTCAAACGCTCATCCTTTGGTTTAGTCATCAGATATATTGTAGCAGCGTGCCGAGGGCTCAGAGAGCCATTGCTCCAGGCGTTGCCAGGCGTTGTTCCAATGTTGCTACAGCATATCACTGCAGCCCCACTTAATCTCTGGGGGAGGGATGTTCATCTGCAGGGGGAGTTCAGATGGGAGCGGTTTTTTGACAGGGGCCACTGTATTAGAGGGTATAAAGTATCCCACATTAGCCCTGAAACAGCTCACTACTCAGACTGTGTTGGTACCACAGTGGCCCCTTGAAAAAGAGAAATGTGACACCCCAAAAGCCCTGTTACAAGAACAACTGGTTCAAGGACTCATAGAGCCATCTGTGAATCCTTGAAACACACCAGTATTTGTTATAAAAAAGAAATCTGGTAAGTGGAGGTTACTCTGTGACCTGAAAAAGATCAATTCCATTGATGGGGGGTCTCCAGCCTGGTATGCCATCCCCTGCCATGATACCTGCCTCCTGGGGCATCCTGACTGTGGACTTAAAGGACTGTTTTTTCACTATTCCATTGTATCCTGATGATACTCCAAAGTTTGCTCTTACCATACCTGCTATTAATAATGCTGCACCAGGGGAGAGTTATCAAAGGTGGGCTCTACCCCAAGGCATGAAAACAGCCCCACAATTTGTCAGTGGTATGTTGCTCAGGCATTCTTATCAGTGAGAGAACAATTTCTAGGGGCATACTGTTACCATTACATGGATAACACTTTAATTGCAACCCAAAACAAAAAAGAACTCTCAGTGATCCAACCAAGCCTGATGTAAGCATTAACAACATTTGGGCTACAGGTAGCACCAGAGAAAGTACAGCAGAACCACCCTGGAAATATTTGGGACTCAAAATAATGAATAAGACTACACAGCCACAAACAATTCAGTTTTCAACCAAAATTCTAACTCTAAATGATGCACAAAATCTTTTGGGTACCATCAACTGGGTCAGACCTTACCTAGGACTCACGGACTCTCAATTAGCACCTTTATTTGACCTCCTAAAGGGTGACCCTCAATTAACTTCCCCCAGAAAATTAACCCCAGAGGCAAAAGCTGCTCTTGAAACAGTAGAGCA
This sequence comes from Argya squamiceps, assembly GCA_037834095.1. NCBI lineage: Eukaryota > Metazoa > Chordata > Aves > Passeriformes > Leiothrichidae > Argya > Argya squamiceps. The sequence goes on from JBBMKD010000115.1 coordinate 55,355,058, forward strand.
AGCCATCACAAACAGACAAGTCCACTGGATATGCCCAGTGTGTTTATTCTCATTATTAATTTTCATCCTACTGGTATTACTGGACAGTGGGATACACACTGGACTGGTCCTTTGCACATTCTAGAGTGGACATTTCTACCTCACCAACCAAAAAAGACGGTACCCACCATCTTTGAACTAATCACACGGTTAATTATCAAATGTTGTTGGAGGTGTTTATAATTACATGCTAGAGATCCTTCAAAAATTATTGCTCCTGTGACACATGAGCAATTTGAATAGTGTTTTGCTAACAATACAGCCTTGCAAAGTGCTTTGCAAAATTTTTCAGGACAAATCACTTGCCATTTACCAAGCCATAGACTGCTGAAATTGAGTGAAGAAACTGTACTCTCTCTAAAACCTCTAAACAACTGAACACCATTAAAAGGTGTTACAGAGCTCACTGATGGTTCTGGGAAAATGGGAAAAGCCATTGTAACACGGAAAGAGGAAGGTGAGTGGCAAATGTTGGAGGGTTATGAAAATGGATCAATGTAGTTTGTAGAACTGCGTGCCATGGCTGTGGCTTTCTAATGTTTTCCCCACACTCCTCTAAATATTGTGACTGACTCTGTCTATGTTGTTGATATCACACAAAAATTAGATCGAGCACTGCTAAAGGCAATTGATAACACACAACTATCTGGTTTGCTAAAAACTCTGTGCCATGCTATCCAAGCCAGAACTTGCCCCTATTACATATTACACATCAGAAGTCACACAAATTTACCAGGTTTCATTGCAGAGGGCAATGCTTGAGCAGATAAGCTAGCTGGCCCTGCTTGGACAGCACCACAGCCAGATGTGGTGGCACAAGCAAAGGCATCACATGATTTTTTCCACCAAGGTGTTCCAGCATTACATTCCAGCTGTCAAACACAGAGGTTTGTAATCTAGTTGACAGCTGTGCTGACTGCCAAGGCCACACTGCACGGCTGCAGATGAGCTAAGTCCTTGTGGACTACATACTTTGCAAGTCTGGCAAACTAATGTCACACACAACCCTGATTTCGGACATCAAAAAAATATATATTTATCCATTGACATCTTTTCATCAGCAATGTGGGCTACAGTACACACAGGAGAAAAAAGTCAGGATCCAATTGCACATTGGAGATCAGCTGTTGCTGCTTTAGCTCTCCCCCATTCCATCAAAACAGACAATGGCCCTGCAAATATTTCACAAAAAAAGATATTTCCTACAGCTCTGGGGTGTGTCACAGCACACAGGTATTCTCCGCTTAGCAACAGGACAAGCTATCTTGGAAAGAGCATATAGCACTTTAAAACGTTTGCTTGAAAAACAAAAGGCAGGAATATGTGGTGAATCCCCACAGAGCAGGGCAGCTAAGGCCGTCTATACACTGAATTATTTAAGAGTATTAGAGAACTCCCAGAACCCAGCCATTTTAAATCACTTCCTATCACTACAGTCATCTGGTGATATTCAGTCATCAAAACCCAAGGTAATGGCATGAGACCTTGTCACCATTAGTGGGGAGGTCCATGGAATCTCATTACCTGGGGATGGGGAATGCCTGTATTTCTATGGGCACTGGAATGCATTGGATACCTGCCAGATGTGCCCATCCTGCCCTACGTCCTGTCCAAGACCACAAGCAGCATTCTCCTTATGGCCTGTCAACAGATGTTCTGGAGCCGTGTGTGGAACAGTGATAGAAACAACTTGTTCACCTACGTCATGGAGATCTGAGACTCTTAAAGTAGCATTTCATTTAAGGATTCTATTTGTTTAAGATATGTTTTTCTGTATACAAAGTGGGTTTTTTTGTTTACGAATTGTTTTTCTGTTAATTAGTTTTTCCTCACTGTTCTAAAGGTTGAATGGTTTTTGTGTGTCAAGTTATCATTTGTAACCATAAGGAGTTAACCTGCAACATGCCAGCCTAGAAAACTGTGGTCTTTCCTGACAGCTCCTGGAAGTGAGTGCTGCAATTCCAGTAGTACATGAGACACATCACTGGCTAAGGAGAATTAAGTTTGTCAAAATCTCATTCAAATTAAACCCACGTTGTCTTCTGTTACCCCATCTGCAAAAGGGCCCTTGCAAATGAGATAGCAGAAAACAATTTGCATCTTTAATAAAACAGAAGGAGAAGATTTAGCAATGTACAGCTGGTTTACAGCTGGACATAATGAGTCTGATCACAACAGACCCAATTCAGTTCCTGACCTGGTTTGTTCCAAAGTCCCATGGGGAACAAAGACCTTAGCCAATCCCATTTAGCACTGGATTCAGACACACCACTGGCCAGAGATCTAGGTGGTGCAGAGATTCCCAACCAATAGACTTTCCAAGCCCGGGAAATTCAAACTGGCTATAAAAGGAAGCTTGGAACAATAAAGTGGTTAGCTGTTGCTCAGAGCTCAGGAGTGAGAGACAGTGCATCTGTCTCCCACCCATGACCCTCGTGTTACAGTTGACAGTTATAGGTGGGAAAAATTTTCACATGACGTTCCCATTCCCCAAGCTAACAAAACAAAATGCCTTCACCATTGCCAGCCAAGATGTTTTAAACCTGGCAGAGAAGGTAACATGTATGTACTGAGGGCAACCAAAACATCCTCCCTGCCCCCCAAAGCTTTGGCAAAATGAATCACTGCCTCCATTTAAAACTGCTGCTTCTAATTATATCTGGATGTGCTCATTTTAATTCCACCTTTGTCTAAAAGGAATTTTGCAAGTAAGCTGGACATTTTTTACCTTGAGACATTTGCATTCTTTCATCAGCATGCATTTGCATTCTTATTAGTACGCATGAAATTTTCATTGAACTTTAAGACTCCTACTGGCAGACAAAACACTGCAATGACCATAAAAGTGAACATGCAAATTAAGACTCCCATTAATCACTAAATGTTAGCAAGAAAAAGAAAAGAGAGATTAGGAATAGATGGCAATAAAATGTTGTATGAAGCATGCCATCCTGAATCTCTGTGGTATGTAAAGTTACAGATCTCCCCTCACAAGCACTATTGACATGTCTTGAGGAGGTAAATTACACATTCTTCAGTAGATGAACATTCAGTACTAAAATACAGAAATGTTATCTGTTGTGTGCATCCATACTGCCTAAGGAAAAGTAGGCACTCACACTTTGAAGTGAAATATAACAGACTTCACCTAAACAGAAACAGGCAATATTTTGTATTATACATATGGATTGCATTCTAAATTTAAAACTACAATACAAGAGGAAATACTCTTTTAGATTTTTAAAATTAATATTAATTGAATTTTATGTGTACAAAGAGCTAACACTAAGGATAACACAAGGGATTCTGTTTTAGTTTTACAAAAGCCTTAATGGACATTTCAGAACTTTTCATAAAATTCACAGCTCTGAGAATGTAGATAATTCAATCCTGCAGAGCACTTAAAACTAACATCTTCAGCATAAAATTTCCAAACAAGTCCTTCAGCAGTAAATCCTTGGCCTTGTATGAAAGTAAACACCCTCTCAAAGAAATATCTTGCACAGATTGTGTCTGTGATGCTTTATAGCTTTCTACTTGGTCTCCTTTACCTTATTACATGTTTAAACTTGATAAACACAGCACCAGAATCATTTCCTTAGGCTACCAACTGTCTAAGTTGAATGAGATTTAGTACAGAATGAGATTTAACTCAGTCTCTCTTCCAATTTCTCTACAGCCTGTTCCCACTCCTTACACTATACTTTGTCCCTGGTTTTGTGTGTAAGTTCTCCTCAGACAAGCGATGCCTATAAGTATTTCCAGGGACGGTACTTTTTATTAATTTTGGCCACAAGAGGTTTCTTTTCCTAGTCATACAGTCAGCTGTATGGTTGTGAAGGATAACAAAGAAAGGGAAAGGGTTTGTCCTGGGTTGTAGAATAAGATATGCACAAAGTATTCTATCACCCTCTTCATCAACTGTTGAAACCAATTGTTG
>JBBMKD010000115.1:55359136-55384916 GCA_037834095.1 Argya squamiceps
TTTTGTATTATTGCATTTATTTGATTTTATTTTTTTCTTTTTCTTATTAAATTGTATTTCTGACTTGGAGCCTCTCACTTGTTTTGCTTTCAAGCCATTACAGGGTTCTGGGATGACTGCTTTTAAATGAGGTGGCCGTTAAGAATTGTTCACAAGTAAAATAAACTAAGTCCTGGCAGAACAAAGACAGTACAAGTAAAAGCAGCTCTCTACAGGTCCCAAGAAAAGGTCCCAAGATAAGGCAACAGACTCTTCAGCACAGCCCTAAAAGTGAAAAGTCTGAGAGGGATAGGAAGGAGAGCCAGCCAAAACTTAAGCAGAGGCCATGGAAGTCAAAGTACACACACAGGGTTTGGAGAGGAGGCCTCTGGAGATGTGTGTGCCCAGCAGTCCAAGAGCAAAGAGAAAACAAAGTAAGAAATATTAAATAAGATTTCAACCTTATATTCATCTTTTACTGTTCAGAGGAAACAGCAAGTATTTTTAGAATTCCTTCTGCAAAGTCTCAGGCCATTTGCTGGAATGATTAGCATCCATAATAGCATGAATTGTAATGTGAACACTCACAGAAAGAATGTACTGGGAAATTTTCAAGCATCTGGACAGAAGACACACAGTGAAAGTTCAGCACAGGTCCTGTGGGCCTGGGAAACTTCTAGACCAATCTTAAAGAGGAAAAATTGGGATAGAAATGAAATGAGCATTTCAGCAAAGAGTGTCTAAAAATCTCGAATTAAACTGTTCTTACTCAGGTAACTGGCTTCTACAGTAGTATTTGAACAACACTTTCCATTCCTTTTCATTTTTAACTAATTCAGATTTTTTTTTTTTTTTCACAGGAGGCAAAAAAGAAGTAGTGATGAATTGGAATTCAGAGCATCCTACACTTCTCACACCCCACAATATGTAGCAAAGACATAATAGTTCTTTGAGCAGCTTCTACAGCAGAAGTACCAGTTTTGGCTTTTTAAAATTCTACATCCACAAAACCTTTTGCAAAGGTTAGAGTAGGCAGCATTGGACAAAAATGCACACCTTAGCCTTTTTTTTCTGGAATTTTCATCTTTATCTCTCAGAAGTGTACACTACACACCCATTCTAATTAATAAATGCACTGGGGAAAAAAGCATGCATGCATCTCTTCTTTCTAGAGAAATTCAGTACTGTTGTGGTTGAGGAATGGTACTCCCCAAATCAGTTATCCCACAAAAGCTCCCCAAACCACACTGCTGCCCATTTGTTCCCTCTCTCCTCCTCTCCCACTCTTCCTCACTGAGGGTGGCCAGGGAGGATGGGAAGCACAAAAGGCAAAGATCATGGGGTGAGATAGCAATTTACTGGAAACAGCAATGAGATAAGAAAACAAACATATATTAATACTACTAATAAAAGAATAAAAAAGAGAGGGTAATTTACATGCAAAATGCCCATCGAGGATGATGTGAGATGACCACAGCCATATTTTTTCCCAACCAGAAGCTGCACCCTTTTTCTCAGAAGCCAGAGTCCCCTTTCCTTACTCCCAGTAATAACCTGAGGTGGTATTGTATAACATCTAGATTCTGGCCACAGCCCCTCAGCCACACCCTCTGCTGGTGATTGCAAAAAATTAACTCTGTTCTTTGCCAAAATCAGGACACGTACTTAAGAGGAAAAGACTATTACTCAATCTACAAACTGCAAATTCTCCTTTCCTCTCTGAATTCCTTCTATTTGCTGACAATATCACAAATAGGAAAACCTCACAAAGATGAAGATGTTAAATAATAAAACTGTAAATATATCTTATAAAAACAGGACTAGTCAGTTAATTGTTTCTTCTCTAAAACAAATCTGAACAGGATACCTTGATTTGCAAAGTGTGTCTCAGGTCTGGCAGCTGCAGCATTTTAGGCAAGTCCATACGCCCATGAAGGTACATATTTGACTTAAAGTCTTGTCACACACAGCCTCCCAAAAATCTGCAACCTTCCAGGCACCACACTGTCAAATCATATGTGTTTGTGCTAAATTTTTGAAGAGAGATATAGCAGAGGCTTTTTAGTGCTATACACATCACTATAGTGCAAAGCAATTTGTATAGAGATTTGGTTGAACATTGGAGTCTAAGACCATTTGTGAAAGGATGATTAGTCCACACCCATCTGAGACATTCTGACTTGCCTGCATTGTGCTCCTGTTAATTCCAGCCAAGCGCAGGCAGAGAGTATTGAATTGTCCTGAACAGGAATTCATTCACAGGAACGCAGTTACCTGAAGCTTCATGTATGCTTCTCAGTGTCTGGGGTGCAGAGTTTGCATGACAGTCACAGAGAACTAAGATGAGCACTGATGGCTAGAGAATTTTTGGATGAGGAAAAAGACCTTCAGAAGGCTGGATAAATAGCATTCATCCATTCAGGCACCAGATAATTTAGTTAGGACAAGTCTATCAGATTGCAGCTACCCTTCAGAAGATGGCTATCTTGGACTGACAAAGAACCAGAAACAACTAGAGCAAGACTGGCTAACCCAATGTGGGTACTGCAGCAGTAGAAAACAGAAACTCTTGTTACTGTGGTTTCACCATAGTTGGCAAAAAATGCCAATAGTGTTGAAACACCTTTCAGCAGCTTTCTGAATCCCAGATTTCTGATCATAGCAAAAATCCTAGAAATTAGTGTAATGACAATGATAAGACAAGGTAAGAATGTTTTCTATTTATCTACTGACTCCATGAAGGGATATAATGGGTCTGAAGTTTTCTGTTTGCTCAGTATCATCTCCCTCAGAGAAGACCACCAAGCATAAAGGAAAGGGAACGAGGTAAAGCAAGTATACTAAGACATATAAAACATGATGTACACTCAATTCATTTGCAGCTCACTGACAAATTAAACCACAGTAGTGTCTGCATATAAGAACCATTTTCAACAATGAGGAATTCCAGAGCTTAAATACATACTGCTTAAAATCTGTTTGCTTTAAACCTACAAAATTCTGGGAGATAGCATTTTTTGGGCTAGGTATTTTTCTCTCCAAAAAGCATGTTGGGTGATGGGTAGCCTCTATGTACTATTTCAGGGATCCTTTGCTTATGCTGCAGAGTCCTGGATTTTAAGTCACATTTAACCCCACACTTGGCTCAAGCACCTACCAATCTCAAAGACCAACATATACTCCTTCTCTTGTTGCTCTCTTTCTCCAAGAGCTATCAGCTAATCCTAAAGAAATGTGCTAACTTCCCCAAAATTTTTATTATATCCCAAATTTTCAGACAAGAATTTAATCAGTAGCAGTTGGACAAAACGGTTAATTATTAACAGGTTCTCCAACTATCTACTAGATTGCACAAGGAAGAGCGTAGGAAACCAAATACACCATAAAAAAAGCAGCCCCATCACAGTGACACCAATATGTATGTCAACTGACCTACAAATTAACACTGCAGTGAAGGAACAATAAGGAAGTTTTGTGTTATTTAATGCATTTCATGCTGGTTATTCAATCAGATCCTCCACAGGCACAAATATTGTCACATTTAATAGGAACAAGTCATCTCCACATAGGCTTTACTAAGTACCAACTTCTCAAACAAAATTTATCCTATTTTTAAAGAGGTTACTTTAAGAATTCATAATAGTTATGCAGTTAAATAAAAGCCTGCATTACCTAAAATGAAAGATGACAAATTACTTGTTTACATTGTCAGGCTTTCCATTAAAAATACAGAGCCTACATTCAATGGCAAAATTATCTTGAAATAAAGCCAAAATATTTACCTTCCCATTCTGCTGGAAAGTCACCCATTTGATACTGATATGCTTCACGATTTACTGCTTCTACAAATCTTCTTTCTGGTATAATCTGACCTATAGCAGAAAAAAAGGAAAGAAAAATACATATTTTCATATTACATATTTTACATATGTTTATGTAGTTATATTAAAATATATAGCATATATAATATTTAATTATACTTATATAGTTATATATGTATATATAGTATGTATTTCCATATAAATTTATAATTGTTGATCATCTTAGTATTTTGAAAGAACTGTATTCATTCATGTGAGCTCAATGACATACAGGACAAAAACAAAAGGTTGAAATACTGAGAAAAATATTACTATCCAGATGTCAATTTGAAATGTTATGTTTCAGTAACTTCAAGAAAAGCTGCCATGTTCTATTTCTGAGTTAGCTTGTATTATTGATGATGAAAAACAGCACTCAAAGGCCACTGATTAGGTTTGCAAAGCAGTCAGGCCACATCATCTCCAATCACTGGCAACTGCCTCATACTTGTGAGATTTTTCAAAACTGCCTACAAACAAAGTATTTTCTCTGGTAAAAACCAAAAAATAGTAGGTAGGAATCTGATAGGGAACATTCAGTATATTGAAAGGGGAGACAGTGTGGGAAACCTGAACCTGCATCCCACATTCTGATTCTATTACTGCCAAAGGAGAATTAAAAAGCTTGAACAGTAAGGTGGTACACAGCGGATTGACTGTCAGATATTAGACTACTGTATGGAGAAAGAGTATTTTAATTTGCTTTTTAAATTAGCAGTACCAGAAATATATGCGAGGTTCCCATCTCTCACAAGGAAAAACCTAACTTATATTCCCTAGGCTCTTTTTACCTGATTTTTCTCTTCCTGGGGTGCTGATATGGAGAAATTTGACATTTTGAGGAAACACGAAGCATATCTGCATAAAACATTTTATTTCATAATGAAGTGATTAATGCAGTTCATTCCTTCAGTATGCTTTCAACAAGCATTTCAACCAAAGTTATTTAAAAACTGATACCAGTTGGGACTTGGAACCATTAGTAGCTAAACTCCACATTAGTATTCATTATGAAGTATTTAATACAGTAAAATAAGAACCTGTATATAATCTGAAATTCCTTCTCTAAGCTTTATATTTTATTTTTAAGCAATGAAACATTTTTTTTCTTTCAAGATATGCCATCAGGCAAAGAGTATTGTGTAGAATGCCTTCATCTTCTTTTAATCAGTGTTGAAAGCTATAGGATTGACATTTATTTGTTTTATAAATATACAATTCCTATATGCTGATGAAATTATAGTTTGTGCCTTGCTGTAATGTATTTTTTTTAAACAGTATCATGGATGATTTAGTGTCTTACACTGTTCATCTACAAAGCAAAACAAAACTACAGAATTACTTTCTTCCCATACAAAAGACTTCCAGAAAAACTGAAGAGGTATCTCTAACTAGGGCTATACAAGTCTCAGACAAAACCATTCTTCTCCAATCTTGTAAAGTTAATAGATTTTACTGTTAGAACACCACCTTTAAAACGTTGTCCATAATTTGTGTATTACACCATCTGAAGAAATTGCCATTAGAAAGAGTAGTGAAGAACTGTTTTTTTCTAACTGTAACCGCAACTTGTGACTGGTACTATTTACCAAAATATTCCACTTCTTATTCTGCTGCAAGTTTTCATAAAACTCACTTAAAAATTCATCCTCCAGATCCCACAGTCAAATCACACTGTACAGCCAAACTCAGAAATTATTTCCCAAATGTGTTATTTTGAGTACTACTGGTGGCTTTTAAGCTTCTCTGCATTTGTGAGGCACACATGACACTAATTAACTTCAACTGTCTGATTTGCCTTGTCCCCTAGGTTTATTTTGGCAGACCACCACTGACAAATAATTTACATAGGCTTTTGTAGGGAAGATCACACTGAGGCCTCTTTAGATGTAATTAAAACATTTTACAGTTTAGTAAAGTGTTTTTTCACTTTATTGACTTTATTGACTGTTTTGCTTCCTATTAATTCATTCCCATATTTTCAAATAAAACCTTGGGTCTTTGCTACTGTGATGCAAGAAATTTCACTTGCAAGAGCATACATATGAAGCAATTAAAAATAGCACTATAAGAACAGTGTTAACTTTAAAATTAACCTCATTTTCATGTGACCACTGGACGTTAGAAACACTGAAGAATCATTGATACTTCAGGCTGGGATTATACGCATAACACAATATATCCAATTGTGTCTTAAAGCAAAAAGCAGATCACTTCAGAAAGCATTTACTAGATATACAGAATATTCAGACAGAATATCAGATACAACATCGTTTACACTGAACACCAAAGTAGCCAAGATTGGCAGTTTTGCTGGAGCTTTCAAGCTGGCAAAAGAGACAAGAAGCCTGAGTAATTGAGATTCTTCAGCAAGTGATACAGTATTTACATATATTACATTCATATACTTTCTTACTTCACATATTTTCTCTAAACTTTTCAGTCCCAGTCTATCGAAAAACCAATGTGTCATGACTGAAGAGAATTTGTATAAAAGACCCAAAACAAAACTGTTTAGCAGAAGTTTTGTGTCCTGCTGGCATAAGAAGGGGATAGTCAAAGCCAGTAAAGGAAATACTCAGTGAAATATAAAGGGCCAATGGCATAATGAATCAGTTTCTAAATTTCTACAGACTTATCTACAGACTAAGGAGCCTAGAAACCAGGTTATATTTTTACAACAAAACCCATGGTTAGCAGTAGATATGGACAGATGTTATAAAATTAATATTTTGATTTTTCAGTAACTTCTAAGAGTCTTTCTATGGGCAAAATATCCTAGTTAATCTCTGCAGTCACTAAATACTATATATATGTATTTAAAATTAGAAAAAGCCATTGAAGAACCTTCCAGATGAAAATACACAATGAATCCCAAAATCGTGGTGTTCTACAACTGAATTATTGCTATTCTGATACCAATTCCTAAAAAAAAAAGTATATGCACTATTCTAAAGATTTTCAGCCACCCTAGATTGATTTTCACTGATTATAAAACCATTACTTCCAAAAGATTTCCTGTTACCCCTCAAAAAAATTTGTGCAATGTGTACAGCTAAACAAACTACAAGCACACATAATCAGTGAGAGCAGGAGTGGGACCAGCAACAGGGTGCTGGACATTGCTGGTACCTGAACTGAGCTACCTGCCCAAGAGCCCCTGCCAGACACAAAATATCAGCATGTTTTGAAGTCAGCAGACGGAAATGGGATCTCCCTCTCACACACTACTATGTGAAAGTAACAACTCCCACTCAAACTGAATGAATATCAGATGTTCATGAGAACTCAGGACCAAGACTCTGTTGGCTCTCTGATTTGCAACGTCTGCATGCTAAGAGTCCATGGAATAAACACTCCACTTTTTTTTTTTTTTTTTTTTAATGCACAGACTGAACATGCAGCCCTTGTGAATTTAAGGCAAATGGCCTAAATTCCAATTTCCACAGCAGTGCTCTGAACTTCATGATGAAAGAAGCATTTTTAAAGCATACCTTTTTACTGAAGTGCTACGTACTTCAAAGAGATTAAATTGTACTTCATTAACTAACAGCCTATTATTTCACCGCCAGCAACCCAACATAAACTTCATGTACACAAAAGAAAGGTTTCTAAATTTTTTTTCCTCAGCATCTTACAACACTCAAGGAATGGATCACCCATTTCTTTCCCGTTTGGTAACCACCAAATAAACTGCAGTTTTTGCTAAATGTGAAACAGTACTTAAATTACTAAAGCAACTAAAGCAGAGGAAAAACTACTTCTCTAGAAGTAACAAATGTAGGCTTGCATATCTGTAGGCTGCAGGAGCAGCCCATCACTGTCAGAAAAAGATCGAGTTTTCATCTCGAATGAAGAAGGGAAAAAAGTTTGTTGTAAAAGACAACCATTTTAAAGGTGAGTTTAATTAATTTCACATTAATTTGTGAAAGCCACTGTCTTTCCTTTGCATAGATTTTTAGCTGAGGGAGTCTGTTCACTGATGACTGTCTTCATGTTACCTTCGTGGTCATAACTGCAGTGTTTCTGCAATAATTATCTTCATCTTAGGAAAGACCTAAATATTTTAAAATAGTATCTTTTTCCCAAAGAATAATGATTTTTGCTCCAAATTTAGGTTTCTATGAGGTTAATTAACTTTTGCTTAGTGATAAATTAATAACTTCCAACAGTTCATTATATTCATTCATACAATAAATACAATATTCTGAAATACAAAAAAGTTAAGTATTTGGAACAACATCTATCACTTACAGATGTAGTTCTATTTTCTCCAATAATTAACACACTTGAAATCATCTAAAATGCTTTCTGCTTTATAAAATCATAACAGAAACACATTTCAACTTTTAAGAGCAGCAAGGCCACAGATGTTCGATGGTTCTGATATCCATTAACCTGAAATGAACCAGATCAGTGATTTTACAGTTTTACAGCAATGTAGGATCAAGCAATATTAAACTTGTTAAGTGCTGACTCAGCAAGTCAAAAAAAGCTGTAAGTATGAGGCACTCATGGTAAAAAATTGTATTTCAATTTTGCTATTTATATTTAAATTTTAACAGCAAAGCATTTGGCTTTCCAGAGTTGTCTGCAAGTACTAATTTCTTCCCAAAGGAAGACACATTTCTTGAGACTTCTACTGAAAGTCTGAAGCCAGGGAAATTGCTTCCATTTTTTGGAACATGTACTGTCAAAGAAAAAGACTCACATACACTACAAACATCACAGTCCCTTTTCACTTCCCAAAAGAATTGTCAGCTGACAAAGTCAGTAACTTCCTCTGGGATCAGTGTCCATGGAGTTTATATATGTCCACACAAACCTTATGTTTTGAAAACCTGCTGTATCTTAGACTGTGGCAGTAAAGTAACATTTATTCAAGAAACAATTTCCTTGAAGGGACAGACAAATCCCTCTGCTAAATATCCACTGCCATTGTAGCCCCTGAGCTCTCTTAGTCTGGCAGCAGGATGCAGCACCACCAGTTCCCACCCCCTGCTCACTGGAAAGCCTTATGTCTTCCTCCTCATCTGTGAAGCCCAATGCATACCATGTCTTTAAAAAGAAGAACTGTTTTGTAAATGAGTCTACAATAAGACTACCAGAATTATGGAACATTACATTCTTTTGGGAACACAAGTGCGAATGATACCAGTACAAATGATGGTTCCTTGGAGAGCTGATGGAAGCTCAGTGGTCTGCCATAGAGAAGCCTTCTCCCAACAGTTCTTTTGGTTTCTTTTGGTCTATCAGATTCAAGAAACGCTCTTCTACCAATTACTGTCAACATGTGAATAAATCTAAGAATGAGGTGCTGAATTTATTCTGTAAATGTATGGAAAATGGCTTAAAATGGGAACTTAGCAAGTGTAAAGGGAATTTAGCAAGCAGATAGTGCACAATAACTTGTACTCATAAATAAAAACAGAATGCAGGGAGATAAACAAAAAAAGCAGTGATACAGGGAAGAGAAATGGGTAAATGACAGCAAGGAATTGTAAATAAAATGAAAAGAAAGTCACAGCTGTGAAGAACATCCATTCTGCAATATGACCCAACAAAGCAGTGTTACAGACTGGTTTGGATGATTCGTGACATTTCAATTAGAAATCTTCTGCAAAATTCATTTACCATCTCTACTTTTTCCACAATAAATAGAATTATTACAACTAGCTGCATATACATTCTTAGGGTACTAAATCTGCTATTTGAGGTGTAGTATATTTTAATCAATTTTACAAAAGGATTACAGGTGTGAGATTTGCAAAGAAAATTCAGTCTTATACAAGGTCTGAACACAATTACAGCTAATACTGTACTGCACTTGAAGGATTAAAGAATACTGGTAATACTATTTCACTGTGTTTGCTTTTCATTGTGGAGGTTAGGGAAGAACACTCATCTGTTTCAGCCACAGTCAACCCAACAGTGCAACTTCTGAAGAAAAGTTAAAGTCCTTGAGATGCATTACCCACTTCATGTATATGCATACCCTACAAACATTGAAAGAGTCTTAAATGTTATTCTTTTTTCTACAAAATGGCATCTTTCATTTATACAGAAATAAGGAATGTTTAGTTTATTTGGTTAGAGTTCTAAGATAAACAAGTATTTCAAAGGTACTTTTATAAACAATATTAATCAACACATATGAGTAAGCAATAATTTAGTTGATTAATAACAATGTAAAATCTTTTACCATTCAACAGATTTTTTTTTTTTTGGTGATTACTCTCTAGCTTTACATTGTTAGGTTACTTCCAAAGCTCACTTCCAAAGTTTCTTTAAGCTGGCCTGTGTGCACGTATCCATCATTTAAGGTACTTTGCATTAACACTGACCTGGAGAAAAACATCCCATAGTTTAGCTGCTTTTGGTGCACTCAGAGTGGTGTGGTGGTGAAGAAATACAAAAAAAAAAATTTCGCATACACAAGGAATTGCAGCAATACCTGATCTGCTTTCAAAGCAAATTTGAGCAGAAAAAGACCTAAAGTGCAACAGCTGAGAAGAAGGACTAACCATAAGTCAAAGCTTTTTCCATCTGAGTCAACCCATTATTTTCTTTTATTTTTCTACTCAACTTTCAGACTTTGTGTGGTCTCTTTTCAAGTTAGAAAGAGCAAACTTACAGAAAAAGCAACATGGAATCCACACTTCACAGTTTTCCCTGTTCCAGTTCCACAGTCCTGGCTTAACTAAATTGTAGACTGAACAGAAAAAACTGAAGCTTATGCACTTTCACATTATGTAAAGACCTAATCATCAAGTACTTAATACCTATTTGAGTGCTCACTGATTTAAGAATATTGCACCAGGTGCAACTATTGTAATAGTTGTCAATAAAATTATACAAAATTTCTATTGAAAGCATTTACCCTGATGCCAGAGAAAGAAAAGAACAAAGATCACTTTTGGATGGTGACTTTTAGAATTGTATAGGTTGTAATAACTGTGATACAAATGTTTGATACACAGAGTTTACAGCCACCAAAACCATGAGTTGTGACACTTAGAAACTCCATAACCAAACAATTTCATTTCTTTGTACATCAAAAACTTGTAGGTTCCTAAACCTACTGGTAATAAAATTAAAAAGAGCTACTCTATTATGCTTTATCAATTTAATCTCTAAAATGTAAACTCTCAGAAATACATTCACAGGGATTTTCATTGTTGCAAAGTTGCTCAATTAACCTAATTAGCATTCTAACTCATTCTTCTCTGGTGTGAGCAGCTAGGAGATGTGATCCCCATGTCTTTATATAAAGATGTCACACAAGCACTTAAATTCCTTAATATCAAAACCACATGACTTGTGTCTCACCCTACTAAATCACAACTCTGCTTTGTCCAGCCCTGGAGAACTCTCTTTTTAGTTTCTGCAACACCCCAGTGCCTACTGACCTCAAAACTCATATTTGTTGACTTTCCTTAACTGCAGTAAAGGATGGCACCAATGCAGACTACAAACTATGAAGAAAAGGTTTCTGGACACAGCTTGGTGTGTGTAGCTGCCTTGTGGTGCACTGAGAGCTGCAGGCAGAAATCCCTAACACCAAGATTAAAGAAAAGACCTCAACACTGAACTTCTCCACAGTCAAGATGCACAGATATTCTGAAACAAAGCTGTCAATGGATTGACAGCAATGATTCTGCTTTACTGCTTCTATCAAAAAAGAAGGTACTTCAGAAATATTTGACCTTTTCCTTCTCCTGCCCTCTTTCTTCCACAAAAACAGAAAGAAACAGAAAAATACAAAATATTGTAACCAAAAAGAATAACATTTGTCATATTCTATTATAGCATTTGTTTCAATGGCATTTCTTACTACTTGTTTTGATAACATGAATTTGTTTATGTGAACACATATTTATTTTTTTAAATGACCCACACAATGAGGCTTGTTACTCAGAGAAATAAATTCAAATCTTACACATTCTCTCCTATTTGTGTTTGTGTATGAATGAGAGGGAGCATACCACAGATGAGATGAGATTTTCACCCCTAATAAAAATAGACTATTTTAGCGTATTTCAATACCTTTCATTTTCTGTCCTGACAACTTATTATGCAATCAAATTACATGTATGATAAGCCTTCTGTAATTATCAGTAAAAGTCTTATTTTTCAGTTTAAGGACATTTCTGATTTACAGTTGCATTTTACATACTGTACAGATGTATATTTAAATGTATATTTAAATATCAAACTTCTGACATTTTTAGTTCAAATCAGTTAAACTGAAAAAATCTTCCCTTTCTGCCTGCCTATATTTCTCTTTAGTCGTGGTCAGTATAGGACCTTATTACAAGTAATTTGTTACTATGGGGCTGAGGAAAAAATGCTAGCCTCACAAGTTTTGTCATTTTTCCCCCCACTTCCCCTGCAGGCTGCTATTGTTGATGGCCTTTATGGAAATATAAATTCAATCAGCAGCTGCAAATTTCATGAGACGTCCATCTTCATGCTGAATTTCTAACTGAGTGTCAAAACAATCTGTGGATTTCTCCCTGATGAAACACACTTTGAATTGTAAATTTCTGCAATTTTCTCATGTTAGAATTTGAGCTGCACTAAAATAGAGCCAGCCCAGATATAGTGCCTGCCAGATTGAGACAAGTAATTTTCCCCCTCATTATCTCAACTCTCACATTGAAAGGGTTAAAAATAACTGACAAAAAATTACGTTTCTTTTTTATTTTACATTAAAAAATTAAATCCCATTTGTTCTTTTTAGAGGAAAAATAGAAAGGCCTTCAAAACACTCCAAATACTCTCAGATCAGTTTTTTGAACCTGCTATTTATTTTACAGTATTTTGCAGTGATAAACCCTCAGAAACTAGTTGCAATAGAACTTAAAGAATTTCCTGCAGTGCCAAAAATAGTTCATAGAGATAGTTTGTTTCTTCTAAGTCCCAACTTACATTAAATGTTGATGGAAAATAGAAAATATGTATAAATTACAAAAATCAAAACTTAAGTAGAGTTTTGAACTGTTTACCATTTTATGAACACAATAAAACAAAGTTTCTCATTCAATTACTATTTCTTGTAGCAGCTTAGGAGGCACACATAGCTTATGAAGTATATTAGAGCAATTTAAAAATTTTCCTTTAGAGAAACATTTGTTTCTCTCTTCTGCAGGCACTGACATGAAACATATAGAACAATAACCACTTTACCAATTTGGAAGCAAACTAATTAGTCTGTTTATTACATAGAAAGGAAGTAAGAAAAATTCACACAGAGAAATTCACTATTAATGATGATTTATCTATTCATGTAGTTGAGAACCAACTGACTTTCTGTTTGTTTTCTTCTCTCTGGGGATAAATATTGTGGTGGGGTGGGTGAAGGGTTTACTGAACTGCACTTCACCATCACTGAAAAGAATGATGTCATTCATACACATGTACTGATGTTTCAATAAAAATATTACATTCTAAAACACCATACTGTCTTTCAGTTTAGAGAAAACTGAAATGGGCATCTTCTTTTTGTATACACCAAACTTTCAGTTCACTACCAGAATGAGGAAAGAAACTTAAAAATTAGCTACAGAGTAATTCTGTTTCAAAAGACTTTCAACGTACCAAGCTTCTATCACTTTACAATTTCTATTTCTTTTATCACTACATCATTTCTTCAGCTGAGTCATTCCCCACTCTCTGCCCCCTCCCTCAGTGACCTGCCCTGTATTCTGGTTTATGTGAACTGGGATGACCTGAGAGTTGATCACTATTCCAAACCCTCAAAACTGATCTATACATTTTCCCTGACTGGTTTCTTAAACTTAAGTATAATTCACTGATATAAAAACCAATAAATATGCAAGAGTACTAGTCTACGTCAAAAATAACGTTAGTCTCCAAAAAACACCCAAGGAAAGAACGCTGGTATGCAGCTGGAGAAGGACTTGCACTAGTTAGGTGAAATCTTATGCTCTGCCAAACAGGCAGGTCAAAGGGGCATGTCACTCAGAGGAAAATTACTGGGCTTCCTACACTTATTAAACTGAACCTTATAAACTTGCTATCCTTAGAATGTTTCCTGCTCAGCATGATAAAAACACCCCTCAACTTTGTTGAAAATGTTATTTCAACAGAACTCTGATTTAGTTTCATTAAGTTACAACATCCAGATCAAATAATCTTGATACTTTCACTTTTACACTGTCATATACTAATTAGCTTTAACAGCAAAACAAAGAGACACACCAGTCTCTCCTCTAATACAAGTAATTTTATATAGTGAAGCAGATGTTCTGTCACACATGGTTTCCAGTCACAAGTTTTAGCTATAAATTCTGCTCAGGAAGGTAGTAAGAGTGGTAATTCCTGAATGTATTATAATAGCTTCCAGTATAACAGATTCTTGAATATTTGGTCATTTTTTTCTGTGGAACCTACCAAAAGGGAAGGTAGGCATAACAAGGCAATCTAGTTCTATTTCTCAAAATATTGAGAGCACTACTGATAAAGCGTTTGTAATAATTGCAAAGCACAGGAACAAAGAGTCCTTCCTAATTGCATTAATCATTAAGATTTAACTTTATTTTGCATTATTTCAAAACCTCGCCATTTACTTCTAATTTATCCATAAATTACTTCTAATTTATCCATATCTTCCAAGTTCTAGGCCCCTTTATGACACTTTATCTATGTGTCACACTTTTATCTATGACACTTTATTAAAGTGCAGGGTGTTGAAGCACTTCCAAAGGAAGCTGATTAAACTTCCATCACATACATTAAGGTGTAGAATTATCCAATTTCTGCATGGAGTTGGGCTTGCTAACCTCTAGGCATCCTACCAAAACTGAAAACAGCAAAGTAATTCAAATCTTAGGGAAGTAAATCAGAATGGAAAACAGTGTTAATAAGCCACACAAAACTGCATAAAAGAAAACCCACAGTAGTACAAACCCAAATGTGATCCTTTAAAACCTAATATGATCTATGTATTTCCCCAGTGCCATCTTCTGCAGTGTAAAGCCACTGAAGAAGTGTGACTCCTTTTCTCCTTCCAATATAACCTAGGATGACACTAAACTTACATTTTGGCAAGGTATCAGAAGTACTACAAATAAACAAAATTTGTAACTTCTATGGCATTAAGGTACATCACCTGCAGATTGCATTACTTTCCTCCCACATTAAAGCTTTGCTCTTAATTTAATAACAGCTCCTACGCACACATGCATAGAAGTTCATGAAGATTTCCTTTTTCTCACCTTCTTCCTAAGACAACCAGAAAAGTTTTTAAATGGCAAGACTGTTTAAAAAGGTTGGAAGCATTACTACCTTATGAAGCTGATTTTTAAAATACAGCATAATAATTGCTAATACTGGAAGCAGGCAAAAGTGAAGTGAATCATAATAAAAAACCAAAAGATCTATTACTTTCTCATCCAAGGTATTCAGTTGCAAGGCAGTCCCTATGTAATCTAATCATTCCATTCAAAAAACTTGAAAAAAATCTTGTTGAAAATTGACATGAAGTTTAACCAAATCCTATAAAGCAAACAATAAATAGTTTCCAAAGCAGGCACATGCAGTGGTTAAAATGGTATCATTCAGAGGACAGTCAGTTGATTCACCACATCCATAAAATACACACCTTCTCTAGGAACATGAACTTACATGTTCTTCACGGCCTTCACAGTTTATGGCACTTTAACAAGGAAGCAGGGATGTGATACATAAAGAATGCTGCAACAGTGGCCAGTTGTCCAGTGCCATAAGCTTGCACCTAAATTCTCTCAGGAAAAGCCTGTGGAAAAGCACTTGGACACCAGCAAGAAGAGCAAAAAGAAATATTATAGTTGCTACCATTGAGGGAGAAGGAAACAGAATCACAGTACTTCCCTGTATCAGCTGATGGATCCCTAGAGAAAAATTGTCATATTAACCCAGTAAAGTCCCAGGGAAATTAAAAAGAGAATGGAAATGTCAGTTTATCCCTCAGGCAAGGGATAAACTTGGATGGATTCATTTCTAGAATTCTATAAGCATTGCTTAGATAATGGCATCTATAATAACCCTGCATCACCCCTAATATACACATTTTCCTTTTATCTTTTAAAAGGAAACATGGTTAATATCTAGCCTCCCAAAAATATTTCTCAGCATAATAGAAATCTGTGTGCAGTTTTCCAGAAATGCTTGTGTTCCAGACCTTTGAACCATTAGCAAAACTGTAAGAATAATCATGTTGCTCAGTGATCTTCAGTATCACTATTTATGATGGCCTCGAAAGCCTCATCTGGAGTGATGCCATGCTAATTAATGCATAACCAAGCAAATACTATCATTTTTCTGTTATTCCACACATTAAGGGGAATTTTCAAATATTTTCCATCAATGAGATGATCAACAAAAATAATTCAGAATATAAAAAAAAGATCCGAAAGAGGCTGCATGCACAATATAAGACATCTCTTATGTAAAAGGAAAAAGATAATTACTAAACAATTTCTAGATACAATTGTATCTGCCATCAAATCCTAGCCTTCCATGTTCATTAATATTTACAACTGCATTTCTAGTCCCCACTAAAACCATCACGAGTTTCAATGTCTTTCTTTCACTTACTCAAATATTAGCTCAAACTGCTTTGCTATTCGTCTATTTTCTCTTGACAAAGGGAAAAAACTCAACTGATCAACTACCATCAAAAAATTGTTTCACAGTTGTTTCCTATGACGTTGCATCTTCTCTACACAAACTTCCCTCCCTGAAGGGCACGAATCTTACAGAATTCAGCAGTCAACAATGCAGACAGAGATGTTAAAGACCCTCTAAGTTTAATTCCTCGTGTAATCTGCATCACAAATTAGCAGGTTCAGAGTACTGCCCTACAGAGAAAGTATCAAAAGGAGAGCACTGAAAAAGAAATCGGGAGTGTGGACTTCCTTGTATGGATTCTCCCATCCAAGGCTTTCTACACCTTTGGAACAAAAAAGAGGCAAACATAGGAGATCCACTTTTTTTTCTGAAGGCAAACAGTGGAAGTCCTGTCTATGATACAGGGTAGTAGCTATCAGACTAATCCAACATCATATCCTATACATCCATCAGGCAAGTTGTCTTCTAACAATTTTTTCACCATTTTATTTTCTTTAGCACCTGTGAAACATCTATTAGGCACACTATTTAAACACTTAACAACACTACACTGAAGAAACTACCAATCACTTTTCTTTTAGTGCATTATTTTGTTGTTTTTCACATGCAGATACACTATTTGTTAGGTTTATCATAGTTCTATCATACTATTTGTTTAGTTTATCATACTTTAAAAAATATTCAAATGAGTAATAATTATACTGTCCATGTTAAATATATTTTGAATTCTGCCTTTCATTTTACAATAAGCTGCAAGATCTTTTTCTCTAAATAGAATTAAATACCGTGTTTCAGTCCTCATTCATCTTCAGCCATTTTTTACTTATCACATTTACACAAATCTTCAGATACATCCAATAGCATCTTTTCTTTTGAGCCAACTCTAAGTCACCTTTATGGTTTTGGCCAACTTCCTTATACTATATATTTTCCTAATTAGCAATGTCACAATTTTTTTTAGTCAGCTCAATCTTCCTTCTAGTCACCTTTTTTCTCCCCAGATCTAACTGAAGTAATTTCATTTAGTCCAACTAGATAAAACAGGCAGACATATACACTTACAGATTCAAATCCAGAGCCAACTCATTCTTGAACCTCATTGCACAGAAATAGCTCAGTATTCTACAGAAACACTTCAGAATGTCTGCATCTGCACTTGTTCACTCACAAATGCATCAGAATCCCATTATGCCAATGTCAGTCCAAGAGTTTGCCATCTTATTCACACAGACTATTCACTCTTGCCTAGAAATTACCTCCTATAAACTGTTTCAATTTTACTAGCAGTTATGAGGTCTTCTATTACATACAATTTCATGATAACCTCATTATTTTAAAATACTAACACTTTAAAGTATTAAATAATGATGATTTAACCTACTGTGTGAACTTTACAGTAACATAAAAATTTCAGTCTGCCAATAACTTTGAAAATAAATCTGAATGCCTTTTGAAAAGACTCAAAATAAAGCAATAATGAGTAAATGACACACTGCCATCTAAGAACACAATTTTTTTCTAAATTCACAGAAATATTGCCTTCATCATCTGCAAGTTCTTTCAGCACAACAGAAGGCAAACTACAGAACACGCCTTGGGAAACAACCCTGAGAAAAAGAGACGTGTGCTATTCAGAGATTATGCTGGCTACACATGAGCTGGGTAGTCAAAAGGGGTAAAATGTTATTGCTACTTGTGAATGGTTACTAAAATTACACATAGTGGTTGCTATACTTTTCACAGCTTGAGAGTATGAGGGGAGGTAGGTGAAAAGTCTGGTGAACACTGATACATATCATAATTTGCGTGGCCACTGCAGGGCCACAGAAGTGACGTGAAAAAACCTCATAATTTGAGATAGGTCGGTTTGAAATAGAAAATCACTTCTTTCTGGATCAAAACTGTACCAAGGGTCACCTTGGTATAAATTAAACTTGAAAAACCCCAAACTCAACAGATTATGCTGTCAATTTTAGAAATTATAATGTGCTTCAGAGATTAAATGTTCTTCTACACAATTGAACAGACAGAATTTCTTATTGTTTGTTAACTGAACCAATACTCAAAATATAGTTCAAATTAAACTGAAAGATACTGCCTTCTAAGAAGAGGTACACCATCCCAAAAATAATGACTGCTGTAGAGGTTGAGCTGACATCATTATATCACATTATACATTTATGCAGTATTTAAACTAAATGTTAAAAGATTAATACACAGTGGTTCAATTTGAGGTGAAACACCCCTTTCACGTCAGTAGCTGTCTTATGTGTCTCAGTTTAGGAGCCCTCTGTGAGACTTAGCAATTTTGTATCTGCTGGCTATTCCCTTATATTTCTTGCCTGTTGCCGCCCTGCTTGTTAGTAAACTGTTACTTACTGTTACTTGTTGCATTTTAGCTACCCAAATTCATTCCTTATTGGTGGAATTGGTTGGATCTAAAAAGGGAGGCAACTCATTCTGGAGGGTTCACCTTTGGTGTCAAACCAAACACCCCAGAACCGCAGCATGAGACTCCTCTAAATATCAAATTCCCATACATTTCTGTCCACTTCCCCCCTCTGAACTGTTTTACTGGTTCCAAAACCAGTTATAAATGGACCAAATCACAAATACCAATCACCATACATTAAAGCTTCCACCGAAAAGGGCTTTTTAAAACTTTTCAGTCCTTTTATTCCATTTGCTTTTTAACTATATTCACTGTGAGGAAAAAATGTGATTTGATCCAACCCTTTTCCACCTCTCACCTTATTGCCAATGTTTACTTATTTGGCTTTTCATGACATTTCCTCTCTCTATACGGTCTGTCAATATTGCTTTCAAAAAAAAAAAAAACAACCTGCCACCACACCCTTTATCACTACAGGTACATTTTCTCTCTATGCTATTTCACTGGTTTCCAGCTTTTTCTGTTGCATCAGCAAGATGAGCTAAAAAAGCTCCAGTGCATGACTGCATTTACAGCAATTGTTCTAACAGCTGCTCTCAGAAATACGTAACTAATAATTATCTTGCAGTACTTACAGGGCAAGTGCCTCATAGCACTGCTTGTCCTTTATCTCTGCTTGTCTCCCTGTGTTTCACCTCTGGAGACACTGCAATCTTTGCAACACAAACACTCTTCAGATAAGTATCTGTAGTACAGATACCACAACAAATTCCAATGACTTTTACTATTTCTTTCTATTCAAATTACTGTTAAGCACCCTCCACTGTTTTGCTGAATTTCCTATCAATGTTCACACATCATATACACAGAAACTCTTCTCTACTAAGAGTTTAGTCCTGCCTCCTTCTGTCTTACTATCTCTCTCTCTGTCTGGCTTCTCCAAATACATGTTAAATTTTCATATAAAAATTAGCATGTCTAAAACAGGTCTTATTATCTTCCCTTTCCACTTATTCATGATGAATGCTATCATTCTCCTCCTTTCTTACTGGAACTCATGACTTCTCTCCAGTGTGTAAGTTCTTTCTGCATAAGATATTTTCAGTAAGACTTTCCTGATTTTCCACACTGCTAAATCTGCCATTCAGGCACAACTATAATAACACAATTTTTCCTTGATGTGGCATATGCATACAACCCTACTCATTAATTCACAGCACTGCTGCAAAGATTGGTTAACAAGTCAGGAACTGCGGGAACTCAATTTTGTCTTTAGACCCTCTACAAGATATCTATTTTTCACTTGGACTACAAGGTACTTTGTTTTCAAACTCCTATGCAAGGAGGAGTCTCCTCTGTACCCTTCTCTTTCTACAGCCTGAGACGGGTGGAGTTCTATCACATACAGGTCTGTATCAATCAAGCAAAATTTGGAAGAACTCAATGAATATCCACAAAGCAATTTCAAAATTTTACCTTTTATTTGAAGTGAAGTATAAAATTTCTACCATGAATGGGTTGTAGTTTTGCTAATAAGGATGGTCATAACTATCCATACTTACTTACAGTACCTTTTCTTAGGCATCAATTTTAAACACCTTGGATAAAGGCTGTCCTACCATCTCAATGACCAAGCAGGTACTAGAGATGCAACACATCGCTGTGGCTCATAGGCATAATAAAAATCAGAAAATAAATTTAAACATCACAATGGGAAAAATCTTGCCACAATTATACAGGAAGATAAAATAAAAGTAGATATGGCTCTTGTTCTTTCCTCAGCAGTACACACGATTTTGAAGTAGCAGGTGTTTCCTACTATAAGACCAAACATTTGAAATAACTGTATATAAATACATACACACATACATACATATGCATATAGATATATATATATACATTTCACCAGCAGCAACAGAACTTCATTATTCTCCAAATTTCATTATTTTTATTCTAGTACCAGAAGAAGGTGCTTCTTTTCAAGGCATTTGCTTTTTGTTTGGTAGAATATGGAAGAAAGAAATCAGGCATCTGCAGATAATGAATCTGCAATAAGGAGGAAGTTAAATATTTGAGATTTCCTAACTTACTTTTTTGTTTGATTTTGGTTTTTAACACCCAAAGGGAGAAAGATATAGTAGTGGAGGTTGACAGAAAAATGACAAGGGATCATCACTGCTAGTGCATCACATTGAGCAATGTCAGTGTATGAGTCAAGATGCCTATAATCCACTTAGTAGGCTTGTGCTGGTTTTGGCTGGAGTAGAGGTAATTTTCTTCACAGTGACTGATATGGGGCTGTGTTTTGGATCTGTGCTGAATGGAGGGTTTGTAATACAGAGATGTTTTTGTTATTGCTGAGCAGAGCTCACACAGAGCCAAGGCCTGTTCTGCTGCTCGTACTGCCATGGTGGTGAGGGGGCTGGGGGTGCCTGGGAGGTCGGGAGGAGACACAGCCATGACAGGTGACCCCAACTGACCAAAAGATATTCCAAACTATGTGGTATCAAGCTCAGTATACAAAGCAGGGACAAAAATGAGTAAGGGGGGGATGTTTGGAGTGATGGCATTTATCTTCCTCAGTAACCCTTATACTGCTATCCTGAGATGGCTGATTTTCTTCTATACATGGCTTTCACTTTCCCTATTGAACTGTCTTTATGTCACCCCTCAGCTTTTACACTTTCAATTCTTGCCCCGATCCTGCTGGTGGGGGAGGAAGCAAGCAGCTGCATGGGACTTGGTGGCTGGCTGGGGTTCAACCACGAGCCTCTATAAATTCAGACTTGATAACATGCAGAACACATCATCTAGCAGCAGCAATTTTACCATTAAGTAATGTCTAACTATTTTATCAAATATATCTATTATAACTAAAGAGCCAAGAAGCTAGACACCAAAGTCAGACTTGATCTCAGGACATGTTTGCCAACAGAAGGAAAAAAAAACCAAAACCAATTTTACAGAACAGCAGATAAAATATATTTACTTCCCTCACCCATCTATAAAGAAGACTCACATTTGCACTTCATACATTTGAACAGGACACAGCCTCACACTGAGCCTGTCTTCAGTTTCCACTGTGCTACTATAACAGATTATCTATTTCTTCTCTTCTAGCTCATGCAGTTTATTTCCACTTGACTGCCCATTTACATTTAGGTAGTTGTAGTTCTGCCTCAAGTTATGCCATACCTTGCTAGATTTCCTTCATGTGCTACATCAGGATAATACAGCTACAGAGATTCAAGAACACTTGATAAGGAACACAATTCCCTTCAGCTCAAAAGAGGACAGAGTCTGCAAGTTGATGTTTTTTAATCCCCAGTTATTTTGTCTTGATTAACAGAGGTAACGTAACTTTGTACTGGCACTTCCATTACTACCCCTTTTAAAGAGTACCAGCTATGTTGTAAATATTTACCACAAACCAGATAACTGAATGCATTCACTCTGCATGGTAAGTATATGGATGTTGGTAAGCAGTCTGAAACTAAGTTATATCTAAACTTCTTGCTATTTTAGACTTTTGAGGACAATTGAAACTAACTTTTTCAAGATACAAAAGTCTTTGGAAACATTTAGAGGCAAAAAAAGCATTCAACATAATTTTTCCATCAGAACAGATTCAAAAATTTGAGCAAGAAATAACTAATACAAATGCTTGAAAACCAGTTTCGATCTTCACTCATCACCTGATTCTTTCTTCTTATCCAAAAGAGAGGCGAGGTGGGACACTCCAGAAAGTGGACCTCTACTTTCCTACAGTTCTTCATGGTAAAGTCCAGGAACAACAGCAGTAGGATTTTCACAGCAGTAAGTCCCCAGGGTGAAAACTTAGATCATCTTTTAGACTGGACAGCCATCACAATAGAACATGAGAGCTCTCCATTTTCCCTTGGGTAGAACAACATGAGTGCTTGCCCCTATCACTCCCCCAGAACCACACTGGTTGTGATAAGGTGACTCCCTTTCATGGTCAACTAAACAATACTTATACCCTAATCAATCATGTAGTAAAATTCAATGCAGTCTGTTTTGGGTCATGAGATAGTAATTCATATTAAAAGACCTGATGTCTTATGTACTTCAATAATTTACAAATGTATTACTACAAGATAGTTTGAGTACTACCCTTCATGCTAAAGGTACAAGTTCAGAGATACAGTCATAATTTGTAAAAAACAGATGGTAAGAGACAGTGCCAAGCTGTCACTCAGGAGGCAGGTCAGGATGTGCAACTAGCTGAAGCCCTCTTTCCTTTTTAGATGCAACTGTAAATGGCACCAAGGTGCTTGGGTGACACACGCTTATTTCTTCACTGCAACAGTCTGCTCACCAGCTGCCTCAATATTATTAAAGCAAATCTAATATACAACAACTACCTTGTGACTTATAGAACAAGCATATTTTTTCTTGGTTTTCTGGTACATTGAAACTATTTTGGTGGGCTGGTATTGTTAGGCATTCAAGGCCTCTAACTCTGATTTGGATTAGCCAACTTTGTTTTACTGAGGGGAAATGTGGACAACCAAAGGACATGGAAGAATCAGGCTTACAGACTGTACTGAATTGTCTTGTTGCACAGAAACAACAGAGCAGCAGAAATCAGTTAACCAATTAATTACTCCAGAAACTAATTATTTACACCTCTCGGAAAAACAGACCAACCTTTAGTCTGTTTCAGAGGACAGAGTTAGTCACTTTTGTGACTAACAGACATACTGTGCCTGTTGCAAAAGTCTAAAATCTAATTTGCCCTTCAAGAGACTGGGCCTTCCTAACTCCTCCCTGCTCTCAGAGGAAAGTACAGGTCTGGAATGGATCAGGACCTGCTGAGAAGCTTTACCTTACAGGACCTGCACAGACCTTTTAGTAGACATTACAATGGCAATTTTTTTTATAAAGCTTGTTAAAATACTCAATTTGATTACCTTCTCTTCTTGTGACAGGGTTAAATGGTTTCTCCCAGACCTGAAAAAACAGTGTAATTTACCTGCCAAAACCCTGTGATCATAGCAACAAATCATAGTAAGTTTCCTATTTCAGCAAATATTACCACTTTCTCATACAAGAGATCTGTTTTAATTTAAGACAAAATAAAAATCAGAATCTCATCAGTAATCCTATAGAAACACTAAGGAGTGAGCTTCATAAGGAGGCACATGTTCCCCTGGCAGTCTTCAAGGTACCTCCACCCAAAGTCACCAGTCTCCCACACCACTTTTAGCTCAAATAAATGTTCCACCCTCTTTCTTTGTTCCATCTTCTTAACTCATGGAACCACATGTTTAACTTTTTCAACTGAATTAAACTAGCTCAGCAACAGTTCTCATGAATGCTACTGTCAGCTTGCAGAAGAGCAGGTGAATGATGAATAAGATCTCTCCATTTCATCAATGACAAACTCACGTTAATCAAGAGACTCAACCTCATTTCACCTTCAGGTTCACAACAGACTTTGGCTGCAGTTTTTGGACTTTTTCCCAATGTATTACATATCTGGGTCAGAAACAAATCCAGAGCTGCCCATTTTCCAGCTCTGGCTCAGAAATTGCTTACACAGCATGTCTTCTCAATTCGCGATGATGAAACTGTCACAAAACCAGCTGATTTCATAAACTACCCGTCATCTCCCACCTAATTATTTCAAGAACAACCTAGGAAGTTTTTGTACATTACACTGAGCCAATGTCAATGCTTATGGATACTGATTCTGGGTTCTCAAATCAAGGACTCACCCTGTGAGTCCCACAGGCAAGGGCAGGGCTCCTCCATCAGTGAGCAGAGAGCTGATAAGAGGCCTCTAGGGAGCACAGAGACCCAGAGCGGGCAAACGGGAGGGGCACAGCAGTTTGGGAGGCAGCTTGCACAGGCAGAGCAAGCAGGCAGGGTTGCAGGTTTTTCCTGCTAGTAAGGTTAGTTTGCTGTTTGCTGTGTTTCTGTTGGTTGGTTTTGGGGTTTTTTGTTAGTAATGGTTTTTACACAACCAAAAACTGTAGTTAGTACAAGCGTGCATAACCAAAGAGAATGCTCCAAAAATTATGTGTCTGTACAGACCCATTCCTGTGCGGAGTGTTTGAGCTTATCAGTGGTTACAGGGGCTGCTGCAGAAGAAGCCTGTCTGGGTGTGAACAAATGAATGATTTCCTTGTGCTGGTGGCCAAGCTTAGGGACGAAGTTGAAAGACTGAGTATTAGGGAAAGTGAAAGGGAAATAGACTGGTGAAGTTCCACCCCTCCATCTTTACACTCCTGGTGGGAAGCCCACCAGGAGTCAGAGGACTCCCATGCCTCCCACTGTCAGGCAATAGAACAGCTGGAAGATGAAGGGGAGTGGAAATGGGTCCCTGCTTGGGGACGTAATAAAAAAAATTTAGAAGAAAACAATCTGCCCAGTGGGCCTCCCAATTACGTTTCATCTGTATGATGGATCACCACCTCTAACATTAAAAAGAAGGGTAGTGACAGTGGGTGACTCCCTCCTGAGGAGAACATAGGGCCCCATATGTTGACTGGACCCATCCCACAGGGAGGTCTGCTGCCTCCCTGGGGCCTGGGTATGGGATATCACAGAGACACTTCCTGGGCTGATTCAACCCTATGATTATTACCCACTGCTGATACTCCAGGCTGGCAGTGATGAGATTGAAAAGAGGAGTGTCAGGGCAATTAAAAGAGACTTGAGGGCACTGGGTCAAGAGGTTGATAGGGCAGGAGCACAGGTAGTCTTTTCCTCAGTCCCCTTGGTGGCAGAAAAAAACGGTGAAAGGAATAGGAGAGCCCACATTATCAACAAGCAGCTCAAGGGTAGGTATCATTGGCAAAATTTCAGGTTCTTTTATCATGGGGCAACTTCTTTGGCACCTGGCCTGCTGGAACTGGATGGGCTCCATCTCTCTGTTAAGGCCAGAAGG
>JBBMKD010000115.1:55385016-55400192 GCA_037834095.1 Argya squamiceps
TGAGATGAGGTGGTTGGAGGCTGCTTGGGACACAGTGATCATGAAATTATAGCATTCTCAATATTTGGTGAAATCAGGAGGAACATCAGTAAGACTTTTACACTGCACTTGTGGAGGGCAGACTTTGGCCTATTTAGGAGACCTATTCAGAGAGTTCCTTCGGAAGCAGCCCTTAAAAATAAAGGAGTTCAGGAAGGATGGGAGTGCTTCAAAACAGAGATTTTGAGGACACAGGAATGGACTGGCCCTGTGTGCTGAAAGATGAGACAACATGGCAAATGGCCAGCCTGGATGGGAAATGAGATTTTGAAGGAACTTAAAAATAAAAAGAGGATGTATCATCTTTGGAAAGAGGGTCAGGTCCCTCTGGAAGGGGGCTGCTAGGGAATGTGGGAAAAAAATTAAGGAGGACAAAGCTCAGTTTGAACTTAATTTGGTAACTTTTGTAAAAGATACTAAAAAATGTTTTTACAAATATATTAATGGAAAAAGGAACAGTAAGACCAACCTTTGCTCCTTACTGGATGAGGGAGGGAACTTAGTAACTGCAGATGAGGAGAAGGCAGAAGTGCTTAACGCCTTCTTTGCCCCAGTCCTCAGCAGGAAGGCAGCTTGTCCTCAGGACAACAAGGACCCAATTCCTGGGCTGGTAGATGGTGTCAGGGAGAAGAATGGTCTCCCTGTTATCCAGGAGGAGGCAGTCAGAGAACAGCTGAGAGACTTGGATATTGATAAATCTCTGGGCTCAGGTGGGATCCATCCCAGGGTGATGAGGGAGCTGCCAGATGAGCTTGTGAAGCTGCTCTCCATAATTTACCAACAGTTCTGGCTCACTGGTGAGGTTCCAGATGACTGGAAGCCAATGTGACACCCATTCACAAAAATGGTGGGAAGGAAAATCCTGGTAATTACAGGCCAGTTGGCCTGACCTCAGTACCCAGTAAGGTAATGGAACAGTTTATACTGAGTTAGTAGTTCAACTAGCATTTCAAACCAGAGGAGCCACAGAAAGTAGCCAACCTGGGTTTTTCTCATTCCTGGATGCTTTTTAGGCCTTTACACAGCTTGTGCCATGGACCACACCAAGTAATTCCTCTTGCTGAAAAATATCAGCACACTGGGTTAGAGAGGCAACAGACATAGAACAAGGCCACACAAACATTTGTAATGAGTATTAGAAGGCAGACAGAGGAAGGAAAAGAGGAAGAGGACTGCTGGTCTTTGGCAGAAATACTAGACTACTAACTCTCAGATCAGAGATTTACTTTATTACACAAATAAATACAGATAATAATTTTACTACAACCAAGTAGTTTTGCAGATAATGGAACCATTAGCGGTTTAATTTTTGGCAATTTAGAGTTCTGTGTTTCTATCATATTGCCTAGATTAAGTATTTACAGTTATGTATTTACATTGGTTTAAACACCAGAACACACCACATGCATTAAATTAGCCATTTAAATACAGAAGTCTCTCAATAGGTATTTTGCAAAAATGACAAAAAGTGAAATTCTGGAAGATAACAGATATTCTGTCATCGATTTCAAAAGAAGTTTTGTCTCATTTCTTATGGAAAACCATTTAAAGTCTGCATTTTAAAAACTTTACGTAGTAAAAGAGAAAACATAAAGATGATTCTGACCATGATCAAGCCATCATCATTTATTAACAAACACTACCTAACTGACTAAAAATAGGAAAAGGTATATTACAGCTGCTTATGAAGATTGTGTCACTATATCTGAAACATTCATGGTTCCACAATTAGAGGTTGTTGGCACCATACCAGAATTTTTTAAATGTTTTTGGAGGATTAGTCCATCTGAAGCTTTGGTTGTTTCAATACTGGGATGACTACACTAACCAGCACTGTAGCTAACATACAGGGAAAAGCCACCACTTCTAAAGTACAAGTATATAAGGTCTGATGGCTAAGCATCAACTCTAGCACTTTTCAGGCATATTTAAACAGTCTTTGCAGTCTCCTGGTAATAACCAGCTCTGAGGCTTCTCTCTTGCTCTGCCTGAACCTTTCACAACTCTCATACAGCTATGAAGCTCTTGTGCATGAAGCAGGCTTATCTGTTTTTTAGTTTCTTTCAACATAAAATGAAGGCTTGTTGATAGGAGAACAAGGAAAGCTGCTAGATACAAACAAATAAGGCTAACATTGAACTTGCTGTGCCTGGCTGGCCTTGTGCTAATCTGAAAAAGTAGTAGCAAGGACCACTTGGAGTCAAAGTGCAGGACCATCAAGTAGACAACATCTACTATCCTTAATTGCAAGGTCTTTTAAAATTGCCTATGGTTTTGTGGGTGTCCCCTCACCTCCTCCCCCATAATTGCTACTGTTAGCAACTGTTTTTCTTTAAAAATTGAATCATTCCTGATGTTTGGTCATGGGAGTAAGTGTTCCTTTAGCATCCTGTTAGTGGATGCACCTGCTCCAGATAACTGCCAGCAGTCCTACTGGCAAACACAGATCTTGACACTCTTGTGTGCCTGGGAACTTTATTTCTCCCTTCCTCAATTCCTAATCAGTAGGTCTGCTTTATAGAAGAGCAGAAGCAGCCAGCAGTCTCCTCTGAGTATCAAGTTATTGTACTGAAGACTGAATTAAGACTTTGAATTCCTCTCTTATGCACATTCAGAGGAACAATATATCAATATTCAGCTGACTGAAGTTTAACAATGTAGTAGTAAATTTACTTAACAATCTTCATGACTAACCTTTATACGAATCAAACTTTGTATGAATTACACTCTTGCATTAATACCTCCCCTGATTCAGGCAGAACCTTCACCTTGACTGCTATCAGTCTTTGGGTAGCACATTATAATCCAGAGAGCAAAACATGATATGAAAGAGCTCAATTTGCTTATCTGAATTTCTTCATTACATTGTATATCTTCCTGTTACAACTGTTAAATTGGGGTATTCTTGACCATAATAACAAGTCACTGCTATCTATCTATCTATCTATCTATATGTATATATATATATACACATAGGGTTTGTGTGGCCAGGTTCTGTTAGTGGAGGGGATGGCTACAGAGAGCTTCTCTTCCCTGAGAAGCTGTGAGAAGCTCCCCCATAACTGACAGAGGCAATGCCAGACAGCTCCAGGGCAGACCTACCACTGGTCAAGGCCAAGCTATCAGCAGCACTGGTGGCACCTCTGATGTAATATACTTAAGAAGGGAAAAAGTTACTGTGCAGATGAAATTGCAACCAGAGAAGAGTGAGAATATGTGGTAAAATTCTGCAGACACCATAGTAAAGCAAAGAACGAGGGTAAGAACGTGTTACAGATGCCAAAACTGAGATACACCTGTAGCCCAAACTTATCTAGCTATAAGCCTCTTGAGAGTCTTCTTGTGATCATTTAGGAGCATCCCATTCCTCAAAATTCCCTTTTATGGTTCCTGGATCTTCTGAAGGATCTTCTTTCCTGAAGAGTATCTCAAATATGTAGTTAGGTCATGATGCATTTCTCTTATCATTCTTTACTCCAGCACTCTATCTCTGTTCTCAACTAAGATATCAACTAGTACATATTAATCACTAATATAAATTAATAATAAAGCATTAAGTGTCACAAGACAGTCACAACAGAGAATTAGCACAAGGCCACACTGATGCCTGGTATTTGTACTAAGCACTGTGTAGTACAAAACTAAGCACTAACCACAAATATAGGGGTCATACACTACTGTGCTAAAGTTAAAAAGAATTTTCCAACCTCTTCCCCCACTGCTGCATAGACTTCTACTTGAAGAAGTATCACTTTTTCATCTGTAGTGGACGATATGTTCAGTGGACATCCTGCTGTATATTGCTATGTGTCTTTCCATTCTATCTTCCTGTTTGTAGTTGTCTGCACTAACTTTTCTTCATCGTGGAGTTTGACATCCCTCTTACAGACACAAAATATCAATCAGTACGTGTGCTTAATAATTCCAAAGCTAGTGATATTTTCAGTTCCTACAGCACTGAGCACTGCCTGCAGAAGTCTGTCAGAATTGACTCTTTCTTTGATCTCTTCTAAATTTCACACTGACTGCAATTCCTGCTGATGGTGTTTCCAGATCATCTAGTTGAAAGAGAGTAGTCAAATCACTCCTTCACTTCAAGACGGATGAAATAACATATTGTTTTTCATACACACACGGCCATAAACAAGGGACATTTAGAATTTAAGATCTTTTCTCCCTATTTCATCATTTCCACTCCCTCAACCTCACATTCATTTTTCAATGTTCTTCCTTTCTCTGCAACCCCTGTGCCCAGAGCATGAGTATGAAACTGATTCTTCCCTCTCCTCAAATCAAAGCAGTTCTTGTATCAGCAAATCTGACAGTAACACTATAATGACTCTGGTGACAGAAACTCTGTTATTTTAGCAATTTATAAACAACGCAATGAACTTATTGCACAAAGATCTAATTCCTTACCACGTTCTCTATTCTTCAGGAGAACTTAAAAAAGTTAGACTGACCCATAGGGTAGCATGCCAACATTACTCAGCTATTTTTAATCTCATGGTTTCTCAGCTGCACTCTTTTGTTAAGCTCTTTGTCATTTTATCTTCTCTTTTAAAATGACAGTATTGGTGGGTAGCCCCACCACTTTTATTTAAAGGCATAATTTAATTTGCACCCTTATTTTACAGTAACACACAATTCCTAAAAAAGATACACCAAATTAGGTACCAGCAAAAATGGACACTGCAAATTTTCACATCAGAATCACAAGTAACAAAGTATACAGTATTTATAATCTTGTTTACCCAAATTCATGTAAATAATGCACTGAAATTAATTATACACATATATTAGAAAAAAAGTTCCCTGTACCTGCTAGTGACATGCTTGCACTCTCTTCTGTAAAATCTGTTCTTTCATTTCTCAATGTGATTTCAAACCCTAAAACTTTACACATAGTAGGTGATTTGGGTTTTTTTATGCATATTGAAAATAGACTTTTCTTCCTCTTTTGGAACCAGAAAAATGAGTTGAATTCTCCTTTATTTCATAATAATGAAACTAAAAGGCATGGAATTTAGTCACAAAGCAGGCATGATGATATGCCAACAATCCTGATGGATACAACGATCATGTTTGCAACACACTCAGCCCTATTAATCTCAGGTCTACAGGTGTCAGCTGTTCAAACCAACACAACTAAAACACTGCTAAGATTCTTCCAGCTATTAAAAACACCTGTCTTTCTAGCACTACACCACCTTTTTCTCTCTATACACTGTAGAAGAGAGTTACTAACACAAGGAACTAATTTTTTTTTTTTTACTATCTGATTTTTTGGTAATTGAAGAAATATAAAAAAAAGATACACACTCAAACCATTACTTTTCACATACCTCTACTGAAAAAGTCAAAACAGCTTTTCAAGCCAAATTCACAATAATTAACTTACAAATGTACAGCATATGAATGTTAATAGTAGCAGGCAGAATTCAACAAGATCAGCATACCAAGATACACATTGAAGATCAAACCTGGCTGTAGCAAAAGCCATAATATACTGTAATGCAAGTTACTACCTGTCTCCATGACTACTTATTTGCTATTCGTGGTTTTTCAAGTCAGAGATTAACACACCATGCCTTTTGCCAGTTTGCTTCTGGCAGCTAAAAGAAAAACATATGGAACAGATCATCATGAGTGCTCTCATGTGGCACATCCAAGAGAATGAGGGGATCAGGTCCAGCCAGCATGAGTTTAGGAAAGGCAGGTCCTGCTTGACCAAACTGATCTCCTTTTACGACCAGGTGGATTAGTGGACCAGCCACTTAGTGGATGAGGGAAAGGCTGTGGATGTTATCTATTCAGACTTCAGTAAAGCCCTCAACACTGTGTCCCATGGCAATCTCCAGGAAATGCCAGCACTGTTGCTTGGACAGATGCACTTACCTCATTACAAACTGTCTGGATAGATGAGCCCAGGGAGTGGTGGTGAACGGAGTTAGATCCAGCTGGTGGCTGGCCAGGAGTGGGGTTCCCCAGAGCTCCTCCATACTGGGACCAGCCCCATTCAGTCTCCTTACTGATGATCTCAATCAGGGGACTGAATACACTGTGAGTGAGCAGATAACACCAAGTTGGTTCAGAGTGTTATCTCTTGGAGGGTTCTGGGCAGACTGGATCATGGGCTGAGGCCAATGGTGGGAGCTTCAACAAGACCCAGTGCCAGGTCCTGCCCTTGGGTCACAACAGCCCCAGGCAGGGCCACAGGCTGGGACAGAGGGGCTGGAAAGGACCTGGGGGTGCTGGTGACAGTGACTGAACACGAGCCAGGGTGTGCCCAGGGGGCCAAGAAGGCCAAAGGCATCCTGGCCTGGATCAGCAATGGTGTGGCCAGCAGGAGCAGGGCAGGGATTGTCCCCCTGTGCTGGGCTCTGGTGAGGCCACACCTCAAGTGCTGTGTCCATTCTGGGCCCTCAGTGCAAGAAAGACACTGAGGGGCTGGAGTGAGTCCAGAGAAGGGCAATGGAGCTGGGGAATGGTCTGGAGCACCAGTCCTGTGAGGAGCAGCTGAGGGAGCTGGGGGTGTTTATCCTGCAGAAAAGGAGGCTCAG
The DNA here is from genome assembly GCA_037834095.1 of Argya squamiceps. Lineage (NCBI taxonomy): Eukaryota > Metazoa > Chordata > Aves > Passeriformes > Leiothrichidae > Argya > Argya squamiceps. The sequence goes on from JBBMKD010000115.1 coordinate 55,391,619, forward strand.
AGGTGACCTTATCACTCTCTACAACTGCCTGACAGAAGGGTGTAGCTCCAGGGTCGGCCTCCTGTCTCGGGCAGCCAGAGACATGACTACAGGAATGGCCTCAAGTTGTACCAGGGGAGGTTCAGGTCAGACATCAGGAAGAATTTCTTCACAGAAGGGGCTCTGAAATATTGGAACAGCCTGCCCAGGGAAGTTAGTGGAGTCACCATCCCTGAAACTGGATGTGGCACTTATGGCCATGGTTTAGCTGACATGCTGGCGTTTGGTCAAAGGTTATACTAAATGAACTTGGAAGTCTTTTTTATACCTTTGTGATTCTATATCACTGCAAACAAACACAGGTTTTTCAAATATTAATGCTTTTATAATCTGCAATGAGCACTTCCAAGTGTAATTGCATCGCTATGCTAAGTATCACCCAGACTGAACAAATATTTTGTCATTACAGAATTACAGTCCTAGAAACTAGCAGTCTGCAGTCCAAGTTTTATTTCTGTACAAACATACACACAATCACTTTAGAACTATATTTCTGTATTCTATAATCTCCCCATAAGGGAATACTCAGAGAGCTGTCAGTAGTTGCCGTTCCTGTCTTTGAAACAATGTTGCCACCACCCGGGCAAACCTGTAACTGCCAGGTATTGCTGTGGTGTCGGCGTCTGTACCTGGAGAAAGAACAAACCCACACTTTCTCAATAGAATTATTTCCATAACCAAGATAATGAGATCTTCTGAAATTTGGCTTACTATCCATGAATCAATATTCAAATTCTGCGTTTCATTAGTACCTTAACATTAGACATATAAAACTAAAATTTATTAGCTTTCCACCAACATTCGAAAAACTAACTTGAGAAACTGTTTTTTATGTTCAGTAATATGATGTACAATTATGTGCAATTCTCAATTATCAGCTTACAAATACTTCATACAATCACAATCAGTCTGTTTCTTCCTCAGACTTCATTCCTGTGAGCAAGGAAGCTAACAGTCAGACTCAGAAGAAAACCATAGCTTTTATCTCTGAAGATATGCTCTGGAGATTTATTGCTTCTTCCCCTCTCTGCCATTCATCATTAAGCATTACAGGAATCTTTCAGTCTAGTCTTCAACAAAAAGCTGTGTTTTATAAAAGATTTTGAAGGAAAGTTGAAATTCTACTCTAAACTGATACACAGGAAGATGACAGGCCACTACCTAAAACAGGAATAAGGAGCAACTAAAACTGTAATGGGGAAGTCCTTTAGTCTCAACAGAACGTTAAATCTTTGCAAAAAACTTTAATTGAAAAATGTACATACTTCAATTGAAGACTGGATTCAATCAGATATAGGACGATTTATGTACACAATACAACTGAATACTTAGTACTTTTCCTTATACAGATTCTTCTTTATTTATGCATTTCCGGTTTGTTGAGAATTTCCTGCACAAGATACAGGCTTATGCAAATGTGAGTGGGCATTTCACACAAAGAAAATGTTTCTCACGGAAGTCAGTGCTTACATTCACATATTAGCAACAAAATTCACCACTGAAACTTGGTAATGCCACGTGTCTTTCTCAATGGTACATGTTATTTCTCAATGGTATTTGATAAGGGTACAGAGAAACTTTAACTTACCACTTTGGTTCGTAGAGCTCACAGCATCAGAAGCTCAGGCCAGATATAGCCCCTAATGCAGAGCTTGTGCAACATATCAAAACCTATGGAATACAGAATGCTTCATGCTTTTTCCAGCAATTCCTGATAAGCTGAAGGTCCAAAATAAAACAAAACTTATTCTGCTGTTCCCATAAAGAGAACTGTAAAACTTCAAGCCATGCTTTGAACATGACTACATAATCTTTGAAATAAGCTGACCCCTTTATGATGAGTATTGTTCATACAAAAATTTGCATATGATGGTACTTTACAGTGCTCATTTTAACTCTCAACCATTACAAAACATAAGAGTGCAAATGAAGATATTGAAAAAGTTTAAATATAACCTGCTCAGTAATCAGGCTTTTGAAGAAAAAAATATATACCAGAGATTAATATTTAGGGCCCCTTTTTTTCCTGCATTTCTAAATTAAAATGGTTATTAAGAGTCTTTATAAATTATTTTCTATGGAAAATGGAATCAGCTATTTCCAGTGAGATATATTTGGTTGTAATGAATGCACAAACTATATGAGAAATTTGTTTTTCAATTAAAAATATATGAACACTAAGTATCACTCCATGTTCTACTGCAAGAACAATTAATCATGTACCAAAGTTATGGCAATGCCCTGGCAGTGTGTTATTCAATAAGAAAAATAAATTACTTACACTGATAAATCTCGTTTGTTTGGTGACATACTCATCCAAGATGCTGAAATGAGTCATCAATCACTACTGCTCGGTTGTCTACTCCCATATTTTATCATAACCAACTGAAGAGTTATCTCAGAGTTAATGAGTTATGCTGATGTTCCTCTCATGGCAAACCTGGTATAGCTGTATTGTATCACTGTCATCACTTTAAGGTGATTTTGTAAAAACCCAGTTACAGAATGTCATTATATACAGAACCACCTTTACATTCAAATAAGTCCATCATACTATGTTGTTGAAGGTGTGACCTGACTTTCAAGATGATTATTTTCCCCACATGAAAATAGAAGTTCTTGATAAACATTTAATACTGTACCTTGTCTCAAGTTTCATGTTTTCAGGAAATTAACTATTCTAATTTTGAATTCTCCCACATTCTTGTTGACAGTATAGTTACTTTTTTAGAATATTTTCCTTCTGTATTGGCCTTCAAATTTTCTTAACTCTTTTTCTATTTCTAGCCATTACTTTCTTCACTAAAACTAATGACTTCTTGTTCTTACAGTCTAGGGACTTTAAGCATTCACTTTTGCTCTTTCAAGAGAAATAAGACAACTTGACTTAAACAGCATTATTTTACGTCTGTCTTCTCCCCCACTTCAAAAGGCAAATTCTTTCTGTATTTACCCCAGAGAATTACAATACTCTTGCAAACTCATATCTTTCTACTATTACTCATTAGAACATTTTGAACTAAGGCAAAACACATTAAAATCAGCACTTGCACATCAATGACAGTTCTTTAACCTCCACAATTGTTCTCGTCACCAACAAAACCTATTCAAGTTGCTAGCCTTTCTCCTAAGAACCTAATTACTCAGACAGGCAAAATCAGGAAAGCAAGGTAACTCTCCTATGATGACAGAGGTAAAGGTGGCCTCAGGGTAAAGTTGCTACACCTTGAGTTTGACCTAGACATTCAAGATCTTAGGATATTAGTGAGAGCACATCTACTGTAATGGCTTGGATCAAAGCAAGCGTGGTGTTTTTGTCTTGTGTTGCCTTTATTTATCATGTGCTGATCTGGATGTCAAAGTAGTTTTTGAGTGCATAACTTGTTTTTTTTTAAGAAGAAGTACTCACTTATAAAACATTTCAAAAAATAACAGCATATTAGGTGCTGTGGCAAGGTGAAAACCATACCTGCAGCATATACCTCAAAATTTTGTACCCTTTTGAGCTCCCTAAAGTCTTTATTGCAGATACTCACTCCTGGAAAACAGACTAAATTTAAGAAGCAAACTCTTTGAATCACAGATGATGGAGATATAAGGAAACTTAACACCAATCACTTAGGAAACTCAACATCAACCACTTGTATACATTGACCTGCCCCTACTACTCCCTACTACAGACAAGGCCTCCAGTTCCAAAAGTGTTTTGGATCCTGAACTCAGTGTAGAAGAGCACAATTCACAACTGACAGAAAGAAAACACTAATGTTTTGCATCATATGCTCCACTCTTTCTGTTCCAAATCCCTGCCAAAGACCAAGGCTGGCCAAAAGAAAGGTGTCAGATGGCTTTTGATGGAAGCAGAAGGTGGCAGACACTACCTACACTATTTACTCTCACTCCAGCTTAAAGTGGGATGTTGTTGCAGTGAAACCTGCACACAACATCTCACTGGTTCCCTCTACAACTATTTTTCTTTCCAGTATTGCTCCAATCTTGCACTGGTCTCTATATGGTTAGGACACTGGGTGAGCTATGAATTATATATGCATCAGATCTTCCTAATGTACAACAAATGATGCTGTCCAACACTTGAAAAGAGAGCATTGCTTTCTCAGAACTTTTTAATTTCTGGTTTCCTTTAAAAACTAACTGTCAGAAATTTTCTGTGTACATTTTAACTTCTATAGACCTTTCTCAATTTCTATTACCTTTGCCATCCGTATCGCTAAACTTCTTCACAAAGTTATTAAGTCCATAAATGCCAGGTGTGACCCTGTTTGTACAGCACAGGATGCTGTTCAAAAATGCTGTGAGAGGCAGTTAGTTACCATCACCCACGGCACCATCTGTATTCACTTCACTAGTGTCAGAATGAATTTTCTCCTCAGCCACAGGCCTGAGGGCGAACTGGCATACTCTCCTGCTCTGGCATATATGAAACCTTGTATCTTTTCTATACTGACATCTCAAGGATGGCCACTCACAGAAGTAAAGGCATAAACTACAGTGGAAATTAATCACCAGTGTGTGGGAAAACAGAATGTCCTACATCCAATTAACCCCAAACAACAAAGGTCAGAGAAAACTGTATCTTAAAACAATAATGAACATTCACAAGGAAGTCCACTTTGTAAGGACTGTAAGCTGGAAATAGAGGACGAAAATGGGTACCCAAACCAAGAGGTCACAGAAATGGAATTTGTAATAGCACAATACTTTGACACATGCTGTACCACAGAAAATTTGTCAGTTGTGTAGATCCATGTTCTCAAAACCCTTTAAGCAATAAATTATATGTTTTCTCTATAAACAGGTAGGTCTTGATCCCGGCCTATCTGGGATCCCCTAGTTGAATTTTATGACAGTTTGACAGTGACTTGCCATGAGATGCTCACAGCTACTTCCCATTTCCTCCTGCACAGTTTGACCTTCAAATGTAATAAAAATACTTTATTGCTCCAAATGCCTCATAAAAAACTTTTGAGTAGTTCTGCCTTTGACAGGTAGCTGGTGGATTCCCTGCATCTGACAGGGCAGCATTTCAGACTATTCCAAGAACAGTTGCTAGGTTGCTATGTACCTGCAAAATGAATTCATAAGCCATATTCTTAAATTTAGCACACAAAAACATCTAAAAACCACTGAAATATTGCCCAAGCAGAAAAAAAATATTGATACAAACCTATCTTCTCAAACCAACAATTTCACTCAGTTTTCACTCTCTACCTTGTGAGTATACTCAGGAAATATTACTTGTTCCTCCATTTTTCCAGCACTCATACCAGTTAACATGATTCATGGAGGGTCTGTTTTTTCTTTCATGGTCACTAAAAGCTTTTATTTAGCCCAGTTAATTTATTGCTATACTTCCTGGTCTTGATCCACATTAGGGTAATTTGTATTTATTATTTTAAACACTAGAAGAGGTACAGCTATGATATGTCTTTTTTGAGTTTTCACAGATTCTTCGTCAGACCTTCACAGGATATTTTCTATCTGTTTTCAGAATTTTTGTGAAGCCTGATGCTGCTTTCATTCTACTTACTTCCCTTTCTCCTTAATGAATGTTAAAAGCCACATCTCATGGTCAAGTATGTCTAACAGTGAGTACTGCCAACTACTGTAACATAGGATAAATCAACAGAATATTAATTTTTAAAAAAAGCAACATTTGAACACTTTAATTAAAAAAATCCACATCCATTTCTTTTTTGTTAGCAGAAGGCATGCTTACTTCTTTCAGAGTTCTGTCATTCTGCTGATGTTGAGTGATTAAGGTTTTTTCAGATCAAGATAAAGCACAGTAACAAATATACAGAAAATAAGCAGAATTTTCACAAGTAGTATTTTCACAAAATCATAGCTGCAGTACTTCACATATGAACTCTCCTATTCTCTATTTACATAGAAAAAGAAAAAGGGAGTATTTTTATATTGTGAATGACCACATTCATATATGGTCTTACTCCTCAGTATGCCAAATTTCAGTTTGCACAGGTGAATTGTAAAAAGCCTTCTCTTAATTGGATGCCAAAGATGAAAGAGAAGAATGGGAAAAATGAATTAAACATTAGGTCTTTTCCAGATCTTCTATTCCGCTTTTTAATACACACTTTTTTCCCAGATAATATGCATTTGACTGGGTCAAACTAGAGGAATTAAAAAGCTTAATGGTAAACTATTAGAAAAAACTGACATAAGTACAGTTAGGAATTATCAGACACTTTGTAAAATTCCACCATTTCGTTTCAAGACATCTTGCAGAATCTTATGCCATATAATGGTTAATCCTCTTCATTCCCACTTCTGTGCCACTTCTGGCTTGCAATTTATTCTTCATCAGCCATTTTATTGTTTTACTGAAGTTTTCTACAGGAAGTAGAAAACTATTTTCAACATCAAATGACTGAAAAGTTATCAGCAGTGAGAAAGAAAATAGAGAAAAGAGAAGATCTCTCCCTTTTGGTGGCAGTAAAACACTGTGCCAGTGCAAGCTGGTGGTGCAGAATTTTCAACATATCAAGTGAAAGTTAAACAAGGAGAATAAGATTGAAAAACCTAGTAGCAGAGAAGTACTGATAATACAGCAGACCTGCATTGTGTCATCCATATCACTAAAACAGACTTCACGTGCAAGAACCTTAAGATTTCATAAGTGCTGCTCTCACAGACTTCAGAGCCGCAACTGCAGAGCATTTAAGAGCCAATCCTTCCTGCTCAAAGAAAAATCAGAGCTCTGGAGTGTAATTCTCAGTATTGTTACAGTTCATCTGAACAAAAATTGGGAAATACAAGGGCTGCCACAATGCGGTTTTACATACAACTATTTCTATTCTTTACTAACCTTAAAAGCCTATTATACTGTGCTCCTGCAGAAGGATGTAGTACCTGTCCTGTCCTCCTACTGGCACTACGATTACAGCTCCAAACACAGTGGTAAACCCGAAAGTTGCAGCAGTTGGCTATCACTGTGAAAGGCATGCCAGCATAAGCTCTAATCTCAAGAAAAAAACTACCAGCATTTCTGATAGGAGAAGTAATTTTTAACTGGTTAATAGAGACCGACACTGCAGCAACCATACAGAAGAAATCTGACTGTAGTTATCACTGTTTCTTGTTGCTAAAAGACAAAGCCTTTTGTACACTCCTCAAAGTCACCACAAGCCCCAGCAGTGAGAAGACCAAAAGTTGAAAGCAAGATCAAGAAAACCTGGAAGGATATTAACTACAGCAGCATATGAACCCTGAGGAAAAACACACTACTGAAAAAAGGATGTTCACAATTTCTTCCCAGATTCTTGTTTGATACTTGCTTTAAGTCACTGCCAGTTGTTCAGGAAGTTAAATGGCAAAACAAGTCAGGGGAACTGTTCTAAAGGGAAAATTGCTCCAGCAGACACTATGTGTTTCTAAAGAGAAGGCATATTGACTAAGTAACTGAACAGTCTCAGACCTTCTGCTTCTTGTTGCATTCTGAAGACTAACAGGTAAAAAGCATCCACAGCCTCAGGATGCTCTAGCTGATGCAGTCACACAAAAGATGTGGAGTACAGCAAGTAGATAAACAAGCCTGTGCCAGGAGAGGAACGACTACTATAAAACATTTTAGCATGTGCACCTGGCCACCTTCAGGGAACATGCCTTCCATGAATTATTTATAATGTAGCATATCCATAGAGAATAAGGGCATCCACAGAGAATAAGGGCATCCAGGTTTCTGGAACATGGGCAGAAACCTAGAAAAATATTTTCTACAGAAGAGCAATAAGTGCACATGTAAGAATTAATTTCACAGAATGAAAGAACCCTAATAACCAGTTAGATTTGAAAAAGCCTCTGAGATCATCAAGTGCAAGCAATCTTTGACCAAACACGACCGTGTCAACTAAACTACGGTACTAAGTGCCATGTCCCGTTGTTTTGTGAACAGTTTCAGGGATGGTGACTCCACTACTTCCCTGGGCAGGCCGTTCCAATGCTTCACAGCCCTTTCCACAAGAAATGCTTCCTGATGTCCAACCTGAACCTCCCCTGGAGGTTCATTGGCCCCTAGAGGCCATTCCTCTAGTCGTATCTCTGGCTGCCCGAGACAGGAGGCCGACCCTGGGGCCTTCTGTCAGGCAGGTGTAGAGAGTGATAAGGCCACCCCGATCCTCCTTTTCTGCAGGATAAACACCCTCAGCTGTTCCTCACAGGACTGGTGCTCCAGACCCTTCCCCAGCTCCACTGCCCTTCTCTGGAGTCCAGCTTTAAAAGCTTATGCAGAAGCGCTCCGAATTACCAAGAAGAGCAGATAACTGCTGCCTACCGACCTACTACAGGCTGCTCTCTGAAACCTTCCAGCGAGTGGCTTTTCTGGGCATTCTGGGTTATTCTGGTTATTCTGGGCATTAGAGCACCAGAAACGCGCACGTGTTCCCGATGCGCGGTAGCTTCCTTCCCGTTACTGTTCAGACACTATCGTATTTTAATCAGCCGCCTTCCAAAGGACTGCGGCGGGCGGGTGAGGGGCCACGCAGGGCAGGGCAGGGC
>JBBMKD010000115.1:55400292-55420604 GCA_037834095.1 Argya squamiceps
GGAGCGGCAGCCCCTGGCTCTGCCTGCCGCGGAGCCTCGCTTGCCCGGCCCGCACTGGGGCGGCCCGAGGCGAGGTGAGGGGCTGCACGCCCCGTGTGCGCCGGGAGCTGCGCGCCCACCCGCCTCGTCTGGGCGCGACCCGCGGGGCTGTGGCGGTGTGGGTGGGTCAGCAGCCCTGGGGTTTGTGTACTCAGCCCTGGGCGGAGTGTGCACAGCGCAGTAAGCTTTGCCTCAGTCCCTGCACCTCGGGTTACTGCCCTTGCTGTCGGGGTTCCTGCAGGAGTCCATCTGTGTGCGGCTGTGCTCCGCTTGTGAGGAAATAGGTGTTTGGAATGTCCTCAGCTGCTAGTCCTTGCTTTTCCCAAACCTGGCCTTTTGGCAGGTGTGAAGAGGAGTTAGATGCGGGGGTGTTCTTAGCAGTTTCTTGGGAAGCGGTGGCAGCACAGACGAGTTGTTAATATTCCTGTAAAGGTTATAATGTGGCATTTGTTCAGTAGCAGAGAATCTACTTTGCGGATGTATTTCAAGATAAATCCAATAAAGCCTACCTTCGTTCGGTTACTCACCCAACTTCTGGATCCATACTGGTGATTTATGGCTTTATGACGCTGTATCATTGTAAAACAAATATTTGAACTTGAAATGAATTTTGGTAGTTTAAGAAACTTCTTTCTGGCTTCACTTTGATAGCAGTTATGTCCCTCTGTGCCGTCAGAGCTCATGTAGAATTCAGTGTTAAGAATGGTAATACCCTGGGTGGACTTAATCTTACTTGGACAATTGTGTGCTTAGCATTTCCTTTCCTAAACTTTGTAATTTTGACTTTATAAAGGGAAAAAAAACCCCAAAAAACCCAAACAAAAAACTCTGTAGTCTTAAGTGGATTTTATTTATAGCTATATTGTCAAATGTTTTAACACATTTCCATAGGAGGATTTCTTGCTTCCTAAAATTCCGTCTGGAGCTCAAAGGTTTTAAATTAGGTATCTTCTATATGTCACAATTTCTTATTCTAGGTGAATTCTTGCATAATTATATTTCACATAGTTTAAGAGAGCTTAAATGATTTGCTGCTTTTATAGCATGTCTACAGACATGATCTTGGGGACCTGTCTGTAGCTGCCTAAAGTTCTCACATCAGGATTTTTGCCGTGTGAGCTGAAGCTGACTAGGGACACTCTGCCTCACAGCTTTTCAGTTACCTACTTAGTTACCTTTCTTGTGGTTAGTACAGAATGGTGCCATAGGAAGCTCTGATCATGTTGCAAGGCTGTTTTATATCAGGTAGTATGATTTAATAAAGCATAATATCTGTTTTGGACTATGCAATATTAATGTCTTTAAAATGCGAGTTAAGAATTGCAGATCAGAAAAGGTGGTCTTGGAAGCTTCATCATTGGGGGTAGCCTAGCTTTTGTTTAGTATTGCAGAAAATGTAGCATACATACTTCCTTTCATTAAAGGAAATACTGTAAACTTGATAAACTAAATTACTTTGTCCACTAGGTGTCCGTAGTTCCAAGCAGGATGAAGCCTGAAACTACATGATGAAGCTTCAAAGCAGCCAATACTTGTGGGAATTACAACCTTCTTAATTACACTTTTTCATAGTGTTTTCAAATTACTTTCCAGGTTTTGCTTAATATGTTGACCCCAAAAGTTTTGCTTTTTCTTTGAGGCTGTTTTACTTGTGTATTTCTCTTTGCCTTCCAAACAACAAAGTATTTTTTTTCTGCCAATTTCACAAGACTTATTTCTGTCTCTGTATTGTGTAGTTTTGCAGAAAAATGGCAAGGATGAGTTAAATGCATTGAAGAAGTTTGAAACTAGGTTTCAGCTGTTCAGAGCTACATAATAACATTTAATAATTCTGTTATTGTTGTTCATCTCTCTTCCTTTTTTTGCGGGCAGGGTTCTAAGCTTGGAAATAAATAAAGATAGAGATGTGGAAAGAATACATGGAAGTGGTATCAACACCCTTGATATTGACCCTATTGAGGGAAGATAGTAAGTATATACTTTGATTGGTAAAAATGTATATAAGTAATTAACTGTGTTTTGGTACTATGGATTTGCTGTCTTGTTGAACACTTTATTTCATTGAGCATATTGAGATTGTGAGTGTTTTAACTTTTGTGTTTTATTAACACTTTCAGCATGTTATCTGGTGGATCAGATGGTGTTATTGTACTTTATGACCTTGAAAACTTGAGCAGGAAACCAAGTTACACATGTAAAGCACTTTTTTCTGTTGGAAGGTAAGTACTCCTAAAGTCTGTCAAAGATATAGCTCCTGTGTGGCTATAATTAATGTCTGTTCTTATTTGTAGGATAAAAAGACTGTAGAAAATACTGCCAGAAATCCTTGAAGGGTAGTAGCAGGAGCTAATTGTTTCTTTTTGATTTATCTGCTCTAAACATTACAATATATGTACAGTAACTCTGGTATTGTTTGAGCAAATCTATAGCAGTTTCAAAAGTTAAAATGAAGGATATCAATTGTACTAACGTGGAAACTAAAATTAGACAGTCTTATGTTGCTGTAGACACCACAAAGAGAACTCTAGCCTCATATTTATACTCTAGCCTAGGAAAAGAAGACAGGGGGGAAAAAAACCCCAAACCTTCCTCTAACTCATAATTTCTCACCTGTGAGTTTTCTTATTATTTCATGTTGAAATTTGGTGCCTCTGTGCCAGTAACTGAGAAGGAAGTTTTGGTACTGCTGTAGAAATAGTCCCTGTATTCACCAAATATATATATTTGAGTAAATATACTTTTAAGCAGGATTATTATGCAATTATTTGCATAATCCTTTTAATCTGTTTGGAAAAAAATCTAATACCTATTTGCAGTTGTTCATTTTATTTCCCTTCTCTCTTTCCAGCTTTACTAGTAGCTATTTTTAGTTCATCAGGTGTTCAGCAGGTACAGAAGTGATTTATACAAAAGTTCTTAAGAACAGTTTTAATGAAAATGTGTTACTGAAAACATGGGATGTATTTTTCTAAAGAACTACTGTGCTGTGTGTAATCTTTATAAAGAGTCAGAGCCTTTATTGATTTGTCAGGCTGTCCCTGCAGGCAATACCAATTTTTTTATTACAGACATTAAGTCTTCTAGCAGTAGCTGTTTTTTACTTTATTTGGATAATAGGCTTGTCTAGTAGGTTACAATTTCACCTAAGACTCACAGTAAGAGAGATTCTGCTTTGTACAAGATTGGTAGCTGCATTTTCCCCTTACTTTTTTTCCCATTCTACAAGTTATTTGAAATCTATAAGTCAGTGTCTTCATGAGTCAGGTATACAAGAACAGAACAGATTTGTAACAATAAAAGGCCTTAATATCTTGGATCATAAGAAAGAAAAGGCAAATAGAGCATAGCTAATAGGACAAGTGTTGATGGCTGGGCTTCTTACACAAAATTATTTTAAACTGTAGTTAAGAACATATAATGACTATACATCCCCAAATCTCAAAACTGAAATGAATTCTGAAACAGATGCAGCAAATTGAAGAAATTCATGCCAAGAAGGCACAGCATAAAAGCTGTCAAATCTGTGCTAAAATCAGGCCATCATTAACTTCAGTTAAGTCAGTAGAAATATTCCATCCTTGAAGATTCTGTTTAGGAGGATGGTCAGTTGGTTGTCTGTTTCTTGAGTAGGTGTTAATTTGTATAGATGCATCTTTTATTTCTTACCACTCGAGGCATAAATTTTGTTGGTAGAATTGGATTTTGTGTGGCACTGCTCTAAATGACATTGCTTAAATAAACTTAGTAGGTTTCATGAAGCTTCCTAGCATGTTTTAAATACTTACTGTTACTAATTAGCTACAGTTTATATTTATCTTCAGATATTTGGAATATTATTTAGCATTCCTGATTTAATAAATTAAATTATACTTCAGAAACACTTTCCCTCTGACTGTCCAGCTCCTGTCTTTGGGGGATGTAGTGCTGACATGTTGTGAAAGTTTGTCTGTCTTCCAAGGTTGCAGGACAGAACACAGGTCTGCTCTCAAAGTTGCTTAAAGAATAAGCTCCTGCTAGAGACCCTTTAAAGCTATTTCTGAATAGACCCTGAACTGGGCTTGCTGATGATTCAGTAGTATAGAGCAACAAAAGAGAGAATTCCTGGTGGTAGGCTGTGATTCTCATGTTTATCATCTACAATATAGGGCCACTATTGCAAATACAAAAATAAAATTTTCCCTGTTTTCCTGAGAGTCAGCACAGAGAGCTTTACCTGGTTTCATATGATTCATGCTGCCCTGTGACAAAAACTGCCAATTAAGAGTAACCAAACTGTACCAGTTTCTAGATAATAAGCAGATAATGCTTATCTTTAAGGTAGTCTCTACTACTCAAAACTTGTCTAGGGAGGATGAATGACAGTGGCCTATTATCCATACAATAAATTTTGTATTTGTGTTTGGTAGAAAAGGCTGGGATATTTTGAGTAATGGATGAAAATACATCATATGGAATGAACTGGGAATAAGGTACATCCTGAGACATGAAACTAGGCTGAGTAGCCACTACTAAGCTTAGCCAGATCAAAGATGATTCCTGCAGAGCTACTGGAGAGTTTGCTAGTTCACTCCTCAGCCCTGTGGATTATGGGAGAATTAATTGTTCTTGTGCAGGGTTGATTACAGACCAGTGTTGTGCACTTACAGTTACTGTACCTGACTAATTAGTTCCATTGGTTTAGATTTTTCTGCACAGTGCTTAGAAATGCGTCTTCAGGAGTAAACTCACTCTGAGTCAGGCTTGATTTCCTGGCTCTGCAGGTACTAAAGATTTTTAGCTTGCCATGGTTTAACTACAGCCAGCAACCAAGTTCTGCACAGGTGCTTGCTCACTCCCCTGCCAGTGGGATCAGGGAGAGAAGCAGAAGGGTAAAAGCTAGGAAACTCCTGGGTTGAGGTAGTTTAATAGGGAAAGCAAATGCTGCAAACACAAGCAGACCAAGGAATTAATTCACTGCTTCAGCCATCTCCAGGAAAGTGTGATCTCCACATCACACATAATGGTTACTTGGGAAGACAGATGCCATCATTCCAAATGTGTCTCCTCCTCCTTCCTTCTTGCCCCTATCTTTATATATTGAGCTTGATATTATATGGTCTGGAATATCTCCTTGGTCAGCTGGAGTCACCTGTCCTGGCTGTGTCTCCTCCCAACCTCCCAGGCACTCCTAGTCCCCTCACCACCATGTCAGTATGAAAAGCAGAAAAGGCCTTGGCTCTCTGTAAGCCCTGCTCAGCGATAATAAAAGCATCTCCATGTTACCGACACTGTTTAGCACAAATCCAAAATGTATCCCATGCCAGGCACTGTGAAGAAAATTGATTCTACTCCAGCCAAAACCAGCACACCTCCCTGAAGAATAGATGCATGAAATTTGTTGACTTTTAGCACTGGTAACAGGCCATTCTAGGATATGCCTCAGAGGTGGAGGAGCAATGCAGAAGTCATTAAACTAAGCTCAAAAGTTGCTCCATATCTCTTGCATAGTATTGTCAGTGCAAGTTTCAGGCTAACTCTCCTGTCTTTTTTGCTTTGTAGCAACCCAAGTGACCAGAAAGGTTTATTAGCTCAGATGAAATCAGATCTACAGATGTCATGTGAAAAGGGAAGATTTCCTCAACCCGTAGTGTTAGGTTAGTCTGTCAGTGCCCTGGGAAAGCTGAGACCTTTGTGTCCAGCCAGCCCCTCAGCACCCTGTTACAGGGACCCTTCACTGAACAGTCTTGCTGCATAAGAGGGTGGTTTGACAGACTCATTCAGGGACACACACCAACAGCATAAGAGAGACCCCTTCAGTGAGGTTTCCCACTTTATTCAAGTGTATTACCTACTGCCAGTGAGTGCCAGCGTCCATGAAGGACTCACTCTAACTATGGAATAACATTCTTTATTAATAGGAGAAAAACGTGACAGGTCGAGGTTCAACGCCTGCCAGTGATTGTTTCTGACTGCAAAAACCTGTTCTGACCAGTATACAGACAAGGTTTAATCCCTAATAAAGCACACATAGAGTAAGGTTCTTAGTAACAGGCATTCCAATGGGGAGGAAGACAGATCGTCTTGTTGGCTGATCCCAGAAGTTAGGGTGGAATCTTCAATAACTTCACCATTCATTACTTACTTTTATATTATTCCATTATGTTTAGTTGGAGCTTGAGGTACTATACCTTGGTTACTAAATGGTGTAAAATTCTCTCCCTTTGCTCTTAAAGTCAATGAAATGCAGAGCACATGCTCAGTGAGGGATGATCTTATCCTGGAGATGGGTAACTTGAGGTTAGCTCAGCTGGTTAGAGCATGGTGCTAATAATGCCACAGTTGTGGGTTTGGTTCCCATAGGGGCCATTCACTTAAGAGTTGGGCTTGATGATCTTTGTGTCTGCCTTCCAACTGAGAATATTCTGTGATTCTGAACTTGGGGATGGAGGTCTGTGTTAGTATTACAACTAGATGATAATGAATCAAGTTCATCCAAGGAGAGTGATTTCACCACAGTTGCTGGTTCAACAGCAAAATATCTTCCTCTATCTCCTTTGGTGGGCAGGTGCTGTGTGATTTATCAGATACAAAGTACCCCTCCCTGCATGGATTTCAACAGTGTCTGGCTGTGGTGTCTCAGCTCCACCCCCCATTTCATCTGCCTTAGCAGGTGCTTGAGGTTGCAGCAGGCTGTTTGTGGGGGGAATCATTGTGGAGTGGCTTTCAGTCATGCTCACCACATTCCAGAGAGAAGCAACTGCACTTCACCTTATAATTCCCATATCATTATAACTTCTGTTAGGATGTGAATATAACTTCTCAGTTTCCTCTAATTTTACCCCCAGCCGTCTTTCCACATAAATCCACCCGTGACTAGTCACTCAAGCTTCACAATACCCAAACAGAATTTGAGAATGTTTCACACTTTTATACAGTGTAGATGATCTAATACATTTCTAGTGTGTGGTTATCTGGTATTAGGTAGCCAATAGGCTAGTTGTTACGTAATCATCCAAACCTTATCATACAATATGATTATTAGAACAAAAAGAAAAAGAGTTACCATCAACAAAATGCCAACAGGATGAAGCGCTCTGTTGAGAATTCTGGTAGCTTTTAGTGACCATCCAAAAAGGGTGTCCCACCACTTTCTTCCCCTACTCCATCATGTGATTTATTTCTTCCGCATCATGATGGACGATAGACAAAGTCTGTTGTCCATTTTTTTGGGGTTTGTTTTGCAGCTCAGGTCTTTGTGCTGTAAGAATGTCTTTACCAGCATGAGGTTCATATCCATGGGAGTCAGCTGCAATCTTGAATCAGAGTATAATTAGATTTTAATAGTTTAATAGGATACAATAGGAGCTGAATAACTAAAATTACATTCCATAGTGTTGACAAATTTATAGCACAAGTGTGAGAGTGATTACTTGTGTCTACAGTACTGTCATCCACAAATACAAAATTACAAGAGGGTCTCATAAAAGCACATAATTTACCAATATACACAGTTTCCAAGATTTCATTAGGATGAATCTCAAAATAAGAAATATTTTGCTTGGTGTCACAACAAATGCCTTGGGTTTTGAGGGTGTTACATTCACAAATGTATCCTTGTTGCCCTCATGCAATGCACATGTTGGCATCAGCAGTCTCCCATTTATTTCCATCTTTTCAGGCCCATACTCTGTTTTCCAGAGGATGAGTATAGTCTTGTTGTGGTTTAATCCTAATGCAATGACTGGGTATATATCATATAGTGAAGCATTGTGTATTGTTAACACAAAAGCTGTGACAATGCTGCTGACACGATCATAGGTAAAATTGACTAATTACCAGCAACACTAGAATTTCTTTGAAATTCAATTGTATTATCCCAAATTATCTCTCAAATTTCAATGAGTAATCGTTTCTTTGCCTTCCCTTGTGATTGTAGCTGTCATTAATGCATCCATAGTTGAGCTTGGATAGAAGTAAGAGCTAAAGAAACATTGTTTTGGACTATGCTAAGTGCATCAATGGTCTTTTTCATTAACTCCCTCCCACTGAGGTAATATATCTATTTGAAACCATTGATTAGTTCCCAAAGCCAAAAGGGAAGATCATAGAGGGTGTTCCAGTTAAATTAGGTCATTGTGTATTGTTTCTAGTTTTGTTCCTTAGTAAGTCAGAGTCCATGCCATTATGTCAATCCATGACTTTTCACACCTTGACCATTTGAATGCTCTCCCTCATCCTGTTGTAGAGTGGGCAAACAGCTGGTTTTGAGCCCCTGAAGCTGGACCCATGTGAATCCAGCTCAGATATGAGTCATCTATCAGGTATTTGAATGACATACATTATTCAGAGCCTGGTCAGTTGAGTCCATATCCTGGAGCTGTCAAAATTGGCTCTGCTGTCAGTTCTTTCTGCCACAGATAATTATCAATTATATTACAGTATCCAAATATCCACAGTTCAGTTGAAAGTTTCTTGTTGTTTTTTCCTCTTTCATTTCTGAATGCAAATATAAATGACTCTAAGTAACTTAGCCTGCTGCTCTCTGGTGACTTTGTGAGACAGAGATTGTTAATAACTATGTAGCTGTAATTATTCACTAATGCTAATGAGTTTTTTTAACTGTGTGTGATAATATTTTTCAGTGGATCCATTTTTAAGAAGGATAAATGGTTTCTAGTGTTAGGCCATCACATTTAGCATGAGACCTGTAAACATTGCAACTTAAAAATTTCAAAAGGCATTTTTTTATGCTTGAGATATGCTACAGTTACCATATTTTGAAAAGGTAATGATCTGTAGTTTCTTGAAATAGAGACTCTTCAAAGTAATGTGTGTTAATTGAATGAAAATCAAGCCAACAAAAATATAGTTCTTGAAAACCTCAGGACAAATTAAAAAAATGCTTGTTTTCAACTTGTCATCAAATATCAAGATGACTACAAGATGATTATCAAAACTCTAACCAGTTGGAATATTTTCCTTGATTTTAGGAGTCATCCTGATGTACATAAATTCAGTGTGGAGACAGTCCAGTGGTATCCTCATGACACTGGCATGTTTACATCGAGCTCATTTGATAAAACCTTGAAAATATGGGATACAAATACTTTACAAGTAAGAGAGTTTCTGCAGATTGCAACGTTCTTTGTGTGCATGTTATTTATTGCGTATCTGAAGTCCTTGCAGAGGTGAACAGGATTGTACATCCTGAGGATGAAAACCAGCCATGTGTTAGAGCTGTGGGGGCGGCAGCAGGGTGATCTGGTCCTGGCATTCGTGCACACCTTGGTCTGTTCCTGCCCATTTCTGAAGACCTGAATGTCTAAAGTGCAGGAGAGCTTGGAACACTTTGGACAGTTCCTTTCTGCTTTTACTGTGAACAGGAATATAGCTAGTTGAATTTTTGCTGGGTCAAGTTGTCCAGCAAGATCTAGTCTGCAGTTCATTCTTTGGTATTGTTGAGTCTAGTGGCAGTGTACAGCAAGGAGATTTATTTTTAATAACCAGCATGTAATAACCAGTGCCTCTGAAGGACAGGTGGTCTTGACATGCAGGATCCAGGTCCAAAATTCTGCTGTTATGAGCACTATAGACACAATTTCTAAAAATCAGTAGAGAATGACAGAAACCATTAAAAATACTCAAACCAATGTAACTGATATTAATAAGGTAAACAGGTTATTTACGAATTTGTGTTGTTTTGACTCACTAATCCTCACATCTTATGTTGAACTGTGAATTCATGGCTGCAGTTTGTCCTGTTCCCTATGAACATTTCCATCGAATCATAGTATCATTGATATGTAAATGTTCACAGGGAACAGGAATTTACATTAATACTATTTGGTTGCTGTTTCACAGATAGCAAAAGATTTTTTTTGAAAAAGGTCTGTCATCCTAGTGACATAATAGGGAACAATTTTTTCAGCTTTATATATATATAAAGTTATGTTTGCGGTTGCTAAATCTTCTCATAAACAATTAAGTTTCCAGATAGTTAGTTCTGTGAGCATCTCTTGAAAGACACAATGTACTCATAAAGGTTATTGAATGACCTGTTCTGCTGCTAAATGGTGTTTTTGAAAGTACAGACAACTCAGTTTTAAGAAATTTTTCATATACTTTATTTTAGAATGAGAAAACAAAAGCAGTTTCTGTGGAAGCAATTGTACTTACTAAAGTAAATATGTTCCATTAGTTTTAAACCCTCATGAGGCAGATAATAGTTTTATATGGAAGTGTTCTATTTTTTTTAGGAATTGAAAATGGTGTGTAGTATTTGTGAATGAAAAGGGGCTTTAAAGTTTGTCTTAAGTGCCTTCTTCTGTTGATTCTATTTCCATATGATAACCTTTTTATTTGCTTACTAGCTTTAATAATTTTTGATAACTAGTAATTTTCATTCATGCTTCTCATTTGTTCTTGGTCTGTCTTTTGGGTCATGTCTGAGCCCTGGTGCTGTCCTACTGTTGGAGACAGGCTTACTCTGTGATGTTTGTGTGATCTGGCTTCTAACCAGGAGAGTTGTCATTACTATGTAAATGGTAATATTTGTATTAGTCTTACTTGTAGCTGTTACCTGAAAAAATAATGGTGAGCATTTGCATTCTGCTAATATACTTGCATTGTAATTAATTTAATGTTTTTATTATCAGCCTGCAGATATATTTCACTTTGAGGGAACAGTCTATAGCCATCATATGTCTCCAGTTGCTACAAAGCATTGTTTAATAGCAGGTATGTATTAATTTTTAAGAAGCAGATATATATAAATACAGATAGATAGATGAGGTTTGTAATAATAAGCAAGTAATATTTCAGTTGTTTTTTTCCCCTACTCTATCTTATTTTTACGTAAATCAAGTCTTCATAAGATGTAAGTTTACTGGTACAGTAAAATACTGTCCATTAGTTGGATGATGTCAATGAGAGTATCATATTTGTTCTTCTGAAATAATGCATCAATCAGTTCAACTGACTGATAAAATTCTTAGCTATAATTAGATTCTTTCATTACATGAGTTATCATTTAAAGGTTATTAGATCCAAATATAGTAAATTTTGTAAATAGATCTGTGTATTGCTTACATGTACACAATTTAACTATGTTTAGCAAAAAAATATTTGAGAAGGTATTTTTAGGTTTCCCAAGTATGGTCCTTTACCCCCAGTTTCTAAATTTTGTTTGTTACATGGTAATTGTTACATGGTAAATTTGTTTGGACTAAAAATGTAAATCTATTAATAGAAGCATTGCTCTGACTGAATGAGCAATTACGCAGCTAGCATTTTTCTTCTATTTTTTTTTGTCATTGCTAAGATTTTTTTGTTCTTCTCAAATGCTGGGGGGTTTTTTAGCTGTCTTTGTTTCTCTTGTTACAGTTGGTACCAAAAGCCCCAAAGTACAGCTCTGTGACTTGAAGTCTGGATCCAGTTCTCACATTCTGCAGGGTACTTTTTAGTCTGAAACATAAATGTTAAACAATAACTACTTTGAGTAAAAACAAGTCTTGTAAAGAAATACAGTATACAATGTATTCTTTGTCAGTGACATGAGTAATTTATTTATAGCTGGTTGTGGAAGTTACACAGTGGCAAAAGGTTCTTCTGGATGTTTTTCTAAAGCTAATGAATTACAGAATGCAAACATTAATCAATGAGCAGTTACTACAGATGTTTGGCCATTTTTATGGTCTAATCAATACTGATTACTATTTGTTACATGCTTAAATGTAGTCATTGGTTTGGGGGGTCATGGAGTGTCAAGAAGTCATGTTTTACTTGGTCTTTAAAAAAAAAAGACCAAGTAAAACAACAGAAACTCCCCACCACACCCCAGAAAAGAAATCCCCTACCAAAACAGAAAGAAAACTTTACTGCTTTTAACAAAATATCCGATGGAGGTGTATGAATGGATTTGTTTAGAAGTTTCTGATTTCTGTAGAACAAGCTTTCTATAAAAGGATGTTATCAAAGCCTTTGCATTTTTCCCAATTCAGTTAAATAAAGTTTTATTGTTCCATAATTTTCATAATCCATTACTTTTGGCACTGAATGAGAATTTGCCTTTGGTGGCCTTTTTCTGATGTGTATTTTTGTGTTAGCATTTATACACATGCTCAAGAGAGGGCAATTATGAGGCATCTCTTCATGCTTCAAACTTCAGAGAAACATTAAGTCAGACACAGCAATGTGCAAATGCATCTTTATTTCTTCACTGGCCAGCTAAGTCTAAAAGGAGCCTAGGTGATTTTTTTGTGATGCAGAGGTTAAGCTGTTAAACTTCTATGGATTGAGTTGGCTACAACAGGCATCTCATGTTCTGTTTCTAGAACCAAGAGCTCCAGAGAGGATAGTGACCAAAACAGTTCTCTGAAGATCCTGCTTAGTTTCATCAGGGCTTCTTAATTCTAACACAAGAGTTAATGCTTTCCAGGCACAAGCTCTGTTGTGTCTTTGTACACAACCTGTTACCTCAAGTGCAATATTGGAGGAGTAAGTGGAAGGAGAATATGTTACTGATTTAGGATAATCTAGTAATTCTTTGCAGAACTGAAGCAATCAGTAGTGTCTTGACCATATGTATGAATGTTTTCACATAGGCTAACTCTAGCAGATGAAATGGAGATATATGCATGGCTGTAGTTTAATTAATGGATCCCAATAAATCTATCTGCTCTAAGCCTTCTAAGTGTATCTTGTAGTACCTGTATCTTGGAGGTTTTTCCTATTATCCTGGTTATTGGAGTGCTTTGATTAATTCAAGTAATGGGAAAGCACCTACTGGAAGATGCACCAGGAACAAGGTGGTTCACACCACCTCTAAACTGCATTAGCAAAAATGTATTGTATGATTCGGTTTATTTTTCAACAATATGTTTCTTTTATGACATGAAGCATGATTGCAGTCTTTCCATTTAGGACATCTTATCCTTCCCATTGTCTGTATTTGTTTAACATAATTTCCCAAGTTTTAAAATGTGTGTGTGTGTGCATGTGTGTATTAAAAAAACCAAACAAAAACCAAAAAAGCCATATATAAACGGACCCTTGAGATCATTGAGTCCAGCTGTTAACCCAGCACTGCCAAATCCACCACTGAATTATGTCTCTAAGTGCCACATCTATACATCTTCTGCAAATCTCCATGGGTAATGACTCAACCACTGCCCTGGGCAGCCTGTTCCAGCCAGAATTTTATTTCGAAAGTATGGGAATTATTCCTAATAGCCAATCAAAACCTCCATTGGTGCAACTTGAGGCCACTTCCTCTCCTGTTGTATGTTACTTGGGAGACTGACACCCAGCTGGCTACAGCTTTTTTCAAGTGATTTTAGAGAGCAGTATGGTCCCCTCAAATCTCCTTTTATCCAGAATAGATACCCCCAGCTCCTTCAGCTGCTACTCACAGGACTTGTGCTCAACACCCTTCACTAGGTTCATTGATACCTTTCCCTTAAGGGAAAAAATACTGCAAATTTAGGACAAAATTCTTAGAGGATAAAATGAGTAAAGTTTTAATTTTAAGTATATAAGGTAGATATAGTTTATATTGAACATTATTAAAGGATTTGAAAAAAAATAAATGAAAATTTCCTTCCATGTATGAGAATACCAGTGCTACACAAAAAGCTGTGATTGAGCTGTAATGTATTTTTCATAGGTAAAACCATCTTTATTATCAAAAATTATAGACATGTAGTACTGTGTGTATCACTTTCTGCTCGCTGCAATCCCACTCAAGGAAGAAGAAGAAACAGAAATAACTTCTGTCCCAGAATAATATAGTTTCACAAAATTTAAATGGATGTTACAATTCCAATTATTACTCTGGCTTGGTGAATCCTATGCAACTAAAGATTTGCTTTTACTTTCAGTTATTTACATAAAATGGTGTGTATACTAAGCTTTTTCATGTAATCCTTAGGTCACAGACAAGAAGTATTGGCAGTGTCTTGGTCCCCACGTCATGAATATATTTTGGCAACAGGAAGGTAGGGATGTTGCTGAATTGTTAAATGCACTGGAGTATTGGTCAGTAAAAATTTTGTATATTCTTTATGCAGACTTATTTCAATTCAAATGCACTTCTGGAGTTAATTTGCTTCATTGACTTTTACCTATTCACAATTTTATAGCTTTTCCCTAGAAAAATGAAACCTGAAGAGCTGTACAAGTCATGCTTATTTTATTACAAGTTTGTGCAGAGTGTTGAAACACTAACTATAACTACTGGTATAGGAAAATGGTAGAATATTAAGGAGATACTCACTTCTTACTGTTTATTAGTGTGTGCAATCCGTGTTGTAATAAAGTGAAACATGTCTAAACAAATTACACGTCTAAAAAACATGTCCAGCTCAAATTATCATTCTGGTAATCATACTTATGTCAAAGAGAGTAGCTTGGGTACCTTAGCTGATGTAACTTTCCAAGCTACAGTAGTTCAGTGAATATTGCTTGTATGTTGATATTTGTGGGCCTTTTTTGTTTTCTGTCCAGACCTTTTTAATGTAAAAAATCCTCTTGACTTTCCTATAACTTTTGTGTATGTTCACTTTTGATTATAGTGTATAGACATTTCTCTTCTCGCTTTTTAGATGCCATGTCTTTTTTCTTTTGAAGAGAAGAATAGCTATTTCATAAGTTTAGTGGGATGGCTGTTATATAAAGTTTAGTGAAGTTACCAGATTTGCAAACCTTTGGTTTCTGAAGTCAGGCTTCTGAAAGGCTCATCAAAGTTGGAAAAGGTTTTAATAGTGTGTTGTTTAGAGGTTTGTTTGTTTGTTTCTGGGTTTTCTGTTGTTGTTTGTCTTGTCATAGCAGATGAAAAATTGTTTGTTTGTAGACAATTTCTGTACCAGTTATACAATAGATCTGTGATAACAAAAGCCCAAATTTCAGACCACTGTTACAGACAATGCTGGCGTCTGTAGCTACAGATTAATCAACAGAAGAATTAGCAAGTTTATTCCCAGGCTGTGTATGTATGCAAGGGTGTTATGCTATAATCAAAGAGACAAGTTCACTCTTAGGTCCTAAAGTTTCACTCTTAAGTCCTGATAGTGTATCAGCTAAAGTTATTAGTACATGTAAATGGAAGTCTGAAGTTTGTCTTAAAATATTGTAATGGAATTCTGTTACCTTGAGTGTGCCCACATGAGTGGTTCAGAATAGTTGCTGGACTAGTGAGTGCCAGATGGGTTGACCAAAGACAGTTCCTGAACCATGGTGCACTCAATTTCTCTAATTTATGCAAATCTGTGTTTGTTAGTGCTGATGGTAGAGTAAAATTATGGGATGTGAGGAGAGCTTCTGGATGTCTGAGTACACTTGATCAGCACAATGGGGAAAAGTCCAAAGCATCTTCTGAGGCAGGTAAGAAAAAAATGTAACTGGTGGTAGTTCATATGTAACTAGAATCATTCTTATATTTCATGACTGTTTTGAATACTAAGACCAGCAAGGACAGTAGTGATAATCCAGTTGTTACTTAGTACATAACAGAGGCCATTCAGTTTTGTTCAATTACTTCTGTTGTAGAGTCAGTGTTTGTTGTTTGAGACCTTGTTTAGAGGGATTGCCTTAACAACAGCAGGGTATCTGTTCTAAATGGCTTTCCTCCAAAAAGGAAAATTCTGTTGTGTTTTGTGAGTGGAAGAATTCATTTATGCTGTAGATTAGCAGTTATATAAATATAATATTGATTGAAATGCAAGAAGTTATTGAGAGGAAAATAGTCTAAAGAAAGCCAGTACGTGGTGAAAGAAAGAGAAATACTGTTAAATGAAAAACAAAATTCGATGTAATTCCAAAGATAACTAGTGCCATTTTGTACATTCTTTCGAATAACGTGTTGACTTGTTCAATCACAACACCTTTCTTTTCAACTTTATTTTTGTCTGACAGGTTCAAGATGATTTTTTGATTACCTAACATCAATCGTATAGGCTAGGGTATTTAATTTACTGAAACATATATGAAACTAAACCAAGAGCAGGTAATAATTATTTTCTAATAAAATCTTTAAAAAGCAGTTCACACTTCTACCTAATAGGTATGTCTAAATTAGGTACTGCAATATAATACGGAGAGATCTTATCCTGGCTGCTTCAGAGCTGGCCAAAAGCTACAGCATGTTGTTGAGGGCATTGTCCAAATTCCTCTTGAGCACTGCCAGGCTGGGGGCATCAACAACTGTCATCAACAGGATGACAGATTGAACACAACTGGCCCTTGAACCTCACCCTGAGGAGCACTGCTGATGGCTGTTAGCTGGCCAGATACTTTTATAAACAAAAAAAATTAAATTATTTTTGACTGAAGGTTACCATTTAAACAGCACCTCCGTGCTCCACATTGAAGTAAAAATGTATACAAAGTAGTAATTCTTCTCTAGAAACCTGAAACAGCTCTTTTTCCTGGCAGCAAACACAGCTCACAATGGGAGAGTTAATGGTATATGCTACACAAGTGATGGACTTCACCTGCTAACCATTGGTACAGATGATCGGATGCGACTCTGGAACAGCTCCACTGGAGAAAACACCTTAGTAAGTTTTCAAGGAACTTCAGTTGTGTTTTTACTTTCACTTAATTTTAAGAGATTTATAATTTCTGCAGTTGCCAGTAGAACTTGGAATTCACTTTTGTAAAGGATGTAGCTGCTCAATTTCATTATTAGAAGATTTTGTGAAATTTTTTTTTCCAGAATTCCTTTCTTCTACTTACTATAAACAAAAGGAGTATGAAAAAGCCTGGATCTACTTAAAGATTGAATATGGCACCTTGAAGTTCATGGATTTGAGAGTATAGCCATAAATATTTCATACAGTAATAAAAACTTTAATAAGCAGTGACTGTTGGCAAAAAGTTTTGGGTTTTTTCAAACTATTAGCTGCCAGTGTACTATCCATAGACCAGTTGACCATTCCTGAGAGTTTCACTGGCTGCCTGGGTTTCTTGCAGCTCTCTTTCTGTTTTTGTGGAATATGTCCTGTGAAGTTGCATGGCAGTGTTAAAAATGCCTATTCATCCATACTTCCAGATATGTGTTGTAATCACACAGCAACAGGAATGAGGGGCAGGAAATGTGTTAAACCTCTACTGCTACTCCAGTCCTTTCAATGGCATGTGGATTTTTTTGTGCTGAAGGTTCTTGTTTTAATTTTCTGTTCAGTAAAGAAAATTGTTTTCTTTATTTTGAAAGAAGAACATGACGAGGTAAGTCAGTGTTCATTGAATTTTAGTCAGCTGTAATTATGGTCTGTCATTGCTATCAGGACAGAAAGAAATTTTGCTATACCTCAGAAATCCTTTAATTCTGCTGCTTAGTTTCAGAACAGAGCAAAAAGGATTCTTTATAGATATTTGAATAAAAAAGACTACTCTCCATGCTACACGTATTTGTCAGCTTGTTCTCAGCACCTCATACACAAACATCTTTCTGTCTTCAAATCATCACTACTGAAGTAGATAATACAGTTTGTTCACTCTCCTATTACCAGCTGGTTCACTGATTTTTTGGTTTTTCTGTAGTTTGAAACATTAGTACAGGTGTTAATGAGGTGCTTTTACACTATTGTAATTTTCAAGGCTTCCCTTTACACCTCATCAGTAAGGTCTTAAAATTTTTCCTATCAAATCTACCCTGGGGAAAAAACAATCCAATATTCTTTTGCTGAACGTGTAAATGATTTCCCTGTCTCATATCTTTTGTTACTAATACTGTTGGTGTTACTGTTTGGTTTTTTATTGCTATTTCCAGTAAATTGTTTTTATCTCAACCCATGATCTTTGCCTTTTGTGCTTTGAATCTGAGGCAGGCAATCGAGTGGTTATTATAGTAGGAGTACTGAATTGGAAAATACCATTCCTAAACCACAACAGGTGGTAATTTCCATGAGGGTTTAGGTACTTGATGCAGATCTGGCATGCAACAGGCTGTGCAAATCCTATTTCTTAGTGTGGAATTGCTAATTTTTAGGCATTTCTTTATTTCCTTTTCTTAAAAATTATATTAAGAAGAGTAAACTTTATTGAACATAAAAATAATTCTCTCGATAGACATCTGTTAATATCAAGAGATATTAACATAACCTGAAATTAATTTTATTAAGTATGAAACATAAAGTAAAATTGACATTTACATATAATTTCCAGTGGGTTTAGTTGCTGACTGTGTGATCTATGTAATGTTTCATTTTGCAGGTGAACTATGGGAAAGTCTGTAATGAAAGTAGAAAAGGACTCAAATTTGCTGTTTCTTGTGGCTGTAATCCAGAGTTTGCCTTTGTTCCATATGGAAGTATCATTGCTGTTTATACAGTTTTCACAGGAGAACTGATAACTATGCTTAGAGGGCATTATAGTACTGTCAACTGCTGCGTATTTCAGCCTCATTTTCAGGTAAGTAAAATATAAGCAAATATTCCAGACAAATAGGAATATTTATGCAGATTGACATACCATTTGCACTATAAAAGCATTCACTTTTCAGGTGTATGCTTTAATCAAAGATCATAAGAAGGACTACTGTGGCTTACATGTCATCCAGGAAAAGTTAAGTCAAGTTTTTGGGATGACATTTTCTGGATTAGGTTCCTCACACTGCTTATTTTATCTCACATATGTAACTTCACAATATACCTTTAGTAGTTTTTTGGCTTGTGTACTCATTAATAAAGAATATGCGTGAAGGCTTTTGTTTTCTGTAAAACTGAAGAGGAGTTGTCTTTCTCAGAGATACCTGAGACTAATCACAGAAAGAATGTGAAGTGCATTAGTACTTCTGTAAGTAATGAGAAGGGTTTCGAGTACTTTGCTAAGGTGATCTTGCAAAAATGTAGTTACACTTTGGATAAAGTGTTAACAACATCATGAGATTCTTAAATTAATCAGAGAACATTTTAACTGAGAAATACCATAGCCTAACAAGGACTTATGGTACTGACAGATTTTTTTTTTTCTTCTCTACCTTTTTTTCTTTTCCTATCCCCCTCTCATGTATTTCTCTCTTGTAATAGAAGAGTTAAAGGTAACAAAGGTTAATTTGTTGTAAGATACTTTAGAACAGATTGTTCATATGGCATATATTGTGCCGAGAGCAGAATGGATGATAATATGGATTTTCAGGCCATTACATAATTGCCCTCATGTATTAAGGATCATACTTCATGTTCCAGCTCCTTCTTCCTTGCCTGTTTTTTCTGAGTATCAGACAGAAATATTTGAGGCAGAAGGGGCGTGTAGATACTTTTTCATGACCTCTCATACCATGCATCATAGAAGTGATTCTGGTAGCTTCTGCTTTGAGTCCAGTAGCTTTGACTGAATCACTGAAACAGACTTCACTGAAAATTATGGACACGTGGTAGACTCCAAACTAATAAGCCTTGCTAGACCTGGAAGGCAGTTCTGATCTGAATAGTCAGTGAGATACATCAAGAGCAATATTCACATTGTGGTTAAAGCATATCTTTTCCAGAATATTCCTGAAAAGCTTTTTGTCTTTTCAAGACTAGTTTCCCAACAAAACTTCTAGTGTGTTTATATAAAGTTATCTTTGGTGTTCTTTTTGATAAGCTGAAGACATGAGGCTAATTAAGTCTCTCTGTAAAACATGTTTTAGATGTGGTGTCTCTACCTTGTCGTTTAAGATCCATAGTGAAGTGTGCATATGCACACGAGAACTACATCAGTCACTGTATTTAGAAGTTTGAGATGTCAACAACTTCATTTGCTTATCTGATGTGACTCCTGATTCTTTTTCAGAAGCCCCTTTTCCAGAGTTCAGTTCTATACTGTACAAGTGTGACTGGATTTTCTTTTTTTGTAAATGCTTTGCTTTTCGGTTGTATTAGTTAGTCTGAGAAACACCATTGCTATGTGTCATGGTTTTACGCTGGCCAAACACCAGGCACCCACAAGAGTCATTCGCTTACCCTCTCCTGCTACAGTTGGGCAGAGGAGAGGGAAAAAAAGAATTAACAAAGGGCTTATGAGTTGAGATAAGGGTTGGAAGACAAACATTCTAAGGGCAAAACAGGTTCAAATTTAAAGGTATAAAGTAAATTTATTATTAACAGGGTCCGGGGAGGATAATGAGGAGTAAAATAAGCCTTTAAAACAACTTTTTTCCCCTTGGCCCATTCCCACTGACAGCACAGGGAGACAGGGTGTGGGGGTTTGGTCAGTTCATCACCCAAGATCGTCTTGTGTTCACTCAGGGAGAGGAGTCTTTTCTCTGCCATGCCATGGGGTCCCTCCCACGGGCAAACAGTCTTCTCAAAAAC
>JBBMKD010000115.1:55428420-55483929 GCA_037834095.1 Argya squamiceps
GGTGCTGTTCAAGAGAGGGGCTTTGGTGATAACAGTGTTCCATCCTGGCCACACCTCGGGTTAGAAACTTTCTTTGGAAGAGGGAGAAGAAAACATATTATTCCAGTTGGGCTTTTATTCAGGCAAAAAAGGTGTTCAAAGCTGTTTATTAAAACACAGGAGCTTGTTAGACATCACAAATTCTTTGGAGCAGACAGTGTTTTTACTGGTAAGTCAAGAGAGGCTCTTAGGTGCTGTTCCTAAGGAGCCTTTCTCAGATCACATCGGGAGAGGGATTTGGTGCACTATTGCCAAATAACCTTTTACATGTCAGTTTTTGCCTGAGTTGCACCATGAATGAAAGCAATGTGGGATTCAGTGCAAGAAGTGGTGAGCTGTAAATTGCTTGTCCAAGTATCTTCTTACCCAGATGCCCTTGGGTTTAGTGTCTCAGTTAAAACAGAAATTAGTTGCTTTGGTTGCTTCTTGCACCTTCTGGCTGCTAATACCTTCTTCATAGGAGTCCTTCCAAATCCTCTTCTGATATCAGTTGTTGGTGATATTATTCTCCCTCTTGACTGTTGTCCCCTGCTGGAAGCTGTTTCTGATGAGGAAAATGAGAAACACCTGTCTCTCATGTGGGCAAGAATCCAGACATGTTCTACAACCCAGCACCTGCAAGCCTTCCACATAATGGCAGTTGCTGATATGTGGTGCTCAGGTTTAAAACCCCTTGGAACTAGCCAGCATCTCAAATACCAATTTCTGTGAAAATTCTACTTTGAAGAGTGGCATTTTTGCTATTACTTCCTTCACTACTTCATTCTGTAGTTGTGCTAAATTTTTTATTTAAGCTTTTGCTAGGAAAAAAAGGTATTTTATATCTTCTGCGTTCTTACAGTGGCTGTACTTAATTACGAAGTGTTGGTGCCTTCAAAATGAAAACTTTTAAAGAGCAGTGAAGGTATACTGTATATGATTTCTCATTGCCAAGAACTAGGTACTAAGCCAACAATATCAGTTGTATCTCTTTCTTGTGTATAAGTTAAATATTATAATTAAATCTGACTTTTCCCCTTTGTTTATGCTTTTCTGCTTATATGCTTATGGCCTGTATTTTTGTAGTATTAAAACTCTTTCAGAACCTGAAATGGAGCAATTAGAGTGGTATAGACTTAATCACGTTTCCTATCCTTACTTATCAGTCAGAAAAAAACCACATCTAAAAATCCAGTCAGATGTCAAAATGGGTGCTCTGTTCATACTGAAATAAAATTATTTACTTGAGAGTCAAGTAGCTCATAGCTGGATTCTTGTTGTTAAGAACAGTAGAAGTTAAAGAGTTTAAGGAGAGAGCTTAGGCTGCAGTGAACTGCATTTTTTATCTCACTAGTGGTACTGGGATTTAGTAGTCATACTGTATCAGAGAACATAGAGAATCTAATCTTAGATTCTAGGGAATTCAATATTACTTTTCAGGCTGTTCTGGGAATTGAATGTTGCTTAGAAGACTTTCTTTGTCTGCCAAGGCGGAGATTTTTATTTGAGCTTGATACAGTGGGTATCAAAAGATGGAGAAGAATTTATTTGTTCTTACAAGAGATCAAAGAGTTTTCCTTCCCTTCTAGCCTAAGGAAACAATAAGGTGGAGTCAGACTGAGCTAGTCCCAATGAAGAAATATGAAGAGCCTAAGACAAGTCTCCTTCAGCTTAAGTGGAAGTTGAGTTCTGTGGAGGCAGTAAGATCTAGGTTATGATGCTCAAAAAGTATCTGATTAAGACAGCCACAAGAAACCTTTTTTTCTTTCTGTACCTAGAAAATCATTAGCACATGAGAATTTCTATATAGCTATCTGCTAAGAAGTGGGAATAACAAGTTAACACCATATGCTTACTTCCCTTTACCTTTTTTTCTCTGCCTGGTGTACTAGCTCTTGCACACAGACTGACAAATCTTGGGATTTAGGATTTATTTGCCACCATTTTTTGCATTGTTTGGGTTTGCAGTCAGGCCAGGCTTCTGACAAGACATCTGGGGGGTTTTTTTAATCAAGAATGATTTCCTCAGTCAGCTTAGGACCCAAAAGTTAAGAACCCCATTCATAAACCTAAAAAAAAATATTTGCCAACATCAATAGGATTTGTTGTTATGTTTTTTTCTCCTTTATTTTAATATTTCCATTATAGTTCTTATCCTACCTTGAATGTGTATATATATCTTGAATGAATAATCTCGAATGCATACAAGATATAAAAGTATTTGAAATACCCCTGCTTTGGCACCACTGGAGGATAGTTCTTGAGTTTGTTCCTACCTCATTTTTACATGGAGCTAAGGGTCTGGTTCATGTAGTTGAGAATTTTAAGCTCTTTAGTGCACACTGGCTTAGCATCTGCCATAGTGAATGGTAAGCTTACTGTTAGCTTACTATGTATATGGTTTGCAATACCTAGTCACATTATGGGCATATCAGTGAAACAACAACATCTGTGCAAATGCAGTTTTTTTAGTGTGGTTAAAGTAGTCCTTAAAGAAAGAGCTTGAGTATTGGCTGCATACTTAGCCACCAAGATGTGTGCTAAGGGTTTGGCACCTGAGAGGTGTTCTTGAAAGCAGTATATTAGTTTCAGTGGTCAGCAGTTAGTGGTTACAATACCCAACTAAACAAAAGTATGTAAAACATATCAATAAAGTCCTTTTCTGTGGTTAAGGCTGAATTATGAAATGGACATGCCTTCGTCCATCCTCCACTGTTTTTGTTTTCTTTTCATCTATTTTATAAAAATAATGGGAATGGAGGACGAAAAGGAATGACTGAGTGGTCAGGAATTCAGACAGGTGCATAACTACTCCCTGCATCTTCATTCCTTCTAATCATGTCTGTGTGTATAGTCAGCTTACCCACCAGCCCACAGGCTCTGCCCAGATGACAACTAACCGATGTCATCCAACATGCTGGCAACCCCTAACCACGCCCAGTCCTGCCAAATGCCACTGAGCCCAAAAGATTGAAAAAAAAAATATTTGGGGCTATTAAGGAAGCATTTTATTTACATATGAAAGAATAATTTCATACGTAATTGCATATGCATACGACATTGTTCCTGATTTTAATTTCATTGCCATTTCCCTTCAAATTAAGTTAGGAAAAAAACCAATATATTTTTAGTGACATATTTTAGCTTTGTGCTGAGGAGTCTTTCAGACACTCACTGAGATCTATTCACTGGGAAAATTGCAAGTCCACCCTTTTTCTACAGCTGTGAGACAGAGATACATCTGCAGTCCTAAACAGGTTTTGTAATAAATTTCCTCATGCCAAAACGGAGATTATAATCAGCAGTTTAAATCAGTCCAACCAGTTATTTTTACAGCCGTATGTTTGTAATCTAAAGTAACATGTTTAAACAAGAACTGGGTAATGTATTCAGCAATAAAAATGATATGTATATGTTTTTGTTTAATACAAAATGGATTAATGTGGGAGGCAGAGAAAAGGGGCTTATTAAAAGATTTTTTTGCTGTTTTCTTCACATTTGGAAAATACTGAGCATTGTCCCTTTGTTTTGTTGCTAATTGCAAGGCATTTATTGAATAGACTACTTTTCATTAACTAAAGGTCTTAGCTTCCAACAGGACTATTGAAACCTTCTAAGAAAATTTTGAATCATATTCTTAGAAAAGTTATCTCAAAATACATATTCATTATAAATGAAGAAATATGTTATGATTTTGCTGCACATCACTGACAAGAATTAAACTTAAATTTGGTAGCCAGCCAGTTCCATTTGTATATAAAATTTAAAGCTGATTCTTAATCCTCGCTGTTAGTAGTCCAGGATGGCCTCTGAAAGAAATATAGCTATTAATGCCTGCCTGCAGTATTTTAATTTCATCCACACAAATATATCTTGCTCTGTATGATGGATCTTCAACATGTCACTGCCATTTTAAGAAAAGGGGGATCCTGGGAAAACAGCAGAGACAAAAGAAAGACAATCCTTTTGTCAGACTTGGGCCACGTCTGTTGTGCAGGCAGCAGCAAGACACAAAGCTGTTAAACTCAGCGGATGTGAGCAGCCCCACCACATGCTGATCTGCCTGCCTGGGGGGCATTGCATTGGTTCACCTGCATGGATGGAGCTCTGTCGATATGCTTTTCTCCTATTTTCTGTAGCTACAGTGTGTCAAAGGACACAATAAACATAGCTGTTTGGGGAGCCCATGTTTGCTGTGATAAAAGATACACCAGAGAGTAGGTGTATGTTAAGAATATCAAGTTCTCATGTTTTGTGGCAGTTAGAAGGGAGTGTCTTGGGTTGCTCAACAGTTAATTACTGTTGCTATCACCTCCCACACTGTTCTGTAACACCACAGGAAATCAGCTGAGGATTATTCTCATGCTAGCAAAGATGAAAAAAAAAGTGGTTTGGGACTTCATAAAATAATAGATTTTTCCTGTCACTAGTTCTTCCAGGTGGAGTATATGGCCCAGAGAAAATATTTTTGTACCTGAATCGTGCATTATGGCCTATGAGAGTTGAAGTTAAGCTAAGTATTCAAATAGTCTGATGCTGTTCAGTGGTTTTGAACTGTCACTACTGCAACAGGAGCCTTAAACTGAGCAATTCTCGTATACATCTGTGGGAAATGGTCACATTTGGCATGTGCTTGGAATGTATTGCATGTTCTCAGGGTAGTGCACAAATTGTTTCCCAAGAAAAAAGTAGTCTAGTCTAGAGTTGCATGGAACTTTGACATCTGAATACTATTCATCATTATTTATAAAGTAAGTTTCCAGAACACTTAATTGTGTTGCAGACAGCTAATACACCTGAGGGCTTAAATGAATGTTTGAAATAGCTGCTTCATCCTGTTCTGCCACTCTGGTTAACTACTGAAGTTTAGGTTGACTAATTAAGTATATCAAAGTAATTTAAATAACACTCAGCAATGAGCTGCTATACTAAATGTAGATACCTGTGATAATTGCTGAATCTTGTAGTATAAGAATTATATTCCTGCTTAGCAGAAGTCCCCTGTGTTTGACTGTAGGTTTCACTAAGGAGGCTTGCTTTGTGTGCCCTAAACTGTAAAAGGTCTTAGCAGCACATCTCATATCAGTAAGAAGGTTGACTATATATTTTAGTGGCCTTGAAAACTGTGCCAGCAGTTTTTTCCCTGCCAGAAAGAGGAAAAATTATGCACGTCAGAAGGTAGTAGTTCACAAGACTACTCAAGCACTAAATGTGACAAGCACAAGAAAAAGAGGAGTGTCATGGCTTAATATCAGAGAGCAGCAACTAAGCACCACACCACTGGTTACTTACTCCCCCCCACCCCAGAAGGATGGAGGGGGCCAGATAATGGAAGGGTAAAAGTGGGAAAACTCATGGGTTAAGAATAGTTTAATAATTGAAATAAAATATAATTACTATTATAATTATAAATTGTAATTAAAAGGAAAAGACAACACACACACACACCAAAAAAAACCCCGCAAGAACAAAAGAACAACCAAACAAAGAAAACACCAAACCACAAAGAGATAGAAATAAAACTCAAGAAAGATGATTAATGCAAATAAAAATTGTTCACCCCTGACCAATGCCCCTCCCCACTTTTCACTTTCCCTCAGCTTTATATGCTGAGCATGATGCCATATGAGAAAGGATATCTCTTTGGTCAGTTGTGGGCAGCTGTCCTGGTTGTGTCCCCTCACAGCTACTTGTGTCCCCCCAGCCTGCTTGCTGGTGGGGTGGGGTGAGGAAAGGCCTTGCCACTGTGTGAGCACAGCTCAGCAACAGCTAAAACATCCCTGTGTTATCAAGTTTCCAGTGCAAATCCAAAACATAGCCCTATGACAGATACTGTGGGGAAAATTAACTCTACCCCAGGCAAAATAAGCATAAAGAAACAGAGGAGCCATTCTAGTTTACAGATTAAAAGGTAGAACCCTACTTGTGCCACAAGATACGCAGGGTGTGCAAGTTCAACAGTCCTCCATGCTACAGTGGTGCATCACCAGGACTAGTGCTCACTTCTCTGTGGCCCTGATCTTCCAAACCTGGAGTTGAAAGTCCAGATTCATGGGGACCAGGTCATAGGAGCTGTGAAAGCAAAGCTTTTCATACTGCTCCATTTTCTCTCTATCTCCATTACTTTGTCTAGGGTGAATTAAATGCAGGTCCTTCATGGTCTCCAGCTCCTGACTCCTTTCTCCCCAGCAGGCTGTTCATAATCTTTTCTATTAATTTGCATCTCATTTTTCTGCTGCACACAGCCATACCCACACAGCTCTCTAAGCCAGGACATAATCCTGGCCTGTCTGTGCACCAAACGCCTCAATCCTTCATACATTCAATGTAATTCATCAGGTTTGTATTAAAATTGGTAGTTCTGTTTGCTTTTGAAGTATCACCCGACCTCACCGGGCAGTCCTTAGGCGTGTCCTCTCCTTTCTTCTCGATTTCTGTTTGGTTACCTGCTCAGGTGTATATAGATCTTTGCTAATTCAAATAGTGTTTTCAGCAGAAGAACATGAAAACTTTGCTCTGAAAGACATTTGACTGTGTTAGATCAGAACTGTACCACAGTAAAGAAAGAAAGATCATCTACGAAAAGTTAGAGGAGATTTCATTAGCTTTTTTATAACCCAATATTAACATATGCATGCAGTTTCTGGAATCACTGGCTGCTTGTTAACTCGCTTGGACGCAGTACAACATTTTTCTATGAACTAACAGGTCACTGGTTTTCACACTTGGACTTAAGTCAGTCAAAAATGTTGTCTTGAAAGCTTGGCATTTAATTTTTTTTTCATTTTATAATTGATCTGTGTTCATTATTTTCCTCAGTCACCTGCAGCTTCTTAAAATCTTGCAGTCACATACAAAAGTGATTATATAAATCTAGGTCTAGTTTATCTGAAAACACTTTTAAATAAAAGTATAGCTGATACTGTATTACAGAAATCTTTGTAAATCATCATCATTACTTCTACTGCTAACTGCTATATTAAAGTATTTTCTCAGTTTTATAATTTTTGCAATGTAAATCAACTTTTGTGGTTTATCAGCTGGTTTGTTGGTTTGTCAGCTTTGTTGTTTATGCTTGTTTGTAGATGATCTTTCTTTCTTTACCCAAATTGCTGCCTTTCACATCAGGTTTTGTTAAATGCAAATCCAATTTGTTAAATTCAAATCCAGTTTCACTAGTCCAAACTGAATTAATTTCTCTTAAAAGGTTCTCATTGCTTTGTCTCTTGTCACTATGTCCAAGACAGAAGATTTCATGGTACCAAGCTGCAAGCTCTGCTCCATGCAGAATTGAGATTTTACCACTTTATAAGATGATTCTGCATTATGCTTTCAGCAGCATCCCATGCCATCCCATTGTTGTGGGTGTTTCAGGCCAGTGTTAACCCAGAAAATGGACAACTGGCCACAGCTGACAAACATTAGACCTTGCTTCTTTTGCATGATCATCCACTCCTCTTCCTTCCTGCTATCCTAAAGCTTTAACCCCTTCAATTCTCATACCACTGAATACTATTAGCAGAGGTACATTAAAAGTATGAATGATTAATAAGGATGAAAACCTTAATCTAACACTAACAGAAAAGCAAAAATATATTTTATTGCATCCACAGATTTTAAATATTATAAATTGTATTATAAATTATTATAAATCATTATGGGATATTAGCCAAGAAATAAAGGGGCTAAGTAGTACTGCTTTACAGTGCCTTGACTGCTTTACAGTGCCTTATAACAAAGCCAGCTTATAACACCTGGCTTTGTTATAAGCTATTGTCAAAAATGTCTTGAGGAAAGTAAGAGTTCTCCCAAATCTTATAAAATCTGAGCTCATGCTACATAAACCACAGAAGATTTCCTTGATTAGACTCTGCAGAAATCTGCCATTAAGTAGATGTTCTATATTATTACAAATCCACCAAATGTTATTCCAGACAGAGCTGTCACCTATTCAAGAAGACAGAGATCTTGTAAAAGAGATGACAAAATCAGGGACAGTCAGCCCTGTTTACCACTCTGCCATCTCTACCTGCTGGCAGTTTTTGAACCTCTCAGGGCTGTTAGAGACATTACAGTCGGATACAGGGATGCCCTTGGCAACTGGGTGATAGAGTTCAAAGCGATTAAAATTAACTTTGCATCACCTCTCAAGTGGCAAGAAAGCGAGTTCTGGTGCAAAATTGGATTGCTTTTTTGCTCTTCATGAATGAAAATCCTCTTATGTCTTGGTAGATTCTTAAAAATCAAATGCAGCATAATGAAAGGAGCTTGTAGAGAAACTCTCCCACTCACTACATCTGCTCTGGTTACTTCTTTCCTTTTTTCCTGCTGTATCTATTTAACTTTCTATATTACTTAGACTATTCTCTTCACCTTTCTTTGTTGCCTGTTCGAAAAAATAAAGTATTTTCTTAGAAACTCTAATCTAAAAACCTTTCAAATGTTAAAGATTAACCAGTAAAGTCTCATGAAAAAGCACGCACTTCCCTGACATTTGACTCCATCCTGCCACATTGAGAAACTCCGCTATTGTAATGCCTCAATAGCTTGTTCACACTTACCAGATTGACATGAGGGCACAAAAGCAGGCTGATGTGCCACGTAATATCGGGAGCCGCAAATGCCCCTAACCATGAACAGGTGTAGGACCTGTCTTTCAGTGGCACAATTTTCTGGTGATTTTGATTGTAATGAAGTTTTCTACTGAGTTTTCTGAGAGTGGCTTGTGCACTTTCAGAGTGGAACAGAGAAGGGTTGCATGAGTGCCTGTGCACAGAGGAAAAGGGATGAATACAGCAGATCAGGCCCAGGCAGGGGGCATAAAAAGGGCTTTTTAGTAGTTGGTGGTTGCTTGACTCTGCTGGATGTCAGGTGCCCACCAAAGCTGCTCTGTCACTAGCCTCCACAACTGGACAGGGCTGAGAAAATTAAAGGCTCATTGGTTGAGATAAGGACGAGGAGGAGATGACTCATAGATCATAAAACAAACTGAACTTGGGGATATAATTGAATGTGTTACTAGAAACATCAGAGCTGTATAATGAGAAAATTAAAAACACCTTCCCCCACTCCTCCCTTCTTCCCAGCTCTGTCTCCTTCCCCCATAACAGTGCCCCCGTAACAGTTCCCCCATTTCAGGGAATGGGGGTTATGATCAGTTCATCACACGTTGTTCCCATCATTGCTCAGGGAAAAGTCTCCTTCCCCTGCTCCACCGTGGGTTGTCCCCCATGGGAGACAGTGCTCCATCACAAGTTCCTCCCACAGGCTACAGTTCCTCACAAACTGCTCTAATGTGGGTCCCTTTCCATAGGGTGCAGTCCTTTAAGAAGAGCTGTCGTGTGGGTCCACCACAGGGTCACAAGTCCTACCTGGAAACCTGCTCCAACATAGACTCCTCTCTCCATGGGTGGGCAGGTCCTTGCCAGGACCCTGCTCCAGGCCTCCTACAAGGTCACAGCCTCATCTCAGGCATCTGCCTCCTCCAGGGGCTGCAGGTGGATCTCTGCATCCCCAAGGACCTCCATGGGCTGCAGGGGTACAGCTGCCTCACCTTGTCTGCACCAGAGGCTGCAGGGGAACCTCAGCTCTGCTGCCTGGAGCATCTTCTGCACTGACTTTGGTACCTGTAAAGCTGTTCCTCTCTCCTGTTCTCACTCTGCCCTTCTCTGAGTGCATTAACGTCTGTGCAACAACTTCCTTTTGCTTCTTGATTTGGCTGTGTCCAGCAGTGTATCCATCCTGGAGCCAGCTGGGAAAAGATCTGTCTGACATTTGGGAAGTTTCTTGGAGCTTCTCAAAGAAGCCACTCCTGCTACCAGAGCCCGGACACGCAAACCCTATATAATGATGTACATGTGCAGCTGGAAGGGCAAAGCTTTGGAATTAGTGTTTTAGATCACGCAATATTACTTCAGACAAGAAAACTCAATGCCCTGGCACTGACAGGTGTTTTCCAAAATTAAATACATGTTGAATTTGGGGGCTGAATGAGGTTGAAATTTTTAAAACTTTACAACTTTATCTGAATTTACCTGGATTAACCAATACCTTGATCTTTCCTGTATACAAGTTGGTGAAAAGCAGTTTCCAGTATCATTGAGAGGTTTCCACTTCGCATTTTGCATGTTCCTCTTTTAGTGACATTAAAATATTTATTTATAGCTCATAATAAAATCATGATAGAAATCATTTCACAATTTAGATTGACTTGGACCAGACTGGTAAGTTTCTAGGGGTTTTTAGGAATTTCAGTGAAATTTCAAGTGGCTATTCAATTTTTGCCTTAAAAATAGAAATAATTACTTTTATTGTATATTTATTTATGATCTGGAAGCTTATGCATCCCCTAGGAGAGACAAAGACCAGATATCCAAGAACAAGAAGTAACCCAACTAATAATCAAAAAGAGAGTGGAAGAAAGGGAATGTTGTTGGTTTTTCTCACTTATGT
Source organism: Argya squamiceps (assembly GCA_037834095.1). Taxonomy (NCBI): domain Eukaryota; kingdom Metazoa; phylum Chordata; class Aves; order Passeriformes; family Leiothrichidae; genus Argya; species Argya squamiceps. The sequence goes on from JBBMKD010000115.1 coordinate 55,438,891, forward strand.
ATTTTTAGTTTCTTTCTTGTTGTTGTTGTGGTTGTTGTTACATTAACTTCTGTATGTATGTGTCATAACTTTCTTCAGTATTCTCTGCAATTTGCAGAATCTTAGACCCACAGGGTTAGGGGCCATGTCCTGACAAAGATCATTAATTCCTGTATGGCTTCATATATGAAAGTATTGCCACCAGAAAAAACCAAAAGTGCTTGGAAGTTACTTCTTGTCACCTTCAGTATCTGACAAACTGCCTCAAGAGTGGAAAGAGTGACTAGAAAGCAACAGTAAGTATTAGTACTTTTCTTTTGGTTACAATTACATTTTATCGACCAAGAAGCATTTCAGCTGCACTTAAGAACTTGAAATGTCTCTGAAAATCTTGATCTACGTTTAGAATTTCCATTTTGTTCTCTTACTGCATCTCTCAGTAGAAAAGGTGAGTACAACAAATATAATAAATATAATACCTCAACTGTTGTAAGTGTCTCTATAATAAACAACAGGGAAGGGAAAAGATTAAAGAGGAAGCTTCAGAATATTCTTTAGAAATACTTGGGAAGCCATGTCAGAATCACAGAAATGTTAAGTAGCATCAGTTATTAGTTTTCTGCTATCCAGTTTAAGAGAAATTTTTGACTTCTAGAAGTACTGAATTTTTCCTATGCTCTGTCTAGAAATCATAGTTTTTGAGTTTGTGGGTGTCACATGCACAGAGAAAACAGTACCTCAGATGCAGAACTGGTCTATAAATGTAGGGCTTGCAAACTTCCCTGAAGATCTAGGCCCCAAAATGTCTCCATATGAAAAACATCAGACTATGTATTATTCCATAACAGTCCATAGACTGATACAGAGGTAACAATCAAGGAAATGCAGGGTTTTTTTGGAAATGTTGAGATTTTAAAATAAGATTCAATTGCAAACAGTTGCATTAATCTCAGTCAATTGCTGTTTGAAATATTCTTACAGCCTGTTGCTTTGCCTGTGGCTACTCTAGAGTGAGTGTAAAGGCATGACAAAATGGGTTAAAGTATGATAACAAATAACATTTAAAGGACTTCTCCAGAAGAAATTCTTTGCTGTGAGGGTGCTGAGGCACTGGAACAGGTTGCCCAGAGAAGTTGTGGATGTCCCATCCCTGGTAGTGTTAAGGATATGTTGGATGGAGCTCTGAGAAACCTGGTCTAGTGGGAGGTGTCCTGCACATGGCAGGGGGGTTGGAGCTAAATTATCTTTATGGTCTCTTCCAAACCAAACCGCTCCATGATTTTTTTTTCAGCTCCCACCTACATCTAAAAGTGAGATAATTCTCTGCCATTTGATATGAAGTCACATTCCCACTTTCACATTCTACTCTAGATCTATTTAACAACAGTAAAGAAGGAGTAGGAGGAGAGAAATAAATACAGCACAACTATGAAGCATACTGTCTTCATAATGGTGCCTCGTGCAGGTGCTTAACATGTCTCCAGATGCAGCTGTGAAATATGACAGAAGTCTGCCTGGAAAAAGGTTCTTAGCATCCATATAGGGCTGGGATATATCCTGTCACAAGAATATGCTGTGATGCATTTTAAGTCTCTTGCTGACAGGTCTAATTGCTCAGTCAGAATAGAGAGATAATGGTCTTTTTTTCTTTCTTTCTTTTTTTTTCTTTTTTTAGAAACCATTTGGTTTCTGAGACTATATGTTTGACTAGTTTGTTTGCTGGGTTTTCTTTCTTCAATACTGGATTCAGATTTTTCAAGGCAGAATGCCTTTTTTCAGTCATGTAACTATTCATATATTTAAGCCTGGAACCTCACTCTTTGATAACTCTGCTTCCCTCATTTAGACAGATTAAGTAGCATGTTTATCTGTAAAAGTCGTTGTTCTGAAATGTTCCATTTATGGTGAGTGGAATGGAATAAAGGAATTTCAAGGACTTTGTAAAAAAATCAGACTACTTAGCCCATCTCTGCAAGCATGTCACATCTCTATCTACAGTAGCACTTCCTGCTAGTAGTGTCCGTTTAAAAGATATTCTCATGGCTGTCTGGAAGATCAAGGATGATAATGGCAATGTAAATGAATCTGTGTTGCCCTGCAAAGGAATAAGCAGGGTTTTTTGCTTGATTCGATAATAAAGTCAGGCCAGCAAAATCCCCGAAGTGGATTGATGCACAGACAAATAACAGCCCAAGCAACTGTTCGATAACCTCATGGGGTCAGCTCCTCTCCTGTCACCCCTCTCCTCCTGACATGGTGCTTATTAAGTACAGCTCAGCTTTGTCAGGCTAAGCAGACTGAAGAGAGTTTACTCAATCCTTGAGAAAGGCTTTAGTTCCTTCTCTGGGTTTATTGTTGCTGTGGTTACAGACACTTGAGCTGGGAAGAGTAAAAGCAGTTCAGGTATGTTTATGTGAACTCTTATGACATGCATATGTAAAAGCATATCCTTTAGAAGGAGAACTTTAATCACAATAGGAAGGCATGTGATGATTTGCAGGGTGCATTTTGGTGGATTGGTTGTTTCCTGTGAAAATGTCAGATTTGATTGTAAAGGTTAAAGAAATGAGGGATACAAGAAGAAATGCAGGAATAAAGGTTTCTGTAACACTGCCTTCTACAGCATGGAGGAAAAGATAGTGAGGTGTAGACATGGCTGTGTAAGCTGGTCAGGAGTGTGTAGACAGGATCAGAATCTTCTCTTTGGAGAAGGCTAGTTTTATGTAAGTGAATGTTGAGCACATCTTAGCTATTTGAGCATGTGGTTTTGTCTTCCCTTTGTTTTGTTGAGGTCTTAAAACTCTCTTCTACTTCTACCCTTTGGAGAATGTTCAAAAGGCACCAAAGAGAGAAGATGAAAGAAAGGACAACAATGTTGATGCCTATTTGCATGGCATGAGCTTGTTGCCAGAGAGGAAGGAGAAGACCACGGGCAGAACTGAGTGCAGACGAGTTGAAATCTTTGTCCTCTCCTCCATACAGAGTTTTGTTGTACGCATTTTTGGTGTTTGCTGTTTTTCTGCACAGCTTCAGCTCATTGTTTGAAGAGGCTGAGGACTGTAACTTACCCTACCAAAAAATCTCTCTAAGATGCTTCAGGTTAGTCCTTATAAGGTCGTTCCATGCAGTTTATCTAGCTGTTCTGATCAGTGTCTTCCTCACTCCAAAGAGATGCATGAATGTCCTTCCCACTGAGGGTGATATATAGTGCTCTCTCACTCTCCAGATTAAAACAGATCTATGACTCCTCCAAAAATTTCTTCATGACTGCCACGGCTACTTTGCAGCATACCTGCCATTTGAACACGCTCTGGAAGATGGTGAGTTTTTGTGACTTTTTGAGTGTTTGTGATGCTAATAGGTTGTGGATGTAAGTGCAGGCTTGCGCAGTGCGTCCTTTCATAAAGGGAAGCCATTGGGTGTCCACATTTCTACATCATAAGAAAAGATATCCATTGTGCCTCTTGCAACACTGCTAGAAAAACAAATACATGAGTGGAGAATTTTGTTCTTGTTTCTTTAGACACATTTTTTGCTTTGTTTTGGTTGAAGCTTGTTGGTTTTATTTTGTTGTTTATTCTTTCTGCTTAATTTCAAAAGCCTAATTTAAAATGCCTGATCTGTGGTAGTCTTACACATATGGGAGACCAGAGAAGTGTCATTAGCTATGAAATATAACAAAAATTTCTGTTTGATTGATAAATAATTAACTTATGCAATTCCTTTTTCAGGGTTTATCCCATAGGCATATTGCCAATGAAGATGCTCAGTTTCAATACTAACCTGTTTGTCTGTGGAACCCAGCTATGACAAGACAGTACAAATTATTAAATTGCCACACAATTAAAAATTTGTTGAAATTCCCAGCCTATTCTTCTTAGCATTGTCTCCCAAACTTGATCTAAATTAGCAAATTCTTACATTTGATAAACTGATCATTTCTAAATTTATTTGAACCATAATTTAGAAAGAGGCAGTACTTATTTTAATCCATTTGAAACATATCTTGCCTATGGCTCCTTTTCTGGGTGCCTTGAACAGCATGTCTATTTCACAACTATTTTCTGATGGTTTACCTTTCCTTGAGCATTAGTAACTACATCTTCAGTTTCAAAGTAGCTTCCTAGTCTCTGGCCTTTTTTCCACGCACAGGTGACATAATTGTCATGGGGAGAATGGGTACAAATACCACCTTATTTGCCTAAAATCAGATGGGGATTCCAACCAGCCATAACTGTAACATCTTCCCAGAAATGTGTTGGATACCTCTTTCCCTTGATTATCCATTTCTTTACTTTTATTTTATTTATTTTACTTTTGCTTTTTTCCTCAATCCCATCTGCAGAATGTTTTTATAAAATAAATAAATAAATAAATAAATGAAAATCCATTAAAGGATTAGGTTTCCACAATGTATTGTTAGGTGCATGTAATGTGATCAAGAATCAATTTTAAAAAGTAACTTCTTAGTATGATTTTACTGTACTTTTGCATTCCTTGAGTAATGCAGTATCTGTCAAGGCAGAATGGACTGTGGATTTGTTAGAATTAATCATAAAACTCCCTTTTCTGGTCGTTCATTTTTCCTCATATCTCAGAGAATGGCAGAGAGAGGGAAGAGAAACTGCTTCACTGTGAGCAATGTTATGCAATTTAGTGGCTTTTATGGGAGTCCTTGTGGACACTGACATAAGAAATACGAGAAGGGACAGAAGAAAAAAGTAGATGGTTGGTTTTTGAATAGGGAAAGGTGAGCTTTCAATGGCTTCCTCAGAAGTTTTTAAGATTTCTGTTTCTCACTGTGACATTCAGTTGCCTTACAAGTTATGTCCTGAGCCTTGTTGGTCTGAGCATGAAACAAACAAAATAATTCAAGGGCTTTGATATGAAGGTCAGTTTTAATTCTTTCACCCAGGTATACCATCTTGGTAATGCATTCTCACAGCAAAATATCTGCAAGCTGGCAAAATTAATTGAAGGTTTTGCATGGACACTGAACATAGCAGACAGAGAACTCTGACAGAATCCCTTTCCCTCCAGTTCAAGGAACATGGCAGCCCATGAACTCCTAGAATGTGATGATTCACTAGTGAAGAAATAGGAAAATGATATGAGAGAGAGCTATTTATATATCTCTGTGTCACCACATGCTGCTTGGAAAAAGAATCTGTCTCATGTTCAAAGTGCAAACCAGCAGCTACTCAAGCCAACACCGAAAATCTTATTTCTTCTTACCCTTGCAGATGTTGTGCAGCGCACGGCATGTGGGGACGACACAGTCAGTTACATCTTCATTAGCACCAAAGAGTTGCCATAGGCTATACTGATTTATCTTTGCTTGCCTCATCAACTCACTTCTTTCTAAAAGCCCAAACCAAACTTTTAGTCAGGTAAAATCCTTGTTGATTATTCTGATTAGGAGATGGCGTAGCATGTACTAGTAGCTTATTGTTATTGATAGTGCTACAGCTCTAAGCCCTTCTGGTGGATTGCACCACAGCATGCACCTGTCAGCTTGGCCAGCTGTAGCCCAACCAGCACAGTGCAGGTGTTCTGCAAAGTTAGCATTCACAATTTTGTTGACCTTTGGCTTTGGAGTTTGTTTATTTTTTAATGATACATGTTAAAATCCTTTTGGAGTCATGGAGTTCCTACTCTCTAAAAGGAACTTATGTTTCCAGATATCTTTATGCATCCATTTCATGGATAAGGCTTTGATTGTAGTATGCTGTTCTGGCCCAGGAACAGCAAACAGAGCCCTCTGGCACCTTAAAAAGATTACTACTTCCTTTAGCTTTGTCTGCGTGAGTTCCTACAGGATAAAACTTTTGCTCCCATCACAGTCCATAACACATACACGTAAAATTTGACTTATGAAAGATTAAAAATGGTAAATAGCATCTGAATTAGAATTCTCAGCTGTGAAGAGCTGTAAGATGTAGGCTCCAGAGCAGCCATTGTCTGGCTCTTTTTTCCATATACAGTTTTCAGATATGGGGCAGACTAAAATGAAAAATCTGCTGATTCAAGGTTATGATTTTTGGGAACAGGCTGGCCAGGTGTGCTTTGGTTTTCTCATTATGTTCAGTCAGGCTTCTTTGGCTGACTGCAATGCACTTTTTGCGGGTGATTTAATTTTCCTTCCTGGTATAGATTGAATTGCAATCAGCCTGCATTCAAGCAATACAGTACTCTGAGGAGGTGAGTCACTACCAGTTTTTATTTGAGAAGCCTAGTGTGTATATAATATAGTGCATTATAGAATGTGTGTATGTATGCATTCTAAGTTTACTTGTATATACAGTATATTCTATGTGTTGTACGATATACATTATGCTGAAAGTTTAAAATATATACATACATAGTAGAATATCTATACTACATGTGTATATTATATATGTTTGACACCATGACACTGCTTCTATTAAACATCCCCTTTAATGACATTTTTCAGACACTTAAGATTATTTCTTATACTTTTGCAATAGTCATTTTTCACCCTACTTTTGGGGCACCTTCTTCCTTCACTCCTGCCTGGTATCAATCTCAGATGCAAAACAATTTTCTATGGACATAATGGTTTTAATACTGTTAATTGAGATAGTTGGATTTACATGGAAATTTCCCTCTCTGAATAGCTTTGTCATATTTGTAAGAGTTCATAAACACTATTGCTCAAATGTCAAAACAGGAACCTAACATGCAGGTCAACATGTAACTATTGAAACAGGCTGACTTGACAATAGTGCAGTACACTGTGGTGTGTTTGTGGTGCCAAGGAGCCATGCAAACCCAGCAGTGACTACTCACTTCTATACAGTCACCTGCAATGAATGTCCCAAGATGGACGGGGAAACCTACCTGCAAAACTCAGCTCATCCAGAGAGATATGAGCAGGACTGAGTCATCTTCTCACCTTGTCCCACAGCAAAACTGATGATACATGTCTGAGGAAGAATTCCTTTGTGGTGTGGAAACTGCTTCTGGAAAGTCACTGCCATCCATGGTGCTGTGGAAGAGACCTAGGCAGAAAAACTATGAGGAAGCCTCAGCTAAATGAAAGGCACTGTTCTGGCTCAGAGGATTAGGAGAAGAAGTAATATTTTCTGCAACAAGCAGTAAGAAAAGTCTGAAAGCAGCTTCAACTGGAAAATGAGAAGGGGCATAGAGGGCCCTTTTTTGCCAATCCAGCTGCCTGACACAGGTCTGTGATGGCTGTGGGAGACAGGCCACCTGCAGCAGAACCTGCCTCAGACAGGTTTGGCAGTTGTGACTCAGAACTCCAGTACAAGTGCACAGGCAAACCAGGTGTTCTCCAGAAAAGCAAAGCTTGCAAACAAAATTCAGGTTACCCTTGCATCTCTTCAAGATTATGTGCAGATACTTGTTGGTGTTCTTGCAATGACTACCTTGTACTGTGTCAGCAAAAGCAGCTAACACTGTTGCTTGACTGGGGAGTGGTTCCTGTGGTTCTCTTGCTGATCAGCTACTCAAAACTTCAAATACAGTCCTAGAGAGCAATTATCTCTAAAAGACTCTCAAAGCATATGAGCTACTTGGATTCTAGCAAGATGAAAAAATAAGGTAAAGCACTGGCTATCACTATTCATGGCAAGCACAGTTCTTCATTCATCATACACCAGTAGTTATGTCTTTAGCATTTGTAAAGTCCATTGGGCTGTCTCCAGAGTCTACGTTTATCTCTTGTCCTGTACTTTGATGGGGCATGTAGCTAACTTAAAAGATTACTTAAATTTACAGTAAATATCATGTGCAGCTCTCACATTCTAAGAACTGAGAAAACCTGTCTGCTGCTAGTTCCCTCTTTTACAATGTAAATTTCCCTGACTTGCTGTGTGTCTTTGTGTGTGTAGGGCACAGCTGTCTCCTTTATACTGCCTTTTGCCTGATGCATGTTAATGATTTACCTGCCCTGAACAGGTCAACCATTATTTTTGTCCTCTCTCTCACAGACTTGCTTGATGGTTCAAATTACCTTGGCTCCTGAAGTGCATGGAAAGCAAGGTCTCTTACTCTCTTTATGGACTCCAAAGAAAGAAAAGCTGTTGATGCTAACACTGTTGGCATCAAATGTGTTAGAGCTGTTAGCTTGCATCTGGTTATTGTTTTTAGGCTTGCTTTTCTTTTTTGCATGAATGACAACATCTATGTATTTTTGAAGCCTACAGGTAACCTACTTTTTATTGCTATGCACTCCAGTGTCACATTTTGTCTTAGCCAAGACAGTCCTATCAGGCATGCCAAAATAGATTTTGCAACATGGGAGGAATATTACTTTCTGGCTAAGCCACATCCCTCTGGACAAAGTCAAGACTTACTACTCTTGAGGCTCCCAAGGACTCTGTCTGAGCAGGAATGTGGTGGTTCCTAAGGTTTGTTTGTGGTTTTTCTTGCCCAATACTTTAGGCAAAAAATGGGTTTGAACCAAGAAATAAAAAAAGTTCCTGACTTCTGAATGCTGAAGGGAAAAGCGGATGATTTAATTTTGTTATGTGATTTTCCCCTCCTAGGTGAGACATACAGTATTGCTCAATGGTTTATCATATTTTGACATATCCCTTTTGGCCAAACCCAATGATCTTATTAAGATGCTCTTTCAAAAGCACAGGGATTTCATCATCTGTCATAATCCTAACAATTCCAAGAGAAGCATGAACCAAATCCTAAAGGACGAGATCCTCCTCCTTATCCCCACCCTGATCAATCACTCAGTGTTATGGAGCTTCTGCAGGATCTCTGTTACGAGCTATGTTGTCCACATCCCACCATCTGTTTGTTAGCCTCTCATAATGTTTTCACACTTTTAACAAACTTTCTGTGCTTGTTCTGCCTCTTGTTATCACACACTTAATTTTGATCCTTGAGCTTCTTGCTGTCCTCTAACTCAGAGATTCCATATGCATCTCTGCATTGACATTGACCACGTATTTATTTCACAGCATTGTCTCACAGACCCTTTTCCTGTGCATTTCTGTACATCATCAAATGCATTTGCCTCTTTTGTTCAATTTGCCTTCATATCCTTCCCCTACTCCTTGTTTTTGCAGAGTCTTTTAACTCAAGCAATCATCTCCATGCTAACCATCTCAAAAAGCTGTAATTTCTAGCCTTTTGTGGACTAAAGTGATAGACCAAATAAAATGGGGCACCTGTTTACACACCAGAAATTCCTGGTTACCTTTCTTTGTGCCCCACACTTCTCTAGATGGGAGTCACTGATGGGAGTTACTGTCATCCTGAACATCCTCTAAGAGAGGAATATTGCATATTTTGGGGTGGGAGTGTTCCCTAAAGCAGTGAGCCAAACCTGACGTTATGTTTTGTTTTTAAAAAAGGAATTTTTAATTTTTCCCAATGTTGCTTTGGGTGACACTTAGTTACCATGGGTCCCAAAGCAGCACCAAGAAGCCAGGTTGCAGTTTTCCCTCCGCCATGCAGACAAATAGTGCTGGTGAGATTGAGATCTAGTGGCATCTGGAGAACCCCTCAACACCGCAGCAGTGGGTATCATAACAGTTAGAAAACCAGTCATCATAGGACCATAAAACACTTCGGCTTGGAAGGGACCTTGAAGAGAGCCTATTTCCAACCACCTTGCCATAGGCAAGGACACCTTTCACTAGACCAAGTTGTTCAGAAGCCCTCTCCAGCCTGGCCTTGAACACTGCTAGGGACGGGACATCCACAACTTCTCTAGGCAACCTGTGCCAGTGCTTCATCACCGTCACAATGGAGAACTCACTTTTAATATCCAATCTAAATTATTTCAGTTTAAAGCAATTTCCCCTTATCATATCACTACATGCCCTTGTTAAAAGTCCCTCCCCATCTTTCCTATAGACCCCCTGAGGTACTAAAAGGTACTATAAGACCTCCCTGAAGATTTCTCTTCAGGCTGGACAGCCCCAGCTCCTTCTGCTTTTGCTCACAGAGGAGCTGCTCCAACCCTCGGATCGCCCTTGAGGTCTCCTCTAGATACGCACACGAAGGTCGCTAACCCTTAGCCTTGACCCCCGGGCGAGAGAGAGGCGCGGGGAGCTGCCGGAGGGGGGAGCGGGGCGGTGCGGAGGGCAGTGCGGGGGCGGTCTGGGGAGGAGCGGGGCAGTGCGGGGCGGTGCGGAAGGCAGTGCGGGGGCGGTCTGGGGCGGTCTGGAGCGGAGCGGGGCGGTGCAGAGAGCCGTGCGGAGGAGGTCTGGGGAGGAGCAGGGCGCTGCCGGGGGCGGTCCGGGGCGGAGCGGTCCTCCCCCTCCCGCACCCTCCCGCGGGCCGCGCGGTGCCGCCGCGCAGTTGCCGCCCGGCGGTGCGGGGATAGGTGGGGCGCGCCGCTGCCACGTGAGTGGATCCGGCGGGAGCGGGAAACCGGAGCACCCGGCACCGCGGTGATCTTGGGAAGAGGAGGCTTCGGCGTTCTTCCGCAGGGTCTGTCCAGCGCTGGGGCGTGCAGGCTGGCCGGGACGGGCATGGGTATCGGGCTACCTTCTCTCCACCTTCCTTTCAAACTCCCTTGTTGCCCCTGCGTACCCCTTCTCTCTTCCGCAAACGTCTGGCTGTGCCGCGCTGAAGTTTTTTTTTCCTCCCCACCTTCGTCCACTGGGTGCACCTGCATCCCTGATCCCTCTCCCTATTTTCCCCCTCCTGTGCCATACCTCCAAATTTTCAGGCAGTGCAGTGTAGTGCTTCCTCCTCCAGCCCCACCGAGTGTACTTCACCCTGCAGTGCCTGGCCTCCAAGCTTTCTGTCTGTGCTCTTCACCGCACCGTGTCTGTGCCCCTAAACCCTTTGACTGTGTCTGGCACTAAGTAGTACTTGTTCCTCCAAACGCTCTGGCTGTGTCCCACACCGCACGGTGGGTGCCTGCCCGTGCCTCACATGAACAGAGCTCACCTTCCTGTCATGAAGAGCAAGTTACATCGTGGCATGTGCATGGCCCCACTGTTTCAGGGACCTTATTGCTGAAAAATGTTTTTTTCTTCCCACGCCGTTTTTTTTCCCAAAGAGTGGTCCCAGGCATCAAGAAACCGAGTTTTTTTTCTCTTCAAGGGCGAAGGTTGGAGACAGGGAGGAGGTGTGGCCCATGTGCTTAAGATGGTGGTATTAAAATATCAGGCTGGAGGGGTGATGTCTAGGCAGGGATTGTCTGGCAAGCTGGAAGGGTGGCTGTCTGGCTTGCTGCTTTCCTCCTCTTTGGAGACGGTCACCTCTGCTGCCATGTCGTTCCTTAAGGACTGGTCACCTTGGCAGTGGGGCCAAAAGCCAAGGAGACAGGTCAGTGCCAGCTCCGGGGGTGGGGGGGGATTGATTTGGCTACATTGGAGCAGCCTGTTAGACTTGTCCTTTGCAACTGTAGATGTCTGTAACGGGTACATTGTTACAGAATTGTAAGTTTGTGGATACTTAATTTGTAAATACATTTTGAATTGAAACTTTTCTTGGGTATTGCTGTCACCAAGACAGAATAGTTGATGCTGGAAAAGTCATAGTGAGCCTGCAAACCAGCTCTTACTGATTATTGGGGGGTTTTTTTTTGGTTTTGGGGTTTTTTTGTTTTTTGTTTGTTTTTTTCCTCTTGCATAGGAAATCAAGGTATTTTAATTAAAGCTGTTCAGACAGACCAGAAAACTTACAGTCATTTATGGATACTCTCTTCCTTACTTGATTGTAATTCAGTTCTTCCCAGACCCATATGTATGTCTGTACTGAAGACTGCCATGTGGGAGAAGTTTCGACAAGTTTTTCTGGTTGTTGGGAGCAGCCTGGGAACAGCATGCTGCCTGATTTATTCTGCTGCTCAGTGCTTGGGGTGCTGCCCAGGATGCACACAGGCTGCCTTGGAGCTGCCTCAGACAGAGGTAGAACACAGTGTTAGGCAGCATGGATGTTCTCTGAAAACACTTCCATGAGGAGTGGGAGCACTTTTGCTCATGTTTACCTGAAGAAAATGTACAAAGACCTAGGACTGGAAAACCTAGAGAAACACAGACTTAAAGTGAGGCACTGGAAGAGGTTGCTTGGAGAAGCTGTGGATGTCCCATCCCTCAAAGGCCAGGCTGGATGAAGCTCTGAACAGCCTGGTCTAGTGAAAGGTGTCCCTGTCCATGGCAGGAGTTTGGAACTAGGTGATCTTTCCAACCCAGGCCATTCTATGATTCTTTGAACTTCTTCCTAGCCACCACCTCTGTTGAAAATATGGGGAATAATGCAACTTTATGGTATTTCAATATAACATGTGATCTTTCTATTAAGTATTTATTGGTAGAGCAAGACAGGTTCTGGTACAGGAAGCAATATTCATGGAATGTATTGGGAAAGATGCCACAGCATTAGTCAAGGAATACAAGCCAAATAAGATTTAACTCATTGCAAAGCTCACCAAATACTATGAAATACCTATCAAATTGTTGCATATCAGTAAAAGAACTAATCATGGATGTTTCTGTATCCTGACACAACTTGATGACTTTTGCCGAGTGTGCACCCCTTGCCTTTCTGTGCCCTTCCTGGCTCTGCTACAATAAACTGGGAATCTTTTTTTCTGCCTACTGTGGACTTCTGCTCTTCCTCTTGAAGCTGCTTCTGCCCAGTCTGTCTGGCCCAATGCTTATCTCTACCTCTGGCCTGCCATATCTGGTTGCCTAACACCCAGATTTCTGGAGGTGTGGGCAGATGCAGAGCGAGGCAGAGGCACAAGCAGTGCATGGGATGGGCATGGGAGACATGTGTGGGGTGAGGAAAGTGGGAGGGCATCACTTCTGTGCCACACTCAAGGAGAGGAGGTGGAAGGGAGCCAGGATCCCTTTCTGGATCTTCATTAGCTGCTTGTGAAATCATGTTTGTTGCGTTCTGGATAGAACTTGGCAGACTTCATGTGGCATCTCTCCCTGCCTGATGGCTGCCTCAGCACGGCAGTCAGAGGCTGCTGTGCTGCAGTTCTCCTGGTGAAGGCTGGTGTGAGCTCCCTCATCTGCCCCAGATGAAATAAGATGGTTTAGCTATCAGTCATGGGTTTAGACCAACTGTATTGTTTTGTTTCAAATGGATCAAGGACAACTTGTAAAATATGGGTAGTAGAGCTATAGTGTGTAGGCAAATATGAATAGATGGGATGTTGACATCTTCAGTGGCACAACATATTCTACACAGTGTTGTAGCCTAACACTCATACTCACTTCTAACTGATGGATGTCTGAAACTTTAAGCTGCTTCTCAAAGCCTGGGTAGCTATAAAGGAAGAAATACTTGTTCCCCTCACTGTTCCTTTGCCCCTCACTGCAGCTCTTCACTATTGTGGTTTTCTTTCATGAAGTGACAGCAGGTGGTACACACAGGCAGTGTTTTTGTCAGTCTCTTGTTGCCCAAGTATGTATTAAATTCAAGAGATGGCTGACTTAGTTATGTTGTTTTCTACTGCAGTTTATGGATTGTTAACTTCAGACAGCACTTTTGGTAGGCTTTTCTGAGTACTTAAAGGGAAGTTGGTCTGTGCTTGAAGGCTGAGTGGTTACTCTGCATTGTTGCACAGTGCTAGGAAGCAAGTCCCATGTGCTTGCCAAGGGACCTCAGCCAGTACTGAGGGTCAGTGCCGCATGTAGAGAGCAAATGCTGCCTAAATGGTGGAAATTAAACCTTTTACTCCTCAAAAACATGAGATTATTAGAACAAGAGAATTAACAAAAAAACCAGTTAATTTTGTAAACCTGATTGTACTTTTTTAAAAACAGTTCCTTTTAAAGGATACCTTTAAAGCTAGAGGGTCATGCAGTAGTTTTAGTGCCTGTTGTCATATTTCCAATTTGCCAAAACTTGGCAAAATTGTCAGTGATGTAGCAGTTAAGAATTTTTTTCTATGTATTTTTTAGTTAAAATCCAAAATGTATAAGTTAGGTATATGAGTTTACACTGATGAGAGACACCACAATAACTCAGGTGTCTCTTATCCTTACTTGTCTTTGGTTTCAGTGTTTAATGCTGACCATTGACATGGAAATATTGAATACTTGGTTGTTTTTGGTTTTTTGGTCAGTTTGTGGGGGGTTTTTTTTCTATTTTTGCTGAATTCACAAAGTAAAATGCTTTCAATGTGTCTGTCAATGTCTTTTCTTCTGCGTGTATTTTGTTATTTTTGTTCTGTCTGCTTTTGATGGCTACACACACTATTTATCACTGAAGATGTTGACTAGAGAACACCTGTAAGTGGTTTGTGAATGGAGTAATGTGAGATGAATAGACAGCTTAGATAACCACAGATTTAAGTGTCTTTAAGTGTTATCTTGGTTATGGTGAGAGTCTGAGGAATTGAATTTCAGCAGCATTTAATTTCAAAATCCTGAGGTAGATCACAAATCTCTTAAAAACTACTTATAAAGCCTATCTGGCCCGAAGCAAACTCTGGCTTCCACCTGCAGAGAGGCACAGATGTCACAAGGAGGACAAATAGACAAATACAGGTGTCAGTAAACTCTATGAATCATCTTATTTGCTAGGAGCCCTGGTATTCAGATTGCCCCTTTTAACTGTGCCAGGGTAAAAGCAGCAAATGTCATCCCTTAGCTCCACTCCACTTGTGATACCTACTTAGGCTGATGTTGCAGTTTCACCAACATGTCTATTATTCCACATGTTTTTCTTTGCATGTGCTTCTTGTGTCACTTTTCTTTTGTGCTGAAATATTTCTTGGTGAAAGCTGGTACTAGGAACCACTAAGGAAACAGTCTGGGTTAAAAAATACCCTTTCTTTTTCTGTGAGGCTTGCTCTCCTGCACTAGGTTCTGTTTCCCAATCTATTTTATTATGCAGCCAGAAAAAATGGTGGTTCCAGCAGAAGTCAAGGGTGACATAGGAGCAGGTATTAGTAATGGAGAGAGAGGTTGATTAAAATTACATTGCTACTATTAAAAGTGCTCTTATAATTGCAAACTTATCCTGTAAACAGCCAGACTTGCTCTGCTTGAGCAGGCTGTGCTCAAGAGAAGCTGCTTCTAGCAGCTTTATGAATTCCTACATGCTGCCTGCCTGTGTTTAATTGTATTGTGAATTCTTTGTAGTTTGGATTATGTTTTATATTGATATGGGCCTTGCACATTGGGCTCTGTGCCTGGAGCCTCTATTCAAAGACCTTTTTTTTTTTTTTTTGAAGCAATGCCTTACTGAATGCATGTGAATGTGAGCGTAACTTTGTCTAGTGCACTGCAAAACTCTGTGTAAAAAAATAGGATGTACTGTGCAAAAAGCTGCTAAGTTTCAACAGGCATCTCACGGGCTGGAATTCAAGAGAATGATCCTGTCCCAGTGATGGCATTCAGGGTTTATGGCTATGCCTGAGATAAAAATATAGCTTACTCTATTACTTTTATTCTTTGTTTTCTAACAAAAGAAGGGGACGACTCTTGCTGGAGTCTGACTCACAAAGATCAGTTTGTTGATTTGGAAATAATTTGCATTGTATCATCAGTCCTGAAATGACTTAAAGCAAAGTCAAAAAAACCTGATTCAGTGATTCTCTGTATGCTTTTAGAGTATGGGAAGGTTCACACTGGTACTGTGCTCTTTCTTTCAGGAAAGTTAGTTGAGATGGCGCATACATTTTTGTTTTGTTTTGTTTTTGTTTTCACCTGATCTGTTAGGAAGTGAAGTGCAAAATTTCTTCTGTTATTTTTCATTAGAAGATACTGGCTGAAGCTTTAAGATTATCAGGGTTGTTGGTCAGATGTGCTCATTTATTTTGTTAAGTAATACTGCAGTATTTTTTTATCATGTGGCATTATGAATAGATGGGGATGGGCATGTGGAAATGTCCGTGGTCAGTTCAGAGAAGTAGTTACTGGCAACATTTCACTTTGTACAGGTGAAAATTACTTGGATTCAGATATATTGCAAGAGAATAGTGTGTTTTACAGTATTTGCATTCTTAACAGCCACAACAATCCCTTTTGTGCTTGTTTAGATGTAGTAGGAGAAATCTAGATTAAATTTTTTTTTAATTTTGTAGTCAGTTCTAGCTTGTTTGTTCAGTACTGAAGAAAAAAATTCACTTTCAGTCTTTAACTGTAGAGAAGGGGTGTGACAAGCTTAATGAAATTACTATTATTACTATTACTTTGGAAGTGCCCTGTCCCCCTTTGTCTCTAGTGAATAAGAATTGTAGAATATATAATCGATGAAGGCCAGGAGGATAATGAAGTAAGCTCAAATGTTCACTGTCAACTTTGAAATGAAATCTTCCATAAAACTACTTGTAGGGAGCATTTCTCAAAAGCCTTGTTACAATCACTCTCATTGTTTCTGCTGTGGTCACAACATTGTTTCTGTAGCACCTGCTGTTCTGTAGTGGTTGTTAAGGAATTTGCTTAAGTTTGTTTTTGCATGAAAAAGGAAAAAACTATAAGTCAAGGCTGTAAATAGCCTCATGCCATAGCTCTGATGTTCAGGAAGTTCACTCAGTTTAACTTCTAACTAGGATTATGGCAGATTTTAGAAAGAGAGGAAGGAATGTAAAATACATCTGCCATTAAAATACTCCGTGCCTCTTTTTTACTAGTCCTTTAATGACTGCTTGAAATTTTATGGGGTGAAGTACTCTCTATCTGAATTTCAGGTTAGCCTGAAACTGCTTTTCATAAACTGAAATGGTCCAGTTGTTCAGTTAGGGAAGCTTATCAGAAAGCTGAGGAGAAAATGTTCCTGAACATGGACTGAGCCATGCTGAGTTCTGGTTTGCTCTGGAATTTTTCCCGATTTTGAAATGAGATTGCTACTTTATTTTAAAACTGATCATCTCATATATGCCATTTGATCTACATTTAAAAGTATGGAATGGAAAATTGCCTCTGGGGGTGTGGAAATTGTGCAATCTGGTGTTCTTGCTTTTATCCTGTAAGGCAAGACTTTACGCATGTTGTTATAAAGTGTGATATTTCATCAGTTGCTTTCATCCAAGGTGCTGAAGCATCAAACACGGCTTGATTGAATGTAGAATGAGTTGTGTGATAAGTGAGGTAGTCACTTTTATGGACCATGAAATTATATGACCTTGGCTCATTCTTTGAGATGACTGCAGTGGGAAGAGTTCCAGTCTTCCTTTCCAGTCAGTGGGATAGCATCAAGCTTTTTGGATAAGGTCAACTGGATGAACCTGCACTTGAATAATGTATATATAAGACAAAGAATGTGTGTGAAAGCAAATTCTTTGGTTTAAATATGAGCAATAGAGTCATACTGAAGTGAGGCAGAAGAAGTGTAGAAGCAAACCATGTTTGCTCTCATGATGAGGGTCATGGTGTTCCTTTAGGTTCAGAAAGGGGAATGTGGCCTGCTAGTTTTGTGTATTAACTGGAATATTGAACCACAACACTTTGGTTTTGAGCACACAACACTTTGGTTACAGCTTTGCTGTATTAACTGGTAGAAGACATGCCCCTTTTTCTCTGGGGACTGAGAACTCCATACAGAGAGTGAACCAAACCCACTGACTGACCTCGTCTGCAAGGCATTGAAACCTGTATGTCAAAAATGCTAAAGCTTTTTTTGATAACATAAATGCATAGCTATACGTAAGTCTAATTTTCTTTTGTATTGGAGACAGTCCAGTTTTCTTCTGTTTTACTGCTGTGCCATGCTGAGTAGACTGTTAGACACTTGTCTGTTTCTAGTATACTGGTGTTTTAAAGGAACATTAGCATTAGCCTGAGTACTCTGCTGCTTGCCAAGCTTCTTTGTTGGAAGTATTATTGTCTCTTGTGTTATTCTGATGTTGCACATCCATTGCCTAATGCACTTTGTTGATAGGATCTCTCTCTCTCTCTTTTTTTTTTTAAGCTATTTATATTTGGCAATCTTTCAGGATCGAAAAGAGGAGAAAAAAAGTGCTGTCGCCTTGGCCAGACATAGCTGGTTCATCCCTACATGCTGTCTGGATGAATTGTTGTATTTTAAACTGCAGATATGCCTTGTGGTCCTGCGGGTCTCCAAATGCTTGGAAAGATGGTAAAAAGTACATTCTATCACAGTAGTGGGAAATATTGATAGAAGATGAAAAATCCTTACGACATACCTGTGATTAAACTTGCACATGGATGTGTTGTTTGATTCTGCTTCTCTGTGAAATTCCTGTTTGGTGTTCTAGGCTGACTTAAAAAAGCTCTGCTGTTACAAACTCATGGCCTGCATAGTGCTGTTCTTGAGCTTCCAGAAAGTGCAAAATAATGAGCACTTTTAGAAATCCCTATTAGCAAAGGAACTAAGGTCTAGATAACTAGACCTGGAGCAGAAGTATGCCTTCAGAGCTGTGTATTGTCATTAATGTATCTTTGCCCATAATACCAGCCTCTAGTTTGCATTTTGTTGTGCAAACTCCTGCATATTGCTTTCTTGTAATTTGAATGAAAAGTTGATATATTTTTAAAGCTGGATTTTTTATAACAAGATCTGGTTTAAAAAATCTTGTTAGATATTTTGGCCAATCAAGCCAGTTAATGTTTTTAGGTGATGGGTAGTTTTGCTTTCATGCAAGCTGTTGAGATTAGGCTGTCATCTGAATACTGTCTATTCAACATTGTGTTGCCCACGCAACCTTCTTCTTTAGTCTCCATAGGCCTTTGACTGATCTGGGTCACTGTGTCTGGATGTTTCCTCACTCTAATGCTTATAGGCACCCATCAATATTCCTATTCCATACTGATTGTTGAGTTGTGACCTCCAAGTCTGTTGCAAGAACCATTTGAAAGTCCAGCACTTCCACAGTCCTTAGAAGGGTATCTGCATAGCAAGTGGAAAAGAGTATTTTTGGAACTGCCACTAGCACTATATGAAAGCAAAGGTGCTCCCATTCTTGTTTTCACCCCATGTGCCCAAGCTGTCAAACTGGATCTGCCTCCAACGGGTGAGTCACCTCAAAAGGAAAAGGTACTGGGGAAAGTAATCAGGCAATTAGTGTAAGCAACATGCAAGATGGCTTGGGTGTACCCAAAAGCTTAGTCAAATTTTGAACAGAATCAAATGGGGGTTTATAATGTACTAATTTCCATGCATTCATCTCTGGATTCAACATATAAGCACCATGCAAGTGGCTTTGACTTCAGGATGAGCCTGTGGGGTCATTTTGTCCAATTATCCCTAAACTTCAGACAGCCTCTTTGCTGTCCCATTTCCATACTCCACCCCTTTGATTCCTCCATTGAGTATGGAGTATAATAGAAACATCTGGCTTTTCCATTTCAGAAACTGTATTTCTCTTTTTCTCTTTCACAGTAACTTTGGTCAGGTATAAGTGTAAGGTAATTCCTTTTTTTTTTTAAGTGGAGATCTTCTTCGGGATGCAGGAATAAAAAACGGAGTGCCAGGAGAAATTGGCTTTGCTGCTCTATTTAGTTGTTCTGACTGAGAGGCCTGAGTCTCCAAACAATGGTATAACGTGCCTTCATGGGTTGCCTGATGCTAAAACTCATGAGTGTGTTTCATAGTGATTAACCAAACCTTTCATCATGCCGAAGAATGTTAATCTAAACAACAACAATCAAAGTTCTGTATACCTCCCTGCATATCCCTCAGTGACCTGAAACTTTCAGTTGCAGCTGTATAAATTACCAGCTCTGGACTGGAAAGATTTAGGATGTGGCAGTGTAGTTGCTTCCTGGAGTGCTCCAAAAAGTACATGTGCCAAGATAGGACTTGGGAGCAGCAGCTTTTTCAGTGATACTGTCAGCATGTTTTCTTGGGTAGGAATGTTCTGAAGCTTTAGTTTAAAAAGCACTTAGCACATTTC
The DNA here is from genome assembly GCA_037834095.1 of Argya squamiceps. NCBI lineage: Eukaryota > Metazoa > Chordata > Aves > Passeriformes > Leiothrichidae > Argya > Argya squamiceps. The sequence continues at coordinate 55,458,647 of JBBMKD010000115.1, forward strand.
CTTTAAAGTGGCTTTTGTCACCCTCAAGTTCTGCCATCACCTGTCACTGTGCTGCTGCTGCTGCCCTGTCACACTACCCAAAGTTCAGGTTGCACCATGCAGGTCACTGCCAAAGGTGCCAGCACAGCTGGTTCCTGCTCTCTTGGAAGAGTCTCCCAGGGAGGGTGCACTTGATGATGTTTACAGTGCTCAGCAGCATGTCCACTGTGCTGCATGGTAGCTTCAAAAGAGGGGGGAGGGAATGGAGGGTGTCAGTTCTAGGTCAGCTGCCTTTAAAATTTATGCCTGCCTACTGCAATGCAAGCAGAATAGGATCAGAAGGAATGCATTATTTTGCTGCCTAGGATATCGGCCCAGGACCCAGAGGGTGGGTAGGTTGAGCAAGTGCAAGGCAGTGGGAAACAATGGTAAAGCAAATTAGCTCACGTCAGCATGGGAGAGTGGTGTGGGAGCAGTTCAACTACTGTAAATTGCTGCGTTAGAGGATGAACAAAATTGTATGTTGCAACTCTGGACGGGTGTTATCAGTGTTACTACTTACTAATATTCTGAACCTAGCAAGGTTAGAACTGGTGCAATAAAAATTCCATAAAATGGCATTGATTTTGCAATGTTGTTTTGCCATGGCAACTACAATGACAAGAGTTGAGTGTATGCTATACACGAGAAGTAACTGTGGAAAAACACCTCTTCATTTAATAATTACGAATATTTTTTCACATTAGTTGCTTATGTCTTCTTTCTTATGGTGAATATTGTGTTCTTAAGGCAATTATTTACATTTTTTTTCCATCTCCTCTTCCTATCAAACTCTTTTTCCTGTATTTTTGTGTTACAAAGACAGCCCCATCTACCTGTCTGTCTACTGCAGGTGAAAATTATGGTCTAATTTTTTTTTTTCTTTTTCCCTAGTGCTGAATAGCAACATTGCCATTGATTACTTGGTTATGGCATGTCTTTGGAAATAAAAAGGCTTGTCTTCTTTTTTTTTTCCATTGGCATTTGCTAGGTTAGCAAGATGCTACCTATGTAACAAGTCCTGTTCCCTTTTATTTTAAAGAGTCTTTTCTGGAAGCTGAACTCTAGCTCTGCTTTTCTGTTTCTGTTTAGCTTCCATGGAGTGACCCCCACTGTGACTATTTAATGACAAATTATGTTGCTGTTCTACTAAGAGGTGGGTAAACACAAACCAAGTCCTTGGTAGCAAACTGCTTGTATTGTGATTAATTCAATGTACGAGAGCCTTATATTCAGTTAACTCATGTGCATTAACTCTTAACTCTAAGTTAGGATAGACGATATGGTGAAGCCAACTCAGTGACTCAGCTTGCTGCTAAAGGAAGGGGACAGACAGACATTAGACATCTTTGATCCATTTAATTCAAAGTATTTAGCTGGCACTTGCGCTCCCCCTCTTTAGAGCTTACCTAAAAAACTGAGTATTAAAAATGTGCTTTCTAGGCAGCTTAAAAACCCCCAGTCTGTGTTATCTTTTGCAGTGCAGGTAAATAGTAGTCCTTACCCCTCTAGTTCAGAGCTCTATATTCTGTTTTGCTTGGTTACTAATGATGTGTATACACTTTAGAAACACCACAGCTGTAATTCTTACATATCCTTATCAGAACTGTCTCTACCATAGCTGTTTGTAGAAGAAAAACAAACAGAATGGCTAAAAGCTGTGTCTTACCAAGATGTTGGCTTGTAGATGAACAAGCAGGGAGCACAGGGGGTATGAGTTAGCATGACTGTGCATCACAGCTGAAAATACTAGATTGTCTTACTGCTTTCTAGACCTTAGTTCCTGTTTTGTGAAAGTCTGTTTAAAGTAACTAAAGCTTAGTGGATCTGGTCTTTAAAGAAAATCTAAAATGCTGCTTCCCTAGTTGCACAATAAGGTAAGGAGGAAAAAGGAGAGTGTAAATACTTTGGGGAAGGAGGATATTAATATTAACCTGAGTCAGATATGGCCCAGTTACTAAATCAATGCATTACCAAAGGCCTTTGATAAGGGTAATGATATACCATTATCTAATGGAAGTGAGGTTGCATTAAGAACCTTATTTTGACTTCTAAGTGAAAGTTGTCGTGCTGTGTGTGCCACAGGAGTTGCTGCGTACCCAGGTCTAGGTGACATTGTGAGCTGGTGTCACTGAGCTGGAAGGAGCTCAAAGGAGCCAGGTGTGCAGTGGGGCACCAAGGAGAAGAGCTTCTGTTCTAAGCTGTGTGAGGAGCTGCACAGAGTAGGTAGGTGAGACTAGTTGGCTGAAGGATGGCTGACATTTAAATGCTCAATAAAAAGCTTTTGTTACAGACAGGGGAGTACTGAAAACAAGTTAAAATCTTAGGAACTTCTCCCGTGCTAATGTTTTTGGTTTTCTCTTATATATTGGAAGTATGGGGAGAGAAAATTGGTGAAGATGCACTGATGTCCATGGTGCTCAAGTCCTAAGTGAAACTGAGAACATTTTCAGAGATGCACCCAGAGTGTCATATTTGATTTAAACTGGATTTAGACTTGTAAAGAAACTTCCTTCCAGGCTATGGTTGCAAGAACTATTTAGACTTGATAAGTCTTTCTGCGTGATGTAGGGGATTAGTCCCTAGGACCATTTCATATGCATCCCTGCAACCTCAGGGGATATATTTAAGATACTGATGATGACAGGTCTTTTCCTGCCTTACTGTAGCACAATGTAATTTTTGTGGCTTCACATCTCATCTTGTAGAGTGTCCCTGGTGGCCAGAGTGAGGACTTTTTGAGGTGGAGCATGTAAAACTCTTGACTAGGGGTCTAGTACAGGACTGTCTGTGAGTAGGTGGGACTGCAGGATGATGTGGCCTCCCTACATGACTTCATTATCAGCTTAAAGGGATCTATGACAGGTCTGTTATTACCAATTTTCTCCCTTCCTGTAGCATTTCAGTTTGTGAGTTTTAACGTTTCCTTTGCACAAGCCAGTTCAGCCTTTCAAGTCTGAGTTGACTGAGAAATAGTAATTTTTTTTTCTTTCTTAAAACCTAAGCTTTCATTTGGATTGGTGAACTGCTGTGGCTTATCCTGCAGCTGCCTGGAGCAGACCTGCTGGCAGTGATCCTGTGGGACTGGACTGCACAGGGCACCTTCTTCATTCAGACACTGGTGACTGGTTCAGTGTATGTGATCCAGGACGGTGCCCATGTAATTCTGGCTGGGAGCTGGATACAAAGCAGGGCTGTACTCCTGAAATTGTTCCCATGAGAAGGGGATTTTCTATGCCTGCTGTTATTGTTCAGCTTTGCTGTGAAGTCTTCAGTATCTGTTCTTTTAACAATTTATAGAGAGGTGTGGAAGCAAATACAAACTGGTCTTTAGTTTACACAGCAGCAGAATGGGAAGTCCATAGGACAGACAGAAAACCAGTGTGAAGTGTGGTTGAAATGAAACCTGTTTTCACTAGTTCTGCTACTTAGAGTACTTTAGTCACATAGGTAAACAACAGATTTGATGCCAGTTTAAAAAGCAAAGGATTAAATAAAGAGGTGCTATGTAAAAAATTTAGTAAGGGCAACTACACAAAGATAAGCATTAGATATCTTATTGAATAGTTCCAATGAGGAATTTTGTAAGTAGATGTTTTAGTAAAGTTTCCATCACCTGTTTTTAGGATGTCCACTGTCATCTAGCAGGGGCAGTGTTTATAAGCAATATTAACAAAAAGGAAAAAGTCATCTAAATTTTAAGCAGGATGTAGCAAACCTGCATGTGAGATTAATCTCTCAAAAACTGGTCTGGATGGTTGAGAGAAGGCGTAAAAATGGAAAAGGTGACAGAAATTTCTCTCAGCAAAATCCATAACAACAGGTGACACCCAGGTAAAGTTTAAAACTTTGTTGCAGAATATGGGTGAGTAATCCGTGTAATATAATAGGCAGTTTGTAGTTTCTCGCCATGTGACATAAGGGAGTAATGTAGTTAAAACAACTGCAATTATGTAACACACAGCCTTGGGAAATAGGAAGGGCAGAGCTGGTATTTCCCAGGTAAATCTTAAGATACCATCTGTGAAACGTCCTGATTTAATTACCTTCTGAGCTTCAAGAGCAGAATTAACAACAGTATACAAAGTGATTCTGAAACATGAAAGTTTCATAATTGTGCCTGAATCTATAAGCCAGTATTACAACCATTTCTTAAGCTATAATTTTGAAATCAGACCTGCATGGGTCAATGCCTTCTGTAGGCTCTCCCCCTCTTCCAGTGGGGTCTGCAAGGGTGGATGATCCTCCAGTCATCACTGTATGGGCTGTTTGGTGTGTACGGGCTAGGTGTGATACTCCAGAAGCTTTGCTTTTGGGACCCATTCTGGGTGGAAATTAGACTGAAATCTGCACTGGGTTGTCATAATCTCCAGGCATTTTCTGAGGGATCACTGTAAAAGTATCTTGTCTCTGTTTTTAATAATAGGCTGTTTTTCTCCAATGTAAATTTTTAATGTTACATGTTTTAAGTTCACACTGAATTGAAAATTGGTTTTGGAGTGACAGAGCTTACATTAGACTGTTTAATTCTTTTTTTGTTTGATTAGTTTTTTAGGTTTTTTTGTTTTTTTTTTTTTTTGTGAAGTTCTTTTGTGTGCTTATTTTGTTTAGTAGCCATTAACATAAAACAATTGTAAAATTACTATTTAAAAGTAAATCTTGATATCTGTTTTATTATTTAAAAACTATGTAGGGGGAATAAATGAGCATAACAAATGGCAAATATCTTTCATGTGGGTTAAGCAAAGGAATGTGAAAAACTTCTTGTTCTCATTTTAAAATTAGGAGTATTTGAGGCATACCAGTAATTCCCATTACAAAAGTCACTAATAGGTTTGTGAGCTAAGTGAACTTGAGCACTTCCAACAGCTTGTTTCCTTACCACTTCTCATCGTCAGACATTCTCCTATGGTTTGCTGTAGTATTTGTGGCATTTTTGTTGGTGTAAACAATCTTATCTGCCCTTGCCTCTCCAGTAAAGGTAATGGTCCATCTTGGAACTGGTTCTGCCAAGCTGTATGCCTTAGCTCAGCTGCAGTCAGTGGGCTCTTCCAGCTGCCTGGAAAACAGAGCACAGCAGATTGTTTTGCTCTTTAACACAAACCTTTTCCTCCTTAGCCTCACTTTCATCTCCTTTTTTAATAGTGGTGGAGGCATATTTGTTTAAAGATATCTTCAGAAATTATGCTACTATACTGATTGAACGTAAGTGCACAATATTATTTCCATTGACAAAAAGAAAAGTAGCACTTATTTATTTTGAAGAACTGAATATCTTGCATACATTTTTGAGGTGATTTTGATGCTTGTTTTGCAGTTGCACATGTTTGAGAGGACTGCCTCTTATTTAGAACTTTTCAAGCTGGGCAGACTACTCATATGACTACATTTTCCAGTTTATGTAAATTGTTCGCAATATATTGTTTAAAATAACCAAATTTTAAAAAGGAGTCTGCGCTAGTGTTACCTAATTTTGAGAGAGTTTGCTGCAAACTGGACAACCTATTGTGCATTTTAATGGCATTTTTAAATTTTGATATGAGCAGAAAGGGGAATATTGGAAATAAAAGTGCTGGTGTACTGATTCTGTAAGTACATTAGCAGGTAGGTAAATCAAATGTATGTTTTCCTGACTGAACTATGGCCATACAAATGCATAATGGGCAGATGAGTTTATACTATGAAGAACTAAAACTGTATTTTAACAAATGGCCTTCTCTGGCCCCAAGTCTTTGACCCTTCAGGTCAACTCTTTCCAGTCTCACATTTAGAAGATAATTTCTGTAGCCTACAAAACTGCCAAAATTTTTGGAAGATTGCATTATGGTCAAAGCATTATCTGTTTACTTCTTAACAGCACAGTTGTACTGTAAAAACCAGTATTTCAAAAATGATTTGGTTTTTTTTGATGGAGCACAAGCTAGTTGTTTATCTTACGTGATTTCCTTTTCTTTCACTCTTCTATTAAAAAAGGTAGGCCTTGATCATATTATTTTCCAGTATATATGAATGTGTGTGAATAAGTGTAAAAAGATAAGACAAAATATTTTCCATGCTGCCATTAACTCTCTTTTTGTAGGGAGTCAACAAAAAAATTATCCTGAGAACCTAACATTAACGTAAACTATTGTTCACAGAAGCGGATATATGAAGGAAAACTGGGTAGCTAGTTAAGAAAACAGGTAGAATTGTAAAGTACATTGAAAGTAAAATAGTAATGTCATATATAAAAGTTGGTTTTAAATAAACCTTTTAACTGTAGGAAAGTTCTGAACAGCACTCTCTTTCTTGCTGACATTAAAGTAGCTGGATTTAACTTACTGTGCTTTGCTTACCTTTAGATTCAGATTAATTGATCTGCCACTTTTGAGTGGTGAGACTGGGGCTACTTTTTGTGTAAATCCTTCTCTCAAGTTACTGAACTCCAGAGTTACTGAAATCCAGAAACTTCCAGAAGTTCAGTAACTGTGGTGGAGTTCTATCTTGCTTGATTATGAACAGAAAAAAATCTTGAAGGCTGAGAGCCTCTGCTGTCTAAACATTTGAGAACTGCTTTAAAGAAGGAGGAGCTGTGAATGCTGAGATCAGGAGAGGTGGGACAAATCCCTCACCATCAGTATGGCAAGAGCCAGTCCTACTATTTTCATAATCTGCCTTTCTACTACAACTAGAAGAAATCTATTGGAAACAGTCTGATTCCAGATAAAAGTCTTGCATTTGGCCTCAATGCCTAGCAGGTACAGGAGTTGCTATTTAAAAGCTGACAGCATGTTTGACTTCTGATGTAAAAATTAAAGTGAAGTTGTGAAGTCAAGTGGGTAAATGTAAAGAATTGTCTATTTGTGAGTTTGCAGTTGCTGAGTGACAACTGTAATAGGGTGTTTTCAGTAACAATTAGCACCCCAAGCTCATTGTAGGGGGTTGACCCTGTCTGGGTGCCAGATGCCCACAAAAGCCTCTCTTTTGCTCCCCTTCACAGCTGGACAGGGGAGAGAAAATACAACAAAGGCTTCATGAGTTAAGATAAGGATTGGGAAAGATCACTTACCACATACCATCACAGGCAAAACAGACTTGAATTAAAGGTAACAATTGAATTTGTTGCTAACTAAATCAGAGCAAGATAGTAAGAAGTAAAATGAAAACTTAAAACACCTTTTCCCCAACCCATCTCTCCTTCCCAGCTCTGCCTCCTCCCTCCAGAGCGGTGGGGAGGTGGGGAATGGTGGGGAGATAGAGCTGTGATCAGTTCATCACATTGTTTCTGCTGCTGCCCAGGGTCAGGAGTCCTTCCCTTGCTCCAGTGTGGGGTCTCCCCGATGGGAGACAGTTCTCCATGAACTGCTCCAATGGGAGTCCACCCCATAAGCAACAGTTCTCCATGAGTTGCTGCAGTGTGGGTCACTCTTCCATGGGGTACATCCTTCAGGCACAGCCTGCTCCATTGTGGTCTTCTCTTTCCATGGGTTCACAACCTCATCTCAGACATCCACCTGCTCCAGTGTGGGTCTCCTCTAGGGGCTGCAGGTGGATCTCTGCATCCCCAGGGACCTCCATGGGCTGCAGGGCCACAGCTGCTTCACCATGGTCTGCACCAGGGCCTGCAGGGGAACTTCAGTTCTGGCCCCTGGAGCACCTCCTGTCCCTTCCTTTTACACTGGCCTTGGTGTCTGCAGGACTGTTCCTCTCACATGTTCTCTGCTCTTCTCTGGTAGCAATTAAAACTGCACAAATGTTAGGTGTTTTTTTCTTCTTCTTCTCAAATCTGTTATCACAGCAGTATTACCACCATTTCTAGTTGGCCCAGCCTTAGCCAGCAGCACATCCATCTTTGCAGCCACCAGATACTCTGCTGAACACTGGGAAAGCTTCTCACAGCCTCTCACAGAAGCCACCCTGTAGCCCCCCCACTACCAAAGCTTGGCTATGCAAACCAAATACATGGCTATTAAACAGCAATTGATTCAGTGCCAGAACCTACACTGAATTTTTTTTTTAAATGTTTTCAAGCAGATTTCTTTTTTAACTTCAGTCTTTCTTGATCAGCATATTGAGCTAGCCAGTCTGAGTTCCGGCAATGCGAGTGTGGGAATACTGAGTGGCAGTTAAATCAGTAAGCTACTTTTCTTACCAAAGAACCAGTTAAATATAATATGATTGCTTGTACTGAGTGAATATATTTGTTGAAAAATTGAGCAATACTCTGCACAAGGTAACTGTGGGCTTTGGTAGAATTTTGTTACAAACACTGCATGAAGTATTTTCAGTTTGCCATGCCTTTTCTCTTGACAGACTGTTCTCATGTGTCTGAAAGAATACTGGATTAACAGGATGATTTACTGTAATCTGTCTAACAAATTAATACAATAGTTATTTATAAAGTAAACACTTTTAATGGTTCCTCCCCAGCACCAGTTATGGCTGAATTGCTTGGCTGTCACAGTTGAGCACTCTGAAGTACCTGGACAGGGTTGGGTTTATGTGTGTTTGATATCATCCATAGTTGGCTTATGGAGCAAGATGAGCATAATATTTATAATTTGCCTCTAACCATAAAATCCTTCCTCTCATGTGATTGCTAGTGTCAAATGCAAGAGTGCTCCTCATTAGTAAAGATGTTTCCATTAGTAAAGAAAGAAGAGTCCCCTACTTCTTGTTTTGTCAGCACCTTTATCAGCATAGAGCGCTGAAACAAATGTTGTAATATGAATACGGGATGCATGAAAATGGTCAGCATGAAGGCAGTGACATTGAGTTGAGAAATGCTGATGCTGGAGGGTGACATTTCCAGAAAATGTGAACTCAATAGAGACTTGCAGAGGGAATATGTTCCAAACGTGAAATTGGTGGTGGTTTCAGATATTCAGAGACACAGGACAGGAGTGCAACCAGGAAAACAAGTGGGCAGCAGAACAAGAATGGAGATGAGGTAGATCAGATGAACTCTAATGCAGGCAGGCTTGTCTGTGTTGTATCTTGGAATGAAGGGTGAGTGTAGTGGCTAAAAATTCCTGCAAAATGGTGGTGAACAGGATGCACTTGTAGAAGTGGAAACAAGGGTAAAATTGTTTTTCTGGGCTGTGAAGGTGAAGATAAATGAGAAGATGATAGTGGGGACATCTGAGGAGAGAGATGCATTACCATCATGGCTCTCTCAACCTGCAGCTGGTTTAGCCTGGAGGAGACGCAGAAGGGCTGCCAGAGGAAGGGTGCTGGTTGTCAAGGTGTGCTGCAGCCTGAAATAATAAGTAAATATTACTAATAAAGGTGAATACAGTGTGAACATTGCACAGGGGTATTGAGAGAATTCATATGGAAAAATGAGACACTGAGTGGATAGGGGGAAAAACACTGTCAAATGTGCTGGCATTTTTAAAAGGCATTTTCAAGGGGGGATGAGGCAAGGGAAGGGCTGATGAGTGCTTGATTGTGGACAAAAAAATCAGTATTCATATAAGCATACTTTTCTGAAAAGTTTTACATAAGTAGGAGGTACTGCATGCAAAGTGGATGTGCTGGATAATTTTTGTGGGTTAATGGTATTGTCATTGGTACTGTGACATTCCATGATTCTGGTGTGGAAACAGTTGATTCATCAGAGTGGGATTTGCATACTAATTATAACATTTATAATGCTAATTATTGTATTAAAAGGAGTATGCTGACATGTTGGTACCTTTTCTCCTTCCCACATACCTTAGAAATATTTCTTATTTAGAAATTTTTTTCAATAATAAATGTTGCAAAGCTGAACTTCCTCATATATCAGCAGCTTGGACTTTAAGTGGAGATGGTGATAAAAAATAATTTAAGCATCTGCTGTTTATTCATATTTACCTCTTAACTGTAAGGGTTAACCACAGCACAGTTTCTTGAGATAACACTTTATGGCACAGAAGCACCTGGTTTGTATGTAGAGATTGCAAAATCATACTGTTGTGCATAACAACTCTGCTATAAATTACACCCAAGGATAGTGGGATGTGGCCAGCTAATGCTTCCTGATCTGTATTTCACATATGGTGCTCTGTTAGTCTTTTCTCTTTTTTAAACACTTTGTTTCCTGAAACTCTTTCCCAAAAAACTTTACTAATCTTTCCTTATTGACAAAAATCTGTATTTCTGTTTTGGTTTTTTTTCTACAGGCAGCATCATAAAAATCAAGTGAAAATGGCCTTTAGCAATCTGACATCAAAGGCTATACTACTGTATGATGAATGGATTAAAGATGCTGGTGAGTCATTTAAATCTAAAACTTACTAACTCCCAATAATTTTGAATAACAACGTGCAGATATGCTAGGTGTGCTGTTTATCAACTTAGAAGTAGCTTTGTCATCCTGTGAATATTTGTAAGACTTGCCAGGTTACCAATTAATGTGGCAGTCTAGCTTCTGCTAGGAAGTAAACAAAACTCAGGTAGTTTATGGATATAAACTCAGAGTAAATAAAATGCAGGCAGTGATTCTCCTGTCAGTGTCTCTGGTTGCCTGAATATATAGTTTGAGTTTTTCCTGTGGTGCTGAATACATAGTTTAAACTCTTTTTCATTACCAAACAATTGCACTTTATCAGTTAATTAATGCAGCTATATGGCATTACTGCATTTTTCTTTTGCAAAATTAAAAAAAAAAACCACAAAAACAAGCCGGGATAAGTTTCAGTATTTGAAATTAATCCTCAGAGTAATTAACTCTGTCACAGTGATACTTTGAAAAGGGATGTTAGTCTCTCTTTGCAGTTAGTAAGGGATATTAATCACACTTTGCTTTTATGTTGCCACTCATTATTCTGTATGCTTACCAAAAGCTGATAGAGAAGGCCTCAGTTTTGGGGTTAAGACCCATCAGTCTCAGTGTTTCTCACTGTGGTAGACAGATAGTGACAGGGATTAGCTAATTCCTGAAAAAAATGAGAAGTGGTTAAGGTTTGATAGACAAGATTACTGATTTGTCTTTTTCAGCATAGCTGAGCACCACTTTTCTTGTTCTGTCGAAGCATAGCCTGCTATGAGTGAGGAGTTTAGTCAGTATGGGCTCATGGGGTCAAGTGGATTGGGATGGAGTGAGAATTTCCGCTGCAGTATCCATGACTCCAGAACCTGAGTTGTCTTCATGCCCAACAGTGCTTGTATTTGGCATTTTGTATCATAGTGTTAGTGATGGAACATGGTTTTCTCAGGATCAGGCTGGGAAGAAAGTGGGAAAGGCTTGGTAGGAGCAGGGTGGATACAACAAAAACAATCAGTTGTGAAGAAATGGTGGCTCTCTTGCAGTGCACACGAGCAGATTCCTCATGCTGTGGGTCACAGCCCTCCTTGGTCTGTGGGCAGTAGCACTGGAACATTACAAGCTGTGAGCAGCATTGTAATGTGTTCTCCTCCTCAGTCTGTTTTTACACTTCCAGTGGCTGTTAACCACAAGAGGGTCTCATGGGTGAAAGGCTGCTTGACTGCTGTGGGTTGAAAATTCGCTGACTTAAAACATTTGGCTATGAATTAAACACTTGACAAATAACAGTAGTATAATTTTACCCTTAAAATACAGCAGCAAACCACGAAAGCAACAGTTTACCAAGTCAGTAGTTAAGTTTGGGATCATTCTGAACCAAATCTTCCAAAAGTCAGAATAAAAAAAATTAAAGAAAATAAAAATTACATGAGGTTTGTATCAGTTCACCTGCTTCTGTAGAAATGTGATCTGGGACTCCCTGATGAGCCATAGAAGGGTGCAGTGGAATCACAGTGATGCTCACATGAAATACCTGCCAGCCTTATCTGCAGGGAGAGGGAGTGGGGTGTGCTTAGGAGTTATGCTTTGGCATAACTGTGGGGTAACTTGCAACATTTGCTTGTTGTATTATAACTTTCTTGTCGTATGAAAGTGTGTGTTTTGTCGTGCTCCTTTTCATTATATGTGAAGAAAGAAGCACTGAATCCTACATGTGTTAACTCATGTTATCCTGTCAGTATGGATTTGAGGTGAATGGACTCTGAAACATGACTGGTGACAGAAAAACCTAGACCATCAAGAATTAAATACTTTTCTGTAGCTGTTTTAGTAAGTACTGTAGACATCTGATTTCTCTTTTTTCTTCCCCCACACCTTCTAGATCCAAGACTGGAAGGCTGGCCACTCATGTCTTCACCTTTTCCAACAACTTTTATCATTGGAACCTACGTCTATTTTGTCACCTCCTTGGGACCCAAACTCATGGAAAATAAAAAACCTTTTGAGCTCCGGCAGATCATGACATTTTATAATTTTAGTGTGGTAGCCCTCTCTTTATATATGACTTACGAAGTAAGTACTATGTTTGTAATGTATTTATGTATTTTGTGTCATTAACAACTAACTTTTAATAAATTTATTAATATAACTCCCACACTGCAATTATCAAAAAAAAATATTACTGTCATGGCAGTAATTATATTCCTCCAAGCAGTGTGCTAAACTTGTAATTCTCAGAAAAAGGGAATAATTCATACCCAGAAAGAGAGAACATGGAACATTTTGTGTCATTATACATAATTTAAAAAGTTTAAAGTTTTCATCATTTAAATTCATTGTACTGCAACAGGTAAAGCAGACAATATGCCTTTCTTAGTGTTTTGTAATTGTTTCTGTCCTACTTCCTGCCCTTAAGGGGAAGAAACAACAATTGATTGATCAAAGAGTGCATAGAGTATGTCTACTGTGAAATAACCTTCAGTTAGATCTGCCTTTCGAATGACAGAAATCATTGACAGGGGCTAACAAAATCTAATTCAAGGCATTTTTGTCCTTTAAATGAACAAACAAAATCCATCTAAACAAAAACCTCCAACCTCTGCCCCCTGTTTTGCACCCCAAGACCAAATTATGAATATCTTTAACACTGATTTTCCTCACAACTCCAAAATAGCAAATTCTCTTATTTTTCAAAAGCAAAGTTGAAATTTTGCTGCTGTTGGGCTTTACTTGTTTGTTGGGATTTGCTGGGCATTGGTGGGGTTTCTTGAAGTGTAGCTATTTGTTGATGATATTGTGGGAGTGACAGCCTTACACATTTGCTTGGTGAAGCATCACTGTGCCAGTACTGACAATGTGCATGACTCTCAGGCTATGTGGCTATTTCAGGTTTGGCAAACTAGTAATAAAAAGTTGTCAGATCATTGTGCCAAACTGGCAGGATATGTTCCTGTTAGCCTAATTTGCATGACTCTTATTAGTTATAGTGAACTACCTGACATTTCTTCTAACCTCTCTAAAGGCACTGCAGCAGCAGCTACTTTGTGTCATGACTGTTGTGTGGAAAATGGTGGACAAGATGAATGCTTCTGCTATTTAGATTTTTTTTTTTGAAAAATTGATAAATTTAATTTTGGAATTTGGTTTCAAGTTTGGTTTTAGTTATAAACCTGAGAAACAAACCAAATACCACCAAAAAACCCACAAAGAAACAATAAAAGAAAAAATTATACTTCTGTTAGTGTCTGACACTGGCAAGGTATTCAGCAAGTCTGCTGCCAAGATTTCCATGTTACAATTTCATGAAAGAGTGCATGGACAGAGTGTAACTGATTGAATTTCTGCTGTGTTGTCTGGTGGTCAGCAAGAAGCTGATTGTTTCCCTTTTTGGAACCAAGTCATTTGATGGGTATTTTAGTACTGTGCTGTTTTGCTGGTGTTCCAAAAAAGGGGTTTTTTTAAGCAATCAGTTCTTCCACAAAGTTAAAAGGATGAAAGCCTGCTTCTGTTGGGAGAGGTGAAGCTCTTACCATGCATGAGTGGATGGTGATAATGAGAAGCATCATAAAGATTTAAAAAACAGACGTCATAGTGGCTGGCAGTAGAATAAACCAAGTATAATACTGATATTGTTGCTCTTGTCCAAATTTAATATATTTCAAGAGAAAAGGTTATACTATATTTGGTACATATAGTCCTTTGATCATGTGTGTGCTCTCAGTTCTAGCGTCTCGTCACTCATATGAGTGGAAACCTAATTAAACCATGAAGTTTAACTATGCAGAATTTTAGAAACTATGATATTAAATGTACATAATGCATATTGATTCTTGTCTTTAACGATAATTAGCAATGGCTTTTTGTTGTATTGGTTCTGTTAGAGTATGAAGATGCTGTGTTGTATTCATTTTTGTATTAAGATAGTTAGCTGTGATAGCAGTGTTCAAAAGAATTATATTTGGTTTTGTGGCCTTACGCACTAAGTTGTTTTTTAACACTGGTTTTGAGATGCATCTCTTTCTTCTCTTCTGTTACTAATGCTGAAATAATGGGTGTAGGAAGAAAATTCTTGTCTATGGGTGTGGTCCTGGAATTAGAAATTCATTAATCTGCAACAGCAAAGGATTTTTGTGGTAGCTATCCCACACACAGGTAGATGATTGACAAAACTGCTGATTTAAGGTGTTTTTAATATTGTTTTTCCCCTCCTACTTAGTGATTGCAAAAGTAATCCAAAATTAACGAATTTTTCAAAAGACGTAAAGTTAATCTTTGCCCTTTTCTTTCCTCCAGTTTCTTATGTCAGGCTGGGCCACAGGATACTCATTCCGGTGTGATATCGTTGACTACTCGAGGTCACCGACAGCTCTAAGAGTAAGTTGCCAAAGACAAAGGCAAATTGTTATCATAAAACAATAGAATGGTTTGAGTTGGAAGTGACTTTGGATATCATCTAGTTTCAACATCCCTGATACAGCAAGGACACCTTCCACTAGACCAGGTTGTGTTATACATTTACTTTCTTTTTAGAAACAGTCTGTTTTTTGAACAGTCTGCTTTTTGAATGCACTCTTATAGAGTGGAATGCACTAAATGGAAATGCCCTCTTGCATAATGTAGAGCATGTGAGTTAACTGGAGGGATGGGTTGGTTGTTCAGGTAAAAGAAAGAGGCAAGGAATTCATTGGCTTGTTTTTGTTGGTTTTAAAATTCCTTTAAGTTTAAAAATTGTTTTGTGTTTTTAAGAAAAACCAGTCAAACTATACATTTAAATACTTCTGTCAACCTTGGAACATCACTTGACCCAGTACTTTCCTTCATATACATACTTAATGTCTGGCTCAATGTTGTTTATGACTTCTATGGTTTGACAATTTGATTTTTACTCTTGCAGATGGTGCGAACTTGTTGGCTTTACTTCTTTTCCAAGTTCATTGAATTATTAGACACTGTAAGTATTTGTAGCCTAGTAAAAGAAGTGGTTCTGTTTCCTTTTCTGAGCAGAAGAACTGGTGCTGTTCAGGGCTGAGGATATAAGTTGCTTTTTATAAGGACTTTTTATTCAGTCCTCCAGTCTTCAGTTATTAGAATACCATCACGATGTTTTTTACCCCTATTATCTCTTCGTATCCTATTGTCTTTTTACACTGTTCTTCCTTCATTATCAGGAAGTATGAGGGAACATACCTTTAAATATTTAGGAAGTCTGGATAACTTGTCTGTTTAGCAGCTGAGTACGCTAATCTGTTATGCTATGGCAATGCTTGTCTCAACACTGCAGATAAAAAACAGTTGATCATGCTGAATATATTTTTTCACATCATCTTCAGATTTTATCTTCCCCATTCATATCATCAACAGCTCTGAATACAGGACAAAATTGCCATACCTCCTTGCTCTCAGTTCCTGAGATTGTCTTGAGTGTTGTGACTGTGGAGATATTTGATGTCAGGCTGGCACTCTAACCTATTTCAAAGAAAGTGTGAGCAACAATGCATTGGAGCAGAATACAGACCTCGTTCACCACCAGCAGCCATCTTCCCAAGACTGGCACCAGATAGGACTGACTGAGATATTTTCAAACCAGCTCCTGAGTGTTGGAATTAGCTGCAGTTCTATTTGCCCTGTTGTTTGGGGCACAGTAGTGGTGGTTCAGGAGCTGACTCATGAGCAGTGAGGATGTTCTACATCCTCTGAGCAAAGCTGGCCATCAGGTTTTTCATCTGCAAATGTTCATGATTCAACACTGGAAGATCTTATGGACTAAACCAAATGGAATGGTAATGGAAGTGTCATGAATGCTAAAACTGGAAAATCCTGACAAGTATATTGCTACATTTGCCTTTATTCTCCACAGGATATAGTGCTCCTTTTTAATTAGTCCCGAGCATGATTTTTTTAAAAATTTGTTTTGTTTGAATACAGACATTTAGGTACCTGTTTCTCATCAGCTTTTTTGTTTTAGTCCAAAAGTGATTTCTTAGCTGTATTTATATCTGCTGATTCCAAATGTTTTCTCTGGCACACCAGACTTCTTTTCTTCTGTGTTTATTTGCTTGCCATCTGATACTACCCTTTCCATGACCCAACTTGTCCTTATGGTTTTTTTGCTGTCTTCCCTCAACATTTCCCTTGATGCCTGTTCTTTAAAATGGGGCCTGTCAATATCAATTGAGAATATCTGCATATATTCTGTACCATTTTGATGTTTTCCAATGGTAGCTAAGTCAGAGTTCATAATAAAGTGCTATTTTTCTAACATAGTATTTTCTACTGTTAGTCCTTCAGTTACTTTTCTCAAATGGCCTTTCATTAATAGCTCAGGGGACTTAAAATCTGATGGTTGTAGAGACTTCTCAATCCAAGCAAGTCCATCTTGCATATTTGTTACACATAGAGGTGATGGCTCAACCTTTGACATTTGGTTTCAAAGATTGCCTTGGCTTTTGAGATTTCACAGGTGGATTTTACTTATTGGTTTTAAGTTTTTTTGAAAACTAGTTTGCATAGTCAGACACTCACTCAGTTTTCCTTCTTCTCCCAACACTGTAACTGTGAAAAAACTCTTAAATGTATAGTAGTGAGGTACCAGCACAGATGTGTACATTTTTCTTTAAATATGTTGGGCTTGATTATCTTCTGTAACATTCTGTTCATTAAAAATCTGTTTCAGATATTTTTTGTGTTGCGTAAGAAAAACAATCAAGTTACATTCCTGCATGTCTTTCATCATTCCATCATGCCATGGACCTGGTGGTTTGGAGTCAAATTTGCTGCAGGTATGGAGAAAGAATGAAGTTTAAGTTGAACATATCTTCTGGTAGTGAAAGTTACCTATGGTAGACAAAAAAAAAAAAAAGGAAAAGAAACAGACTCAAACATCTTGGAAACATCAGTGTTTTTAAATTTAGATGTCTGCAGTATTTTATGGAACAACTGAGATCACCATAATTATTTAAATGGGTGGGGATTACTCATTTTTCCTATTTGACAGCATTTTTTCAGTGTTGATTTCTTATGGGAGGAAGAGGTGCAGAGAAGAGAGTTAGGTACAAGCAAAACACATTATTAGAGGAAAAAAGCAAAGTCATTGAAAAATCATAAGTGCTAGAGGAGATACATGAAGCTGATAACTGTTGACACTACTTCATAACCATTTCGCCCCCTACAATGTTAGAACTGAGGTGGAGGGGAGGACTGTCTGTGTTCATTTTTTTTTTCCCATTTGAGAAAATATTCAGTCTTTTTTGCAGTTACTTTTACTGGCTTTAGGTAGCATGTGTGGAATTTATTTACAACTGATACTTCAGGTTTTACAAAACTAAAGAAATATTTTTCTGGACCTTCTTTATTAAAGAAACATATTTGAATTTTTTTGAATTTAAATTAGTTGACCACTATCAGGTTACCTTCATTTTCTCCTTGCCTGCTTGGTGTGTCTTTGCATGCATTTTCCTATTATATGCCACATTATCAGTGTGCACCACTAATAAATACAACTTGCTATGAGAATAGTCTGAAAACCACAGAGTGGAGACATACACAGTCATTTATTAATCCATTTCTGGGACAGCTTAGGCTTTTTTAGGAGTTTCTACTTAGAAATAGTGGGGTTTCATACATGTTTACCTGGAAACATGTTTGTTTGTGGGTTTTTTGTTTGTTTGGTTTTTAAAATTTTTTAAAATTTTTTTTTTGGTCATAAAATTGATGAAGCAGTTGTTCCATTGCTCTACAATCTGATCTGTTAGTGTCTATTTTATCTGTTTTTTTTCTGGAGCAGTCCATAAAGCACTTCTGAAAATTTCTAAATCTTGTGAACTTTTCCAGTGTGCAGCTTTTCCTTGTGTATAAATGGATATACTTCTGCTGCATTTGTTGAGTTTCTGTTATTAGGAAAGTGATGAATTGATAATGTATTTCTCAGATGTTTCTGAGTGACTGGTATTAAGTTAATATTAAAGCTGAATGGTTTTATTTTATACACCCCAGTGTGTTTATAGGTCTGCAAAGGGAAATCTGCAGCAAATAGCAGTCCCCCCTCTTCAACCTTGAAAATTTTCCACTTATAGGTGATTAACTTTCTCCTTTTTATCTGGATGTTGGATCAGTATACCAGCTACAGGCTTCTGATTTTGCATCAGATTCAAATTTCCCATGTGACAATTTGACAAATACTTTCAGCAAAGTGTGCAAGAATTGTTTTGTCCTCTGCTAGTAACAGTCCCTCATATTTATGCAGAGCTGTGTTTATTCCAAAAACTCCATTGCTTATCTTTACATTTATCTTTCCAAATGCTGTTGTTTGATGAGTTTAATTTTTTTCCAAGAATTTCAGTCCTGCTGATGTTTACCTTGTATTCAGTTTCATCAGTGCTTGTCCTTCCAAACAGCAGCATTTGTCAAGTTTGTAAAAAAACCTGTTTGTAAAAAAACCAACAGTTTTGGATGGAGATGCTGTTTTTTCTCTAATTTGACATAAATAGAGAATTATAAAATAATGCTTAGTATAGTATTGCTTTTTGGAGTGTATTTTTGTACTGTTGTGTAGGTTCCTTTTTTCTCTGCTTTAGCTATTTATTTTTTCTTTTGAATGTTCACTGCACAAGCCAAAGTAAGTATGTATATTTGAACTGTAAGAACATTCAAATTATTTTTAAAAATACAAATAGCCAAGTTTCAAAGAAAGTTTGCAATCACAGCTGGAGGAGATATGCTGTCTCAAGCTGGAAGATTAGTGTGAGCTACTAAAAACACAAAATATGTTTTATTTTTAATTGGAATGGGAAAATGACAATCTTTTTCTCACTAAATGTTTCCTTTTATGTCATCTCGTTTTCTTTTTGATTATCATTGTTTTTATGTCCATGTTTCTTTTAAAAATACTTTGCTGTCTGCTGCTTCTTGGATCACTTTTACCTTTAATTTCTTGCGTTCATTAAAATAAAGCTACTTTGAACAGAATCATGTAGCTCCGTGGTTAATCCAGTGGAAAAGGAAGTGTTTCCTTATTTGTTCTTTGAAATGCTCATGTGTTACCAGTTTCAGTCATAAATTTATCCCAAAATGGGCCCTACTTAAGTTTCCCTTTCACTGTAAGTATGTTTTGATTTTGAGAATGGATTTGTGAGACCCTTGTTCATGATTACAAAAACTTACTGTCTGAAATTCTATTTCATTCCCTGGGAATCTGGAAATCTGTATTTAGAAGAGACTTGTTACTTATCCTCTACAACTTTTTGAAGTTCATCATGATGTCTAGAAAGAAGGTAGAACCCAGGAGGAATGCTTTCTTCTAAGTTTTATGTGTCTCTATCAAATATGAGTTTTAATAAAAAATAATTAAAAAATTGAACCCAAAGAACAAAAAGTTCCACTAAAATGTTTTTTTTTAATTAGATCAGATGTGTTTTACTGCTTTTTTGGGAATGCTTAGATAAATCTTTTCTGAGACAAGAAACTGATATGACCTGTCAGAACAGGTATCAACCCAATTCAGGTAAAATACCTTGAGGGTTAGTCAAATCAAGGTTTTGTGGTACATGTTTTTTCATACCCTAGCTCAAAACAATCTGCTAGGACCTCAGTGGCTTTTTAAATACTTGCTGTAATACTACTACTATCTTTTGTTTTTCTACAGGTGGTTTAGGAACATTTCATGCTTTGCTGAACTGTATTGTGCATGTTGTCATGTACACGTACTATGGAATCTGCTCTCTGGGACCAGCCTATCATAAATATTTGTGGTGGAAAAAGTACATGACAACTATACAACTTGTGAGTAACTGTCCTTGACATATATACCTCCCAAAATCCTGATTGTAGCTAACACAGATTTAATGCAATAAATCTGTCTTTTTAGTCATGCCCATGTGTGGAACTTACAGTTGGTATAAGATTTACTAATGTTTTAATTGAGGATAACAAAAGGTGTGAGCTCTCCACAGTAATATATTTAAATCTGCTGACTTGAGCAGATTCACTATAATCACAGATTTAGTCAAATAAGCTTTTCAGTTATGCAGTACTTGATAAATGTATTTACAAGACTCATTGCCTGTATAAAAATTACCAAAATACAAATTTACGCAAAGAAAATTCAATTATTGTACAGAATACACATGTAACTAGTAACTACATGTAACATGTAGTAAGGAAAGGGAAAAAGTATTTCTTTAGAACTTGGTGTTCCTTCATAGAAAATGTTTGTGTTTAGAAAATTTACCACTCTCTAACCCAGAGCATTAAAACCCACCCTTGCAGTAATTATGTTAAGTCTTTCATTAGCTTTATGTCACTGTCTCTTGTGACGTTGCTCTTCTGAGTGCTTTTTCATGCCCACCTCATTTAATAGATGGATTTTCAAAATTCAGTTTCTGGCTAAACAATTGCCATAAAATGAGCAAGGATGCTGATGGATGAGGTTTAGGAGCTCCCTGTCTGCTTGCACCAGGGCTGGGTTTAGTAGAATAGTTCACGTAGCCATGTGCAACTCCAAACAATGTAGCCTGAATATTTATAACTTGGTCTTTCTGACCTGGAGGCATTACCAGTGGACTATTAACTTGGAGTTTGTGTGGAGTGTGTTTTTGTCACATGCTAGTGGTGCAGGGAAGGTGGGAATTCTTGTTCCCTAACCATTTAATAGTTGCTTGCTTTCATTGTTTTTTTTTTTTTTTTTTTCCTGGCTAATTTTGGAAAGGAGCCTCCCATTTGTCACTGGACAAACACTGTCTGTCTCCTTCCTTTTTATCTGAACTGGTCAGGGTAGAACCCTATTCTCCTGCTATGAGTTTTAGTTTGTCCCAGAACATCTCTTCCTTTATTATGTAAACCTGTTTTTCAGTGGAGTAATATTCTGGGGAGATGGGCTATAAAGATGCATCTGTGTCATATTAGGAAGTTGTATTGTTGTCCCTGTTGCTCTTGTTTTCCCCCCAGTCCACCCCTACTATCTGTTTTTCAGCAAACAAGCTATGCTGAAATTTTTTAAACTTCTGTAGTAAGGTTGTAATTCATTTTAAAAGTACTTATTTTCTTTACCTTTTTCCTCCAGGTCCAGTTTATTATGATTACAGTCCATATAGGACAAATCTACATTATGGATGATTGTCCGTACCAGTATCCAATTTTCATGTTTATTATTTGGCTTTATGGCTCTATGTTTTTAGTCTTGTTCCTCCACTTCTGGTACCACGCTTACACAAAGGGACAAAGACTGCCAAAAATGGCAAAAAATGGCATCAGCAAAGATCAGTGAAACAAGTTTTTGTCTCTGAAACCAAAGAAGAGTATAAGTCAAAGGGGAAACTTGCACTACTTGACAATCAAGATGTTTAGGTGCGCACACTACATGGTGTATATTTTGTATGTTTTCTTCCAAAACAGAATTTGTATTTTTACCGTAAGTTATTTGGGATTCAGAACATGGGACTGGGGAAGAACAGTGGATCTCTGATTTAAAAAAAAAAAAAAGGTAGATGATCTCTATCTGGAAAATGCACAAAAATAAAGATAATTGGAAAGAAAAACTAAAATGTGTATGACAAGTACTGAGTACTTTGAACACAGTTTGAGGGGGATAAAAATTACTTCACTTTAAATGTTGTAAGTTGCTAAGACTGTCAGTTTAATTTTATTATAAGAATGATTCTTCAATAAGTACTGTTTATAGAATCTAAGACATATTAATATAGTTAATAGATAAACCTTGTTACAGCTGTTTATAAACTATATTACTTTAAAGGAAAGATTGTATGTTAATCTATCAAGACATAGCGTTTCATTTGAAGATCACAGATTTTTGGATATACTGTCTTTTACTAGGAGAACTGAATTCATTTCATGTTGTACTCAGTTGAACATTATCGTAAATGTTGGAAAGCTACTAATATGGGGATTATCTGAATTGTCTTGTAGCATAGTGATCAAAACATCTTACTGATTTGTTCACTGTAGTAGCCAAGTTACACTTATCATTCAATGTGTCTATGGAAATACTTTATATTGGTAGCCTGTGTCATTTGTGAAGTGGGGCTAGAAGAATTATGGAATCTTTTAATTCAATAGCCAAAATCTTAGTATTCAAATAAAATGTAAAAAAAAAATTGATTTAATGATTTAAGCTTAAATGTTGCCTACCATGATTGTACTGTGCTCTACTTTCTTCCATTTCCATTGTCTATTGAAATACATATCTAGAAAAAGTTTGTGTCATCTTGGGTTTTTTTATTATTATGGCTTGTTTTTATCAGCTCAAGGTTAAAGTTAATTATCTTGTGTGGAACCAGACAAAAAATTTGTGACATTCTTTAAGCTTCTGAAAATGGGGCAGGCAATTGTGACTGGGCATGGCTCCACTCTAGAATTACCCAGTATGTTGTTTTCCAAGGTTAGGCAGATTGTTGGGGTCACATTTCTGTAGAAATCAAAGGAACTTGTTATTTGTAAGTTGCATTTGTACTGCATGAGTTCATTAAGGAATCGGTGCATTCAACAGACCTGGAAATGAGGAATTAAATGTGTTTAGATTAATGTTACCATTAAAGGTACTGTTTTCTACAACACCAAAAAAAAGAGAAACTGGTGATATTTGCTTTTTACTTGATCTGATCTGTGGGATTTTCAGATACTCAAAACTTTGAGGCAGATTTTAATAGCCACCCTGTTGCACAATTCCAAGAGAGTAAGCTTTGTTACCCGAACGCTTTTATTTTACTGACATTTATGGTGCATTGTAAATGCTAAAGGAATGTAAACTTTAGGTTGGACATGAGTTGCAAATGTTTTCTTTTGAGATTACATCACATTTTTTAAAGCAAATACAAAACAATTTGTATTTCATCTATTCACTCTTTAATCCCTGTAGTTTTCAATTCTCAGGACAGCTTGACAGTAGATCCCAAAGTATTAGGATGACTTGAAATTTAAATTGGTACCCCAGAATTTTAGATGCTTGATCCTAGAATCATCAGTGTTCAGTTCCCAGCTCCCTGGCAGTACATGTGGAGAGGTGCTTTACCACAAGATCCTAAACAGCTGCCATGATGATCAGGGACCACACCTCTTTTTGGGTGGGAAATGCAGTCCATCACTGACTCAAAGTTCCAAGTCCAGCCAGCTCTGGCCTTTATATCTGCCCCTGGCTTCTAGTGTTAGGGGGGCTTTCCTTAAGGACAGAGACCTATTGCTGTTTTGTCAAATAGCATTAAAGGGATTACCAGTTTTATTTTTTTTTAAATGTGTGTATGCATATATATAATTATTTATTATATAAGTGCAGATGAAGGAAGTGGGACAATTTGGTTCTTTTAGGCCTTCTTGAACCTGTGCATTCAACTGTGTTTGGGAAATGCAGGCCTTACAAGGGAAAGGCTGCAATAGCAAGTCTGTAGTGAAAACTGGATAATAATACTCTCTGCTTCTTGTGCAAGGAAGCAGGCATTACTCTGTAGCCTTGCAGATGATTTCTGCGCTGGTAGGGGAAGTCCTAGTTCTGGCCTCTGATTTTGCAATTATACTTGCTTCCCTGCCCCATAAATATGGATGGAGGAATTCATCCTGCAGCTGGGTGTGTGGGCACAGGTACTTGTTTCTTGGTTTGGGAGCTACATCTGCAAGTGATTTTTCAAACTCACTTGGGCTTAAACAGGAGCTGAGACTATGCACAGTCAAAACTCTAAGGAATGCTGCATGTGGGCAGGTGCTGAACAGAAAGGAGCCAGGAAAACTTCCAACTCCAGCAGTTGTACAGTAGCCAAAGACTTCCAGAGTCAGTTGTTTGAGATTAAGAACTAATAAGCAGGAGCAGAAACTGGAGATGATAATCATTCTGTGGGCTGTCAGCAAGTGCCGTGTCAGATTCCCACTGCATAATATCTTGCACAGTGGTTTAGTCTTCTGCGAGTTATAAAGCATTTGGAGAAAGAGAATGCAGAGTTTCACGGGGAGTTGTATGGATGCAGCCTAAGAGGATGCATATATTGTAACTGTGCCAATGACGTCAGCTCAAAACAAATCCTGTCTTCCTACACATGACGTGAGAATCACACATTCTTTATCTGAACCTAAAAACTGTGCATCTCACATACTTAAGTGTATATTTTTGAGTTAGGCTAGAAACAGTCAGCTAAGTCATCCACATTATGGTGAATATTGACTGGCAGGGAGGGGAATGGACTAAAATTTTGTTTTCCGTAGATCTGGTGGAGAAGAAACAGCCACTCCTCTCCTGTGAGCCTCCTAAAAATTGACAGAGATAGCTCATCTGTAATAGGTATTACAGGAGTTTCAGTTACATCCCTGCCCATGCATGATATCAAAATCTACCTTAAAAAATGGAGGTTCCTCTTTACTTCCCAAATCACCCTTTCTTTAAAATGCTCATAAAAAAGCTAATATACAACAACTCAATGAGTTCTGTGGCACCAGCATCAACCCCTGTCTTCTGTATGAATAATATGAAATGTAATTGCAAGTAATTATCATCCCACACACTGCCTGAATTCAAAACAAAATTCTTTAACAAAAATTTTGATTGGAAACAATTTAAAAACATTGAAAATTGAGGCTTGGGGAGAAGTTTTTTAGTTTGATTTTTTTGTTTTGTTTGTTTAATTAATGCCAAGGTTCTATTCCCTTTATCAGGGCAGCAGTTTCGCCGGCCAACATTTTTCTGACATGGTTTTATTTGTTGCCACACAGAGAATTTCTAAATGGGCCAGGCTGGAGGGGACTACAGCACGTCACCTGGCCCACACTACCTGCTCAAGCAGGGCCGTCCAGGACCACATGGCACAGGCCCAGATCGTTCTGGAGTATCTCCATGAGGGAGGCTCCAGCACGTCTCTGGGAAATCTTTCCACTACACAGTACCCACACAGCAAAGAAGTTCCTCCTCATGTTTATGGGGAACTCCCACTGCATCAGTTTTCTGATGCCCGTTGTCTCTTTTCCTCCTGCTCGGCACCACAGCGAAAAGCCCGGCTGCACTAGAGCAGCACGGCGCCGTGGCACCTTACCACACATCGACGCAGAC
>JBBMKD010000115.1:55484756-55579934 GCA_037834095.1 Argya squamiceps
CTCCTGGTGCCGGCCGGTGCTCCCAGGCCGCGTCTATGCGGGGCGGGGCCGCCCGGGGCTGACGCGGGGAAGAGCCCGGCCGGGCAGAGCGGCAGGTTCAGCCTTTTGTCCCGGTAAAACCTAAGGGAAGCTAGGACCGTATCGGTAGACCCGCAGGTAGTGTGGGGCTCTAAATATTCCAGCCTCCTAAACCCCATGTTTGTTCTCCGGTTTCGGCGGTATAAATCCTGGCCTTTGGTTTCGATGTTCTTGTGAACGCAGATGGTAAAAAAAGTGTGGAGTTCTGCCTGCAGAACTGGCTGCGTTCTGGTCGTAGGAAAACCTGGGGGAAGAGCTCCCGTAACGATTTGCTTTGTCCCTTCCCAGTGGAACGAGATAGTCGAGCTCTTCCGTGCTGGGATGCCCTTACGGAAGCATCGCTGTCGTTTCAAGAGCTACGAGCGTTGCTTCAAAGCCTCGGAGGCAGTGGACTGCTTGCATGAGCTACTGGGCTCTAACCAAAACTTTGGCCCAGAAGTGACCCGCGATCAAACGGTTAAGTTGCTTAAAAAATTCCTGAAAAATCATGTCATCGAAGATATTAAAGGAAGGTGGGGCAAAGAGGACTTTGAAGACGATGGCCGTTTATATCGGTAAGGCTGTATGCGGTGATAGAAAAATTTTGGTATTTTGGAAACAGGGTATAACAACTCTTGCCCCTGTCTTACAGATATTTTTGTAGAATGCCTCTGAAAAGGTGTTTCCCTTTTCCTTTTAATTACTCTAATAATTTTGGTAACAGGTAACTGCCGTGATTTACTGTTTGACTTCAGTTTTCTTGTCTGTTTTGAAACATTTTTGAAGGCCAATTCTATACTCAGTTACATTCTTTGACTATCAACAAAAGCTGTTGCAGCTTCCACATGGTATCGAGTTCTGATTGTTGATGGCAGACATCAGGTTTGTTGGTCCTGGAAGAGTACATGGTAAGACATGTAGGTGGAAGTGAAAATGCCATTGGTCATCCAACTCCAATTGCCCTCCTTCACCACAACCCTCTG
Organism: Argya squamiceps; assembly: GCA_037834095.1. Classification (NCBI taxonomy): domain Eukaryota; kingdom Metazoa; phylum Chordata; class Aves; order Passeriformes; family Leiothrichidae; genus Argya; species Argya squamiceps. The sequence continues at coordinate 55,485,797 of JBBMKD010000115.1, forward strand.
ACTATTTTGGTTGCTGTCTCCATTTCTTCTGAAAGAAAAGGCCTTCTGAATCTAAGATATTTATGATGCAACTTTTTTTTTATGCTCCTTGGTTTGTAGATGGACAAGGGACAAAGCTTTATTTGCTTATCCTCAAGGGTGGTTTCTTACCACTGTCGAGCATCTCAGCTGATGGCTTGTTAGCAGAGGAGAAGAAATTTCTTTGTAATAAAAACTTAGCATTACTGGACTGGATTCTTTGACCTCTTGTGACCTCAGTTAAGGTTTGGGTGGACAGAAGTTGCAAATTCTGAATTTGTACTAACTTGTAGTGGCCTGTTTGGTGCAGAAGTATTATAAAGATGACCACTACTTCAAGTATGGATTTGTGACTTTTATCATGGTGAACCTTCTTTTGAGGAAATGGAAGTTCTTGTCATGCCAAATATTAGGGAAAAAGGATTAGCAATAAGTTTATGCTTGTACTTACTATAGCTATTATTATATACTCAAATTTTACATATTAATTTTTAGATAATGATTTCTTAATATTCTCTTTGGGAAAATAGTACTGAATTCCCACTTGATATGTATTAAGTTGGTTTTTCATTTTGGTCTATTGATCTTTTGTTTTTATTTCTGGGCATTAATTCTTGGCAAGAGATTTAATAAGGAGTTTGCTAACTGCTGGTGTTATGCTATATTTCTTTGGTTTGGTTTTGCCTTATTTGTGTGGCTGTGGGTTTTTTGTTTGTTTTGATTTAGCATGAGTATATACTCAAATTATTTTGTTCTTTTATTTTTTTGTATTTTCAGTCATGACTTTGCTGAGCTGCAGGCTGTGGAAGTTGGCTGGGTGAAATATTAATGTTCTTTTAATTTTCTACGTGCTCTGCCTACTGATCTGCTATTGGACAACAGAACCCTTGTGCATATATTTTGTTGTGATATTCTTTCTCCCCCTCCCACTGAAAGAATGACTAAGTTACTAATTGAACTTTTTTCAGTTAAACATGCAGACATTTCATGCATCTTGAACTGGAGCCAGCTTTTTCCTCACTGGGCTTGGTGCATAAATAATCTATATACATTACTCGTGGCTTTAAATATCAAGACGTGCTTCTCTCCTATTTAAGTGGCTAAAAACATTGGTTTTCCAGCCTACTTTAGTCATGTATTCAATGTCCTGGTGGCTCCCTCTGGTGGACTTCGCTAATGAGACATGTAAAAAAGGGGTTGTTTTCTTCTCACAGTGCTGATGGAGATAGTGGTATGAGTCAATTCTGTTGACAGTGCTTACTTTGGAAATACTTACATGCTTCATACCTGCTGTATAAATTTATGTGTTAACATTCTGTAACTGCACACTGTGGCACACAGATGTGTCATTCATTAGCTTCATATGTAGATGTAGCTGTCTGCTCTAGTTTGTCCATAGAGTGTGCAAAAGAAATATTGTCAAAAGTTGATTTACGTGAGAGTATTTGGCAAGTATTAAATGTGAAGATGAGATCTCATGTGATTTCTAAAAGTAACAAAGACTTATCAGTGTGTCCTGACTTAGTGGCTCAGTTGGGTCTACAGTAATGAATGAGCTTCCTCTTTTGGAAGCTGTTGGGCTTTACACATTTTTTGGGGAATCTAAGCCATTCTATTAAAAGCAAAAGAATTAGCACTCTTGCATCAATAGCAGTCTTTTAGGAATTCAGCAGCATTACTTTCTATATCACGGACATCACTGTTAGATGACCTTGCTCTATATCTTTTTTCTGGACACAAACAGGTATCTCTAGTTCCTCTTCTTATAAACTCCCCAAACTAGTGTTGCTGGCTGTAACCAAATCTGATCTTGATGTGCCAGCCTTGGAGTGCTCCTCAGTCCTTTGCTTTGAGTGACATTAATCCTTCTCCATCTAGATCTTGCTGTAATGCCACCTGAGAAAGGGGAATGCACCTCCTTTTTCTGCTTGTAAGAACTTATTCTTTTACTGATTGGTTGCAAATCAGGGCAGCAAATGACACAAAGCTAAAAATTGTGAAGAAGTGGAGAAGCAACAGGAAACTACTGAGAATAGTGTAAGGCAAAGATATGTGTTTATGTTTTATTTTAACATTAAACTCTTAAGAAATAATGAATATCTGAAAAATGGTTGAAAACACTCAGCAGCTGATAATCTGCCATCTAGTCTGACTTACCATTAAAAAACAGAATAAATCTTGCAGGATTAGAGTGAGGTGCTTGCTGCTGGCTCTGAGGGTTTGCCTGATGGAAGTGATATCTCTGTGTTGCACATGTGGCTCAGTGTTTGTGGTCAAAAAAAATCAATGTGTTTAACCATTCAGTGCAACAGTACTGGACTAACCAAACAAATTTAAATTAAAAACTTATTTAATGTTTGAAGTGCCTTTAAAGGATGGGGTGACATTTTGGAGAAATTTCAGGATTTCTCAAGTGTTTTTTTTCTGTTAGGATACATATGCCTGCTATCCAGCAGTGTACAAACTCTTGTTGCAATGCTGTGGACATATCTGTCTTTTACATCCTGATTTAAAAGAGTGAGTGAGGCTTAAGCAGTTTCTTAATGTATCAGGAATCTCAGCACCTAAAACTTGGGAGTGAAAGTAAACAAGATTGGACGTGGGTCAGTCTGAGGAGGTGTTGCCATCTAACTGATTTGTCTTTCTGATAATGCTGTCATTAGTTCCTTTGTACATGCTCTGACCTAAGCTCAGCGATAATTTGATGCTGGTCAAGCTGGATAGTTTGTTTTCCTTCTTTTCTACAAGGGCTGGTTTAGGGCTTATTTCTGCTAATTTCTTCAAGGCACTTCTTGAAATGCCTTAAGAAGTCAAATAGTTACCTGCAAAACCAGCTGGAAAAAGACTCCAGAAAAGAACTGCAGGATGTGATCTTCGCACAGAAAGCGTGTAAACGCAGAAGAACCTGGTAATGTGGGCAAAACTTTGTGTGGACACTTGCATGCACCCTAACTAAATCCAGGTGTTAGTCATGCAACTCAGGTGTGTAGCTTTGCTTTAGGAAATGCATGCTAACAACACACTTGACATGGGGGAAAACATACCCACAGCTTTTTCAGCAGAATCAACATCTAGTGAAGACCTGTGTCATTGCCTGTGCAAAGACAGCTAGTGCTGAGATGAGATGCACTGGGATGTCAGATAGTCACCCAAGGCTCAGCTATGTCATGGGAGGAACAAAGGACCTGAACTGTTCTGGAGCAGCAGCTGGAGCGCAAACAAGACAGTCCACAGTGTTTTACATATCATGTAACACCAGTCTACAGGGAACTAAGCTGGGCTGTGAATGTCCAAAGCATTTGTTGTATTTTTGCATGTGAAGGCTGGCTGCAGTTTTGCATTGGTAAATAGGGATTAGGTTGGCATTTAGAGACTTTAAAAATGTTCTCTAATTGTAGATTTCCTCCTTCCTCACCACTGAAGTCATATCCAAAGAAACCTTCATATGGAAAGGAGGTAATTAAATTTCCAGACTGGAATGAACCGAAGGCTGGCTGTTCTCAAGAGCACATCCCAGTGAAATCCGTCACAATGGTAAGGCATCCAGTTTTATTTCCCCAGATAAAAGCATATTTGGAAAGCAAAACTGAACTGATGACCTCTACACTGTCACAAAATACTTACTTATAAAGTTAAATGCTAAATACTTTCATTTTAAACTTTTGTGAAGTAAAGTTTTTCTTACAATTTGCTGGAAAAGTAAGCTTTTAGTGTTCTTTGTGCTACACATTGCAATGTCCTGAGCAACTTGAGTTCAGCATGGCTGTATTTTCCCGTATTTTATTCCAGTTTGCTCAAATTCCAATAAGGCATTTATTATATTACAAGATAAATAGTCACACTGTAACTCTTATTTGGACACTAAATGTACTGGAGTATATACAGTATTACCATCTTCCTAGCTGCTATAAGGCTGTTACTGACTCATTTTCCTTTTTCATAAAGAATATGTTTTGGCTAAGAAGTGGCCCTGATTTTTCAGTTATCCTTTGTGAGCATGGAAAATCATCCTGCCTGATACTTATCTGGATTGATACAGCCCTTGTAAAGTTGTTGAAAAACCTTGCTTTTATTAGTAAACCCAAATTGTATCAACTCTGTTCACCGGGACATATTAAAAGACTAGAATTCTAGAGCTGTATTTATTTGAAGGTCTTTCTTCAGTGTGACTTATCTGTGTGTGTTCTCATAATTTGTGAACTTGGGATTTCTTTGATAATTTTTGCCTTTTTATTACTGTACTTCAGAGTAGGACACTAGCCTTAGATTTCTTGATGAACTATAGTCTCTTTGGAAAAGTAGCTCCTACCATATTGCTGGACATCTAAATGTTCTGAATGAATGGTTGTTCCATATTTGCAATCCAATTGTGTGCAAATCAAGTGCACTCTTAATTTACAACAAGCTTCTGAAGAGGAAAAACACAGTCCTTAGAACTTCAAAAGTAGGTAGAAAATCAAGATAGAAGAAAATATGGTGCCAAAGACAAGAAAAGAGAATAGAGTATTTTAGTTACTGAGCAAGTATCTGTTGAAGGTGTAATATGTTACAACTTCCAACTATGCTCTAAATTTCCGTCCAAGCATCCTGGCCTGATAAGAACTAGCAAAAGTCTGCCTCTGCATCTGACTCAGATGCATCAGCATAGAGTTTGGCATAGCTCAAAATCCCTTCTGTTGGCAGTTTGGATTAATACAGTGGACTGTAAGTGAGGCAAAGGTATAAGCTTCTTTCTGCTGCCTCTTTTATAATTAGGTCTAGCTTCCACTGGAATGCTGAAGTAGACAGCTGAAAATGGTGGTACCTTGAATTACTTCAGCATCCATCTGAGCATTTAGTGGCTGTTTATGAATTGATGAGCATGGGTCTGTGTCATGAAATACTGATGTGGAAGACCAGACCCTTAATTTCAGAGGGTGCTATTTGCTTCCAGCTAGCTCTAGTCTAGTCTGCCATGGAATGACAGACAATTGGTGCTTGGAGTATTTAGGTGCATTCCTGAAGTGCATTTTGTGGTTTGGTTGTGATGACAAGGTATATTTTAATGTGCTTTAGCTCTGGTGTGTAGTGTAAATCAAAGAACTGGAATGACTAGGATTTTTACCTTTAAAAGGAAGCTGCTGATACAAGCTGCAATATATATCCACCCATTGATATCTTGATGACAATCTTCAAGAGTCAACTTAGGATGTGAAGGCTGCACAAAGGGTAGTGCATTCTGCGTTCTCAGCTTCACACTGTTAAATGGTGAACTAGATCTGATGGGTGCCTTCAGATGCAGTGATTTGCTTTTACTTTAACTATGTATAGAAACTGTTATTGAATGTAATGTTTAGTTATTTTCTGTATGTGCTGAACAAGGGTTAATTTTTTCTAATTCTTTTTTATCTCATTTTATAATTCTCCAATAACTTTTCCATAAACATCTGTTTAATCTTAAAATGGTAGATGAACAGATTTTAATCATGGATAGGACGTCAACATAGGATTAAAGGTCATTGACTCCTGAACTTTAATGGCTATTCTGGCACACATAAGTTTTCAGCTTTGGACAAGTTATGGAATTGAGAAAAGCTGTCTGCAAGATTGAGAAAATGTTTCATTTCTCTGAAACACACATACTTGCATCCTGAAGACTTCACTGGAATTTAGGAACACTTGCAATTCTGTGCTACAAATGTTTTATACTGTTTAACACTTGAAAAGTCAGCTGTTAATGAAGAGATTTTTTTTTGATTTCAGAACTCTGAGATGTGGTACAAGCGACACAGCATAGCCATCGGGGAAGTACCGGGATGCAAACTTGTGTTCCGCAGAGAGCTAACACAAACAAACATAGAAGAGATATGGAAATCCATGACTTTGTCACGGTGAGTATACTTATGAGTCATTTGCTGTTATAGTAGAACTGTGTAGTAGGTAATAGTCTTGTCTGTCTTCTCTGGTAACACTTGTAATTTCACCCACTCACTTTTCATCACTGTCTTCAAAGCCACCATGCCTAGACTAACTCTACCACTTGTTATTTGGCTAACAAATTCAGCAAATAAAGTCTGCAAGAAAAAACTTTACTGTGCTTAGTACCTTTTGTCTTCCGCATGTTGTGTTATACAAGTCTTTGTTGTGTGGGCTTTGTCTTGTTTAATTACTTTTTTTCTCTGTCTCTTTTTCTTGTTGCTAGGAAATAAAAGCACTTATGTAGAAGTACTATGAAACCTTTCAATGGCAAGTACAATACTTTGTATGAGATAAATGGAGTAGTTCATTGAGTGCTGAAACTTTGTGATTCAGATATTCGTTACTATATTCAAAAGGAATATCCTGTGCAAAGTGAAAGTAATTGCTTTGGACTATTTCTGCAGAGGAAAAAACATAACATACACTATCTGATATTACAGCATAGTTGAGGTCTTATGAATGATTACTTCAGTGTAAACCTAGCACATTATCTGCATGTAATGCACTCAGTGCTGAGGTGAGCAGTTTTGGTGACAGCATGATGAGCAGCAGAGGGTTTAAGTGCGTGTCTGCTCCTGGGTTTCCTGAACTAAGGAAACTTCAGGGGAATGGAGAGACCCTCTGGGTATGCTGTAGCTCACATGGTAGCAGCTGACAGAACCTGGGCAAGTGAGACTGGGGGCAGTGGTGGCCAAGCCCCTCCTTCACATAAAGGCCCCTATAGAGCTCGAGCAACCAAAAGACCAGGGTGGGCAAACACAGTTGGCACAGCAGATTGCGTGGAAGGATGATGAAACCCTGACAGCTTGATCAGGGAGCAATTGCATTCACCTGACAGAAAGTCCTGGCCTCTTTAAGTTTGATAATTTACCCTGAGACTCCCACAGCTCTGTTTCGGAAGAGTATGACAGTGGGAATGGGGAGACTCACAGTTGACCTGAATTTCTGCTCCAGCTGGATGTGCTTAAATCTATGAAGCCCAAGGGGATTCATCCCACAGTACTGAAAGAGCTGGATGATATTATTGCAGGATCTCTCTCCATTTTTTGTTTTTCATTTATCTTAGGAATCTGGAGAGGACCCTGTTTTCTGGAAGCTGGCAAATATTTTCTCAGTTTTAAGAAAGCAAAGAACAAAGACCTTGGTAATTACAGGCCTGTCAGTATCACTTCAGTGCCCTTAAAATTGTGGAAAAGGTTGTTCTGGGAGTTAATAAAAAATGTTTGAGAGACACACAGTCATTGGTCATAGCCAGCATAGTTTCAGAAGGAGAAAATACTGCTTAACCAATTTAATTTTCTTTTATGACAAGGCCACCCATCTAGTTAACCAATGGAAGCCAGTTCATGTGGTTGCTTTGCATTTAAGCAAAGCTTTTGATACTGTCTCTCACAGAATCCTAGGTAAACTGTCCAGCATGCAGCTTGGTAAGTCCATAATACTGTTGGATGAGCAGCTGGCTGATGAATCAGGCATAAAGGATTGTAGTAAATGTGGTTATCTCTGGTGAGCAGCCATCAGGGGGGTTCTGTAGGGCTCCATTGTAGGGCCAGTGTTTTTTTGTGTTTTTATAAATGATACGGATGGAGAAATTGAATGTATGTTAAATTTGTCCATGATACCAGGTTAGAAGGAACTTAGGACTCCTTCAAGGAGTGAGATCTGGACTCCTTCAAGGAGTGAGATCAGTGAGATCTGGATGGAGCAAAGAGCTGTACAGTCACCAAAAACTTCGAGAAAGCTGAGGGGTGACCTCATTGCCATCCACAACTTCCAGAGAGGCAGTGGGAGGAGATGTGGAAGATCTCTGGTGATCAGCAATAGGCCACAAGGAGATGAAATCAAGTGGTGTCTGGCGAAGCTCAGACTCCACATTAGGAAAAGGTTCTTCACTCAGAGGGTGACTGGGCACTGGAACTGCCTCCCTGGGGAAGTGGTCACAGCACTAAGCCTGACAGAGTTCAAGGAGGATATTGACAATGCTTTTAGTTATATGGTACAGTTTTAGGTATTAAAATTACTAAACCTTTTCTAGGTACTAAAATGAAACTTTTTTAGGGCTATGAAGCTCGTGAAGGGTGTAGAGAGGAAAACATGAGGAGTGGTTGAGGTCTCCTGGCTTCTTTAACCTAGAGAAGAGGAGGCTTGAGGGAACATTGCACTACAATCCGTGATGCGAAGTGGAGGAGAACACACTGATCTCTGTGGCCAGTGACCGGACTGAAGAAATGGCCTGAAGTTGTCAGGGGAGTTTTAGGTTGGATACTAGGACAAGAGTCCTCATCAAGAGGGTGGTTGGGCACTGGAATAGGCTCCCCAGGAAATGGTCACAGCATCTAAGCCTGACGGAGTTCAAGAGGTGTTTGGACAATGCTCTCAGGCACGTGGTATAATTTTTGTGGTTGTGCTGTGCAGAGCCAGGGGTTGATCTTTGTGGATCTGTTCCATCTTAGGATATTCTATAAATCTAGGCAGTTCTGTGAGGAGCAGTGGTTGCATGGAATGATCCTTATGGCTGTCATCCAACTGGAGATATTCTCTATGAAATTAAGGTCTCTTTTTTTTCCAAATTTCATCCTAATACTTCATGTTTGCCTTTTCCAGATTAGATGGTGTATGAACTCTGTGTTTATGTATTTTTGCAGATTACAAAAGGTCTTGGGTTTGGATTCTCTGGATGAGGTGTTAGACACAAAACTTGTGAATTCAAAACATATAGTTCAAAATGTATATAATGTCAATAAGCAAGGCATTGTCACTTTAGAAGACAAATCAAGTGAGTATTTTAGATTTTTTATTTTGTAATCTAATGAGATTTAAGTATTAGTTCTAATCTATACTAACCTGTTGCAGCTTTATACTTGTGTGACCACATCTCTAAAAACTAGAGTTTTTACAAAATAAAATGCTATTATTCTCCTCTGATATCCCTAAAGTAAGAGTCAGGGTTTATTCCATATTTACTCTCTTAAACATATTCTAGTTTTAGTAGGTTTGAAAAATGAATATGAAACAGCAGCAACTTTTTACCATTTATAAATATAGGAATATTAATGACTTCAAGGTAACTTTCTCAGCCCTACCCTTTTAACTACCGGAACTGGAGTGTTTACATGAAGAAAAAAAGTATTAAAAATTGTGAGAGAGCCAAAATGTACATTGAGAGAGTTTTGAGTTTTCTGTCAATGTGTTTTGAAGATAGTACTATGTTTAAAACTGTTTTGCTCATCAGGGAAAAAATAAAGCATCTTTGCTGCTCTGATATGTCGAAGTATTATTGGCATCATCTTTTTCATAAGATTTGTAGAGAAATTAAATACAATATTGAAACCTGGTTTGGTTGTGAATGAAACTGCCTTCAGAGCATATATATGTCCATTTCAAAGGCAGTTGGACCATCTCAAAAGATTAACTCCCTCTTTGCAGAAATGGCAAAACTGAATATATGAGTGCTTCTCGTCATCTTTGGTACAAATTAAACTTCACTGTATAGCACTGAGGAAGAACTATCTAGAACTAGTTTAGTCTGATTTTTTTTATTTTTAGAGTAGGTTAAAGATTTGTGATATGACCAGTTTTGCTGATTGAGCTGCAAGGGCAGAATGCTTAACTGTTTGATAGTAGTGGAGGTACTGAAGTAGAGAAGTAATTCAAGCCAGATCCTACATTAAGGTATAGCCTGCCTCTGGAGTCACTTGGTTTGCTACACAGGAGGAACATATTAAACTGTTTTCAGCTTTGCTTTTGTCTAACAGTTGAATATTTTTCTTTTATTTTTCTTTTTTCTCCTTTTAATTTCTGTTTCTTCCCTGTGCAGAGGAACTACCTCATTGGATATTATCTGCAATGAAATGCCTAGCAAATTGTAAGTAAATTCAGAAGGGGAAAAAGATCCCACAAAGAACCCACCTGCCAAAAATAAATTGAACTATGTCTTCACCACTTAATTAAATCCTGCTTATATTCACTTTCCATTTTTTTTATAATGATTTTCTAAAGAAGTTGGATAAACTTGTCAGCATGTATTCTTCTTGCAGTACAGTTTATTTAAATGAATTATATAAAGGTTTAACTATTCCTATAATGTTTTTCCTGTACTATATATCTTCACTAGACCTATTGGGAATAGATCAGTGCAGTAGTAGATCAATAAAATTTGACTTATTTTGAAGAATATTTTTTTATTCTCTAAAGATCTCTGGATTAGAAAACACTGATCTGCTTGGTGGTTGAAAGTCAATGTTTTCTCTGTTTTTTGCTCCTTTTTGTTTTGATTTTTTTGTTCTTTGTAGGGCCCAGCTGTTCAGATCTGAAGCAGCCTACATACTCAGGCTTTGAAAGAGATGTCTTCAAAACTATAGTGGACTACTTTGGCCAGATGAAAGAACCTCTTCTCACATTTCATTTTTTTGATATTTTTGTTAGTGTGCTAGGTAAGTAGTTTGGGATTTAATGAAAAAAATTCTTTAATGCTAATTTCCTGGAATTATTTTGCCTTACTTAAGTACTATCACAGATGAATTCTTTAGGATCCATCCTTTCCATTCTACATAGAGAACAGTTTAATATTTAAATTTATTTTGTATTACACAGTGGTTTTCTTTTTGTATCTTTTCAATCACATTAGTTCAAAAGTCTTTCATTGCTTGTCTTTATAATATTAAGTGTCTCTGTTCATTGCTCAGCATCCAACAGATGGATTTTAACAGATTTTTCTTTTTTTACAAATGCTTAAATGTCTTAAAAACTCTTATAAGCTTTTAGAGATTGCTTGACTGAAGTCTAGATTAGAAAGGATTAGGGCTTTAAGCACTGTTTTTAACCCTGGAAAGATGACATTTGAAGGGAATTCAAGTACTTTGTTGCTTAAATTTAGAAATTACACTAACTATTGTAGTGCTTTAAAGAGGCAATGGTTTAGTTATTAACTAGAACTTTTCAGGGGTTCACACTATATTAAAATTGACATTTCTGATTTTATAGATGGCTTACAAAAGACAGTAAATAGGAAAATATTTGATTACATTTTATGTAATGAAATTTCAGAAAGAACAATTGAGTTGAGAAGTAAGCCTGTTCCTCTGCTTTCATACTCTGTTTCTGTTTGTTTTTCACATCTTTCAGGTTTTACTAGTTTTATTTTACGAAATTTTATAAATGTAAAATTAGAAGAAAGATTTCATGCCAGTGTGTATGTGGAAATCAATGAAAATTGTGCAATCCTTCAAGAAGTCAAACGTTAGTTTTGTGGTCTCTTAAAAAAAAAGTGAAATGTTGATATGGGATCATTCCTTACTCTTCTAAAGATATGCATTAATATGCTTGCCAAATCTTCCTTTGAAATTAGAAAAAGGTTTACTATGAAAATTAACTTCAGCTCTTTACCCCTCTCTTTGCCTTACGTACTGCACATTTCTTTTTTGTTAAGAAGCAGTTTCCATGTTTTACACTATGGAGTTGACCAAAATGGTAGACCAGGAGATAGCAGTGGATACTATTTATGTTGAGAGTAGTAAAGCTTTCAACACTGCCTTCCATCAGGCAACCTGAGGAAGTTCAGGCTGGATGGGTGGGTAGTGAGGTAAACTCAGGAATCAGTGCAATTGCTGGGCTCAGAGGGTTGTTGTGATCTGTGGCACAAAGTCTGGCTGGATGTCAGTCAGTGGGGAGCACCCCAGGGCTGATAGTGTGGCCAGTAATGATAAGCACTTTGTTAATGACCAGGATGGTGCACATTCTGTCCTAAACAAGGGCACAGTGCTCTAAACAAGCATGCAGATAACTGAAATGGGGAAGAGTAGCTTATCCAGCAGAGGACTGTTGTACCATGCAGGGTGACCTCGACTGGCTGCAGAAATGGGTAAACAGAAATCTTATAAAGTTCAGAAAAGGGGAAATGTCAACTCCTCCCCTGGGGAGGAATAATCCCATGCACCAGTAAATTCTGGGGGTGACTGGTTTGAAAGCAGCTTTGCTGAGAAGGTCTTGGAAGTCCTGGTAGGCACTAATGTGACCATGAGCCAGAAGTGTCCTTGAGGCAAAGAGGATCAGCAACATCCATAACTGCATGGAGCACATTGCTGGTAGGTCGAGAGAGATGTTTCCTCAGCACTAGTCAGCAAGTCCAGTGAAACAAATTAAAAATTATTAAAGTCTTGGAACGTGTATCATATGGGAAGAAACTGATAACAGGGACTGTTTAGTCTGGAGAGGAGAAGGCTCAGGGAAAATCTAAGTAGTCTGTATGAGAGATTGATATGGGAGGAGTAAAGATGAAGAAAGAGCCACTGATGTCTATCACTGATGTCTATCAGTGATACCCAATGACAGAGCAAGAGTTAATGTGCAGGAACAGAAGTACAGGAAACCTTATTTTCATAAAGAATAGCATTTTAATTGGAAGGTGATCAAACAGTGGAAGTAGTTGACCAGAGAGGCTGTGGAAGGTCTGTCTTTGGAGCTATTCAAAACTTGAAAGGATATAGTCCTGGCACCTTCCTGTAGATGAACCTGCTTTAAGCAGGTGAAGAGGTCTATATAATCTCCAGAGATCTCGTCCAACTTCTATAGTCCTATGGAAAAAAAAAAAGTCTCAGTTTTCTCCCTTGTTCCTTTTCTAACAGAAATTACTGCTAGATTTCAGTCAAGCAGATATTTTGTTTCCTGACTTTTGTTCTGATGCTAGTGCTGTTGAGACAAAATCATAATAGATGCTTCCTTGGCTGAGCCTTAACCTAAAATAAGACGATATTTTGGTGATTTTCTATAGGTACCTAAACTACTATCACTTTCTACTGTGCCTGTCCAGTCTTCAGATATCTCTACCATGCTCACTGGAGTGTTTTCTCAAGAGTCTATAAGCAGAGTTAGGCATAGATTTAATGTCTATAGGTGTGAGGCACATGTTGATTTTGTCATAGCTGTCACTGCTCCATAAGCACATTTTCTTTCTCTCTGAATGTTGCTACTGACTTACTGACTTAACATTTTATTTGACATGGTTGCTGTACCTGTGCATACCATTCGGTTGTGTTTAGTGCTGAGGTAATAAAAGAGCAAAGGATGAAACAAAACATTGTAATTTTTCATGTATTCTAATATCTTGTTGGTTATGGCTATCAATGTCTTCCAGTGCATCAGAAGAAAATCTTCTAAAAACTTCTTAAACAAGTCCTAGTAGTCCAATTCTAGTGATATCTTTCTAGTCTCCTTGGGGAGTGGAGTTTTAAAGCAGTCTTGAATGAGTAAGAAAGGAATTCTGCGAGTTAGATTTAGATATATTAAGTTAAATGTTATGGAAATATATAACTGAGAAATGTTCCCCCTTCTGATCTTATATAAACCAGGACTACTGCAAAAACCCAGCAAGGCTGTAGAAGCTCTTCAGATATCTTGCCTCCTACTGCCACCAGAAAATAGAAAAAGACTACAGCTGTTGGTGAGAATGATGGCAAGAATTAGTCTAAACCAGGATTTTCCACCTCTTTCTGAATCAGTGAGGACCAGAACTTTGGTACGTGTAAATGTAAGGTGAAAGGTCTGGACAGGCTTTTGGAGTAGCACAGGTTGAAGATTCTTACTGGAGAGTATGAACAAAATACAGTTTGCTTGTTTAAGGAACTGGTTTGTCTATCCCAGCTCTGTGGAAAACTAATCTGAATTTGAATAAAGTGGGATATCATGATAATTTGTGAGCACACAAAGAACTTGCTCAGAATTTAGAGGTTTCCTTACCTTTCAATTAAAACACCACTGATTTCACTACTGAGTAGAAAAAAAGCAGAAACGAACAAGCAACCCCCCAAAACAAGCAAGCAAAATCAACCAAGAAAAAAAAAAAGTAGATGATGTCTCTGGTGTTCTTTATCACTGCAGACAGTGTGAATGAAAAAGACTGCCTGTTTCAGTCATAGCTAGAAAAATTGAGCTGAATGTTCTGATTAGCCTGTTTCCAACCAGTCAAAAAAATTAAAATCCCAACAGTTTATTTCTGTAGTTTTTTCTTTTCACCACACACAGAAGTCTCTTAAAGCAAGCTCCAGTTTTCGCTAATGCTCCTTCTGTACGACCATATGTCGTGCTATCACTACACTGATGATTACAACAACGCCTTATTACAAAGTTATTAGGCATAACTTAATTCCAACTAGCTAACAACATTTATTTATTTTGGTTAATTTAAAAGTGTCTGAAAATTAAGTGCAATAGAAAAATATACTGCAGAGCCATTCTGTAAAAATACTATAGTAGCATGCACAAATCTAAATGCACTCCACAGCAATTAAGTTTTTAGTGAAGTCTGAATAGTATATGATTAAAATAATAATTTTTTTTACTGCCAGGGTTATAATTTAATTAACTGTAAGTGGACTCATTAAAATTATTATTGTAATTGAAATGTTGTTTTTTGAAGTGAATCCTTACAGTCTGAGTATTTTGTACTAAGTTTTAATTCAGCAGTGTAGTCTATGGTAGATGACAGAAATATTTATTTCCCTCTGTGATTTTAATGTTACAAGTGACTGGTGCACAAACTTGTAACTGAGTGCTTGAGCATAAGTCTATCTGAAGTTGACTGGGCCTGACACTTGATTTGATGATTTCAGAATAGTGGCATTAGTTTTCCCTCTGGTGCCTAATTTCTAATACATTTCCATGTTATTTTAAAAAATCTCTATAAATACATATGCCGTCTTTAAATAGCCATGTGAAGTGGCTGTTTGACAAGGTCTTGAGAATAAAATGGATTTCATCCACTCTATATCTAATGTCAGAACTGGGTTATCTGTATGAGGCAGGAGCAATCTTCAGTGCATTTGCATAATGTCACCAAAGATAATGCATTTTTAAAAAATATTTATATGTACAGTAAATATTGTGATGTTAAAATATTTGTTCTAAAAGATCACTTTCTAAACGCAGCCTGATTCTCTACTCCTCACTCCCAAACAGAAAAATACATGATAATGATGTGGGGTTTTTTTCCTCAGATGGTTCAGGCGTTTTCCCGTTGTATTCTCTGCTCAAAGGATGAAATAGACTTGGATGAACTTCTTGCTGCTAAACTAGTATCTTTTCTCATGGATAATTATCAAGAGATCTTAAGTGTTCCTTCTGCTTTAAAGTCTTCCATAGAGGATCATGTTGTACATCTCCAGAGAGTCCAAGTAAGTATCTGGTGAAAACATCTGTTATGTCTCTCTGTTTCTGCATTGAATTTATCCTTTGTTCTTTGAAGATCAACAGTTTTTAAAAGACTTTGTTCTGTCTCTGTTAGCATTTGAAGAGCTAATTAATTTTGACTACTGTTATTCAACCATAAATATGTGTTTAAATGAAACTAAACAAACCTTGAATTTGTTTAGAGACAAGAACTCTTGAATATGTTTTCCTGTTTATCAGCACTATCTTCCTATGGAATGGGCAAACTATGTGGTAGTGAAGAGAACAGAATGATTATAAAGGGTTTCCATGTTAATGTTCTGACTTTTTTTTTCCTTAGAACCGTCTTCACTTGCTCAGTTTTTTCGTCTTTCTGCTTCCTGATACGATATTTTGTTTTGATTCAAGGATGATTTTTAGTTCTTTTGTCTATTTTCTGTTGGAAAAGTAAATTTAAACTTATTTCAAGAGCTGAACAGGCTTCCTTGGTGTCATGTTTTCTGACTTATGAGAACTCAGTCATATAGGGCTGGAGATAAAAATTAGAATTTAGCTTCTCTATTCAGTATTTCCTCTACCTAATGTCTTGGGGTGGTCAATTGATTAAGCCAGTTTATGCTTAAGTGTTTTACAGAAAACATAGTTACTCTTTTTTTTTTGCTGTGTCTTCAGGTAAAATATGCTGAGGCTGATAGTGATGCACCACTTCCACCTCCATCATTTTGTCACCAAATCAGGACAGGTGAATCTGAATACCAAAGGGCAACTGGCTCTCAAGAACCACTGGCAGCTTTGTTGGAAGAAATTGTAATGAATAAAGAAATATCTGTGAAAGATAAAAAGAAGAAACTCAAGCAAGTAAATAAAAATTTCTTCACAGTTTCTAATTTAAAATTCAAAAAGATTTATCAAGTCTTAGACATGTATTCTTCTGGAGAAATATTAAAATTTAAAATACGGCTAAGCTTGGGGATTTCAAGATTTATAATAATTTAGAACAAGTATGCTGTGATGAATCAAGCCTAATCAGAAATATTGCCTAATTTTCTATATAGAGGTGTAGAAAGTCTATTAGAAAAATAATTTCCTTGCCCCAGAAATGCAAGCTTCTTTAATAGTTCATTGTACATGTTTGAACAAATTCTTAATTTAAATTAATGTCCTTTTCTAGTTTCAGAAATGTTACCCTGAACTATACAGAGTACGATTTCCTACCCCTGAAAGTGAAGCAATGGTTTTTCCTGAAAAAACGAAACAGAAACCACCAATACTGATGTGGGCCTTAAAAAAGCCTTTTCAACCATTTCACAGAACCAGAAGCTTTCGGATGTAAATAGTTTGAAATATATCAGCAAACGAACAGAGACATTGTATTGTCAATGGATTTCATGCAAAAGGAGCCTGAGCAGCACTGGTTACTCAAAAAAAACTACTGGGGATACTGCTAAGATCATAGGAAATGTTGAAAGAAGAGGTTGTAGTAAGAGATTGTAGTAATGTGAACACGTTATCAGTATTTTTTGTAAAGCATTATTTTTTTAATTGTCTGTTACGTTAAAACAAGTAACAAAAAACAGTAACAAGAAAAACCTAAACAAACAAAGCCACCACACACTCAAGGGGATTATTCTACATATGGGTGATAATGTACACTTGCTGTGGTTTGGTTTGACTATCATTTTAAGGTTTAAATGTATTTGTATGTAATGTATTCTTTTTAACTGGTTAATAGTTTTTTTTTCCTCCTTGAAAATGAGTGTCTTGCATAAACTAGGCTGTATTTGTGCACATAGAGTGTGAGGGATTAACTTACTGTACATGCTTGAGTAAGTATGAAACACTGGATTTTGCTTTGCTTTTTGTGAAAGACTGTAATATTAAAAGTTAATGATGCAACCAATTGGCTGTTTGCAAAAGCACCCTTCAGCTACAGGGGAAGGGGAGTGTTTTTGGATGTGTGGTTATGAAACCTCTAAATTGCATAAGAATGGCCCAGGTGCAGAGAGGATGAGCACCCATCACCAGAGGATGAGCACCCATCACCAGAGGATGACAAACCCACCTTTGTGTGGCAGCAAGCTGGGGTTTGAGACAGATAAGGGAAAACACCTCCAAGAAACAGACCCTGCAGTGTGGGATCCTGGTTTATATCACACCAATTTCCTCACTTACACAACTGGCTCAAGTGGAAAATTCTCTCCCATCCTGAGAGAGATACAGAGACATTCACCTAGGCCTGAGCCTATTCATCCCTTCTGTTAAGGCAGAACTGGCTCAACTACACTGGCACGACAAACACAGGCTGTGTCTTTGTCCCCAGATTCATTTCTTGAGCTTGCCACCAGAGGTCTGCACATGATCCACAGTGTTACAAGAGACACTGTAAAACTCCTCCCTGAGGAGAAGTACCTGGGCATTCCCACATGAACCTGTTGAACCCATTGAACGTTGGGTTTCAATGTTTTCCCCTACCCTCGATGGATCAAAATTGTAACTGTCACTTCAACCACTGGACATCTAAATTGCAACAATCAGGTCTCATAGGGTGGTGATAACTTTCCTCTTCGCTATCTACTCTTACCCTTCCTTTTTGTTTTCCTTATATATTTTCTCAAGTGTAATCATTATACTTCTATATTGCTGTATTTCTATAGATAATAACCAAATCTGCTGCATACTTCCTTTCTATTTTAACCAAATTATTCCAAAATCGACCTGTTATCCATCTGTCTGTCTATCTATCTATCTATCTATCAATCTATCTACCTATCATCTATCTATATATTTTTATTTACAAAACCCCCACCATTCATTCAGTGTTGTGTCACTTTAGTCTGCCCTGAGGGATCCATTAACAAGAACCTCAGTTAAACTGCCTCAGGGCAGGTTGTAACATTGCTGACCCTAACATGGCAGATTTATTTTTGAAAACTAATTCTCAAGTTTCTGATTCATATGGTGCATTACAGCTTGAGTGAGCTTCCCTTGAAATTCAATTAACTTTATGTAATGATGACCTATTCTGATAGGCAATGTAGCCTTTTTCCCCTATTTTCTTACTGCATATTTTTGTACAAAGCTGGGTGCTTGACAATAGGACATACTTAATCAGAAAACTTTAAAGCCTTGAGATTCCTCTAAAAATGAAATTCAAATATCGAAGTGACATTGTAGCGTACATGCATTTATTGATTAGTTTTGCATTATGAAACCTAGTGTACCTATAACCTAATTGTGCATATTACACAGCTGATTCTGAGAGCACTTTTCTATCTATTAAAGCATTGCCCTTTTCCTGTATACACCTGGAGTTGTGATTTCATGCTATCCATTAGAGATTTGAAGAGCAGCATTTCATACCATATTGAATGTCAGGGGAGCCTGTGCCGGAGAGAAGACAGCTGACATCTCAACAAATTTCTGACATTTTAGTAGAAAATGTAATGCAGTATTGACAGCATTTGTACCTTGCCAACTTCCTAACCAGTCAATAAGTTTCATTATGTACATTACAAGGTGGTTGCTTTAATAGATTGGGTTATTTCTTGGGCAGTGTGATATTGAACAGTACACATCTTCATGATCTGTTCTCACAGAGATACTTGGAATTCATATCAATAATCTTTTTCTTAGGCAAATTTGATACAGAAAGGTACACTTTTCAAGTATTAAGAAAATATAAAAATTACTTTTAAAAATGGTCTGATGCCATCTCTAACTTTTTGTGTTAGGTCTTCAAAGGTGAGAAAATCTTAGATGTGCCATATTGTTCTGTGTATGCTGTCAGACTTTGATTATAACTAGACTGCTCACATATATATTTTGTTAGTTCACTAATCCATGAAGCATAATGATGAGTAAAGCTGGTTGGAAGAAAGTCTTGCATAAAAGTGGAAGCCCATCCTAAGTGATCTCTGCCAGCACTTCCTAAATTGCAGAGTTAGAAGTTGAAGTCAATCTATCTGCCATTTGAAATAATCTTACTGACTGCCAGTAGACCTTCTGCTGTCCTATTGAATTTTCCCCTATTGTTACTTTTAAAAAATATGTAGCCTTCCTGAGTGTATTTTAAACAGCAATTAAAGTCAACTAATTAGTTTTCATGATGAGAAGTTGAAGATAAGCCATATGTTTCTTATAAATTGATTGTCCTTTTGTTTCAGAGATCTAGTTCCATGACTGTGGTGAAAACCCCTGAAAAAGTCTTTGCTCACAATTCCCAAGGCTGTGAAAAATACAAAATATCTTCAAAAAAACTTGAAGGAACTGTAGGGAGGGAATTTTATTTGAGATCATAATCTCACAGACTGAATTTTAGCTGTGCTGCTGTCTTGGGAGACGCTTTAGAAAAATTTATTTCAATAACAGAAGTTGTGTGAGTATGGTTCCTTACAGCTGAACCAAGTGCAAATATGCTAGATGAATAGGTAGGAACACAAAAGTAAGGTTAGCTAGGTAAATTTGTCTATTCCTTTCAGGGTGCAAGTTAGGAAAAGTAAGCTTGAAAGCTAATTCAGAGAAGGCTGTAAGCTTGATAAAATATCTCAAAAACCCCAAAGATTCCCTAACCCTAAACTGTAGGAATAGAAACTTCATTTTTTATATAAACTTTCTCAGGAACTTAACATCTACTTCTGTGTTAAACCTGTATGATATCTTGATTTTGCCAAGACTGATCATCATGGTCTCCCCTGGGTTTATTTCCTTTGAACCATGAGGTCCACAACCAAACTTTGTTTTGTTTATCCTAATGACTGTTCTGAAGACCTTCACTAAATCCAGGACTAGCTGACATTCTTTGAAAGCACATCAGGAGGAAGACTCAATAAAGGCAGAAGATGTTGCTGCTTTTTTTGTCTGGTTATTAAACCTATGTTTGTCATCTAAGTGGAGCATCTGGTGTAATCTTGCATGTAAGTAGGAGGTAATTCTTGTTAAAATTGGATAATATTTAACTTCATAGTACTGAAACTTCTAGTGTAACACCATTAGTTGTCAAGGTAGAATTAGACTTTTTGAGCAAGGTCTTTGAGCAGAAACATTGTTTTATTTTTGTTTTGTTTTTTGGGTTGGGTTGGGGGCGGTTGGTTGGTTGATTTGTTCTACTTTTTGGGGGATTTGTTGTTTTGCAGTTTTGGGGTTGGTTTTTTTTCTATGTTCTTTGCCCCTGCAGAAAAATCTACTTTCCCTCACCCTCTATCTTGAGTATAACATCTCTCCTGACCTACTGGTTATTAGTGACACATCTGTGACAGTTTTGCTGCAGCACTTCCTCAAAGAGGAAATAATGGTATTTATCTTCCTTTCTTGAGAAGGCAGCCAAGCCTTTGCTTAACATTGCTCTTTTTCCTTACACAAACACAACTTGTTCCAGCTCCTAAATTAACAATTAGACATCTGCAAAACCCATTAATGTAGTCCTGTGCTTTTAATTGAGTAATAGCTGCCATTCTTATTTGCTAATACGTAAGAAATATTTAATTTCTCTTATTTTGTGAGAGGTCTCTTTAACTCCTGTTTGATTTGTCAGAATTTTGATATCAGCTGTTTACACTCATGATTACAGAGAATGATTGATGACTAATGTCTTTTTTTGAAATTATTTTCAGATGTTACTTCCTATCAGAGGAAGCTTAGGCAAAATCTGTGTGATCTTGCCTTCATATTCTACTAAATTGAAACAGGAACTAAAGAAGATTGTATGTTAATATACCACACTTTTTTATTTATTGTGGTGATATGTCATAGGTTTTTTTGCCCTCTTTTCTAAGATGTTCTACATTGCAAGAGCTTCTCTTTCTATCACAGAGACTGTGCTAACTCAAATAACTATCTTTATTTTTTGATCACAATTTTTAAAGTTTCCTGTTGCCTGAGAGCCTAGGATTCGACCTCTACATAACCTCATATGTCTTAGATTTAAAATCCATAACCTCACAGATACAACTCTGTAGGTATTTTATTACCTTGGTACTTCTGGTGGACTTCATAATAGCTGTCATCCATTAACAGTACTATTTTCATAAATTCATTAGTCTTGAAGCAGAAGTGGGAGGAGAGAAGCTTTTCAGAAAAAGAAAGCCTATGCAATGGGTTTTACTTCAAATCCATTTCCAAAGATTTGCAGTATGATATTTTTTAATCAGCATCTTCCCCTGTATTAGCTATCAGTTTTGGGGTTTGATTTTCTTTTTCTGCAGAATCTCAGATTTTAAAATAGTTGTGCATCTAGGACATCTCTTTCTATATAAGCCATGTTTTAGAAGTGAGTATTGCATTCTACTGACTAAAAGGAATTGACAAATTTACAAAATATAATTATGTAAAATTATGTGACATAAATTCCTTTTCATGAGTTCTTGTTTGTGTGTTTAACTCACATTTAATGTTGCCAAGCTAATTAAATAACAAAGAGAAGATTTATTGTGTGGAAGGAAGGAAGGGATTTATTTAAAAGGAAGGAAGGTGGTACATGTTTGTGAAATCCCTTTTAAAAGTAATCAAAAGAGGCAGGAGGATATTTAAACAGTGTTGGTTCTAGACAGTAATTTTCAATTTCATTGCTTTTTTTTTAACTTTTGGTATCTAAAGTTGAGAATGATCTGAACAGCCAATAGTAAATGAGCCTGATGCAAAGCTGGGCAAAATGGGAAAAAATAGATTCAGAATTTTAGTGGGAAAACCTAAACACAATAGTAGAGCTAAAGCCTATTAAATGCATTGTTTTAGTTCTTTATAGAGAACATACTCTTCCATGACAAATTTGCTTTCCTTAGTGATGGAGCTTACATGTTTATTTTATAGTGTTATTTCATAGTATTTGTTGGGTTTTTGCTGAAAATTTATTGAAGGTGGGTAATTTATAAAGAAGATTTAGGTAAATTAGCAATATATTTAGCTCTTACCTGTTTATAATGGATTCCTTGGAAGAACTGGTAGAGCGAAGGATATGGCCATATATTGTGGATACAATAAACTCATTATAGCATTTAATTTAGAACCATCTGATAAAATTATTCCTGGGTAATGTCAGTAAGTGTTTAATGAATAAGAACTGCCTAAATGTAGAGAAAAGGGGTCATGTTGGAGAGATGCCCTATGGGTTTTTCCATCAAATCAATATATTTTCCTATCAGTTGGTTCTCTTTGAGAATGTGAAAATAAAAATCTGTTGGCATTGTTAGCTAATCTTATCAGTGTTCTCAGACTGTCGAGTAACAACAGAGGCATTAATATGGAACAGTGCAGGTTGAAAATAAATTCTAACATGGTCACTTCTACTTAAATATCTGACAAAAAGATATGTAGGTTATGTAGGAAAGAAAAAAAAAAAGGAAGGAAAGACTGTGTTCTGGAAAATCACATATCTGTAAAAAGTTTCTTTTATAGTCAACAAGGCTTCCTGACATAATGCTGAGGCAAAGGGGCTAATGTGCTTTTCAACAGTCTAAATTGGAGATTGTTACATAAAATCAGATGACTCATCTCATGTGACCTCTACACTCAATACTGACATAGAGAATTGCATTTTTTGCAGCTTTTATAAAACCGTAGATTATGCAAGGTGAGTATTTGGAATTATTTCCTTCAGCTGAGGATTTGCATTACATCAGTCTTTCCCATGTATCAGAAAAAGAACAGAATCACAGAACATTTAATGAACTCTGTCAAGCTTGTTCAGGAGTTCATTTGATTACCTCGTGGGGTACACTACAATAAAGCACTACTTGATAAGCAGCAGATTTGAGGCAATATAATACTCTTTAGGTAGAAGATGGAGCTGGACGTGTTTTGGGATTTCTTTTTTTATGTTCAGGCTACTGAATGATGGAATATGGTGAGTTTTAACTCTTTCTTGTGTCTTCAGAAGACATTTTTGGTAGATATTTACTGAAACCCAAGTTGCTGAGCTCAAGGCACAGTGAGAAAAGGGTAGGTATAATGACTCATTATCTGTAGAAGACCGGACAAAATCTCACGGCTCCTCAGTCTGCATGTTATGGATTTTCATATGTGAGTCACACATCTATTTAAGTTCATTACCTTCAGTCAGTGCCTTGATATTTAGGGGGTGATGGGAAACAGTTGATTTTTCATTCCTCTCTTGATTTTTGAGGCAACTAAAGAAAACAACACTAGTTACTTTTTGTTTTCAGTCAAATCCCAGTGTTTATGGCAAATAGGGGTCACATTTTTGAGTTGCCATGGCATGACTACTTCTGAGGATAATGGAAATCATCTCTGCTCTGCCTAGTAGTCTGGTCAAGGAGGGTAAGGTATGTCTGTGATATGCTGCAGTTGCTTTGGCTGGGGTTGAGGCAGAGAATAAGATACACAGAAGTGTGATCTGATGGCTGGTATGAATTACAGTAACACAGATGCTAATTTAAGGCTGCTAAGGCTGTGTAGTGCTACTCCTTTCTGTGAATTTTTTAAACTTTATAACTGTGATTTGAAATCTCTTCAAGGCTCTCTGAAACTTTAGTGGTGACTGAGAGAGAAGCTTCTGGCAATCATTTGTGAGTTTCCTGCTGAAGAACTGACCTTGATAATTCCAGGCAGACTCCAAAGGTGAATAAAAGGCACAATGTAATGTATTTATATGTCTGCAAGTCTTTTTTCCCCCCACCTTTTTTTTAAACTGAGCACTTGTTCATGTGAAGATCTGGCCTTGTGAAAGACTAAGACTTGTTGCATGATTTCAAAGGATATTTGCAGTGCTAACTTTTAAACTTAATTTCATAAAAAGCAGTAGTTCTGAGTCCTTTAGCTGATTTTATATTCAAATACTGGTGAGCGAATAAGTAGTGGGATCATTAGTTTCCTGTTCATTACAATGACTTACAGCATATTAACTTCCTGTAAGAGAATATTATATCCTTTTTATGTTGAGATCTATGAAAAATATTTCAGGCTACAAAAAAAGCCTGCTTTTTCTTATGTTCAATAAATTTTTAATATTTGTGTGCCACTTCAGATGCTTGATAATTTATGACCCAGCAGAGGTCAGCCTTGTGGCATTTTTTAAAACATATGCTCAAAGAAATTAAGTAGAGCCAAAGTTCTTATCATAATAAGTCACTGGAATTTTGTTTTATAAAATATATTCCTACTATTTAGAGTTGATGTAATATTCCTTTGTTGTAGCTAGATGTCTGACTTAAAAATCTCAGTGAAACTTCTATCTACGTAATTGATACCTTAAGCTTTAGCTTTCATATTTTTAGATTCTGTGCTGCTTAGGGGGATAGTTCTGAGCCTGATATTGAACCTTAGTAAGCTCTTTTTACAGAGTAGGTAGACAAAACAAATCCTTTTCCTGCTGAGGACCAAGGACAACTTTCAGGCCCAACAGCATAAACAATGGTGCACTGAAGAGAGAAAACAAGGATGAGACCTCACAACCTGAAGCTGTAATTGGACAATTAATGCCCAATATGCAAATGAACCAAAACTTATAAAGTGTAAGACATCTTGGCTGGTCAGCCATTTTGTGACCATTCTTAGTCCACCTTGGGTGTAGCCCTGGTCAGGCCCTGTCCTGCCCAAGGTGGATCCTAAAGGCCTTTCAATAAATACCTACTTTATTCTCTAGCTCTGTCCAGTGTCTCTTTCAGGTCAGCCTTCCCAAGGCATCATAATAGGGATGTTAATACTTTTATACAATTACTACAAATAGTTTCAAATGTTTCCCATTTTGGTATTCTGAAATCCCTACAAACACAGTATTTTTTCTTTTGTGATGCTTAAAAATTTGAAAGTTAAGGAGTTGAAGGAAAACAGTGTTCATACCCTACTCCAGCTCAAAAGCACCAATGATTTGTTTACATTTTAAACTGCTATTCCCATTTTGTATCTCAGTGGTCAGTGGTACTTTCTTTAATACTAATAAGGGTCTAATTTTTTATAAACTTGATGACTCAGATCATAATCCTCCTCAAGATCAGTGGCTGTCCTGTCTTAAATTGGATTACCGGTTTGTAAATTCAGTTTCAATTGGCCATCTCAGGAGTGCCTGATTTAATTGCTCTTTGCTCTGCTTGAGCATAATCTCTGTACCTTGAACTAACACCAAAATAGTGTTATCCAGATAGACAGCAGAACTGAACATGCAATAACACCATTGTCAAGGCTGCAGCTGAGTCTTTTGCAATAGAAGATGATTAAATGACTTGAGCATGACATTGGAAACTGGGAAAACCTTGTTGCCTTTTGTTCACTTTCTGAACTGCTCAAAAGATGTTTTACTCCTTTATTGTTACTACGTATTTTTTGTGCTCTGAAGTTGGTTTCCAGGTATTCAAAATCCTGTGATGAGAACAATATTGTGAGGCTTTGGAGTGGTGTCTGTTGCAACAGCTCGTTGGCATGTGAAAATCCATATCAGGAATAAAGGAATAATCACTCTGCTTTTTAATGCTTGCTTTTCTTTAAAAACTTCTCCCACTTTTCTGATGTTTGAGATCTATCTATCTATCTATCTATCTATCTATCTATCTATCTATTCTTTTTTTTGCCATCAGGGAGTCAAGGTTAGCTTGGAGCAAGAGCAGTGACTGTGCTTATCTTCTGCAAAAACTGGTTACAAACTACCCAAAAACTGTCAGTCAAAGTATTATCTTACAAAAATCTTCTCCAATTAGAGAGAGAAAATAAGAATTTTCAAACTAAAGACTTTATTAATCTGCTGTGACCAGAATACTGGAATAAGTTATTTTTTTGAATGCATTATTTGCTAGAGATTAGAAAACCAAAGTATGAAGACAAAGAATCCTATTTAATGTTAATCAGAAACACTGATGCTGTTCTTGTGCCTGTCCACCCTCTTGAAATGAAAATAGAATTGAATGCTTTGAGCAGCCTGTGCACTTAACAGTATATGCTTTTGTAATTAGGTCCTACCTAATGGGCGTGCAAAAGAAAGGATATTGTGAAATAACTTTGAATGAATAACTATCATTTTATGTGCTTCCTATCTCTTGCCTCTAGTAGCTTAATACATTGTGTTTTGTCCATGGCACAATGATGGCTGCCCAGTATTTTTGTTGTTATATAGAACCCTCAGGTTTGTGAGAAATTTCAATTTAACAAGCCCTCCTTTAGCAAAAAGAAACAGAAGCAGGTACAGGAGCAGGTGCCCTGAACTGACTTAGTTTGGGCCCAGGTGAACTAAAATTAACACAATTGAACTTAGACTGTCTAAGCAGAAAAGCACTGAGACATTTTCACTGTGCTGCCTTCCATAACTGTGCAGAATGCAATGCAGAAATGCCTGGAATGTTTTGGAGTGAGAGATCTGCTTTTCAAGGTGTCACACCAGTGTTTCAGCCTCAGCTAGCAACTTCTTCAATCTGCATCCAGAAAGGCTGTGCAATCTTACCTCATCCCTACACTTCAAACAAGAAATTTGTGTGAATGAAAATGCACAGCTATTCTTAGGTTCTTTTGGGATGCTGTCAACCAAACACGTCCTAAATCTTCAAAAGATCTAAATGCCTTTGCTCAGTATGTGTTTCCACATTTCCACACATAGAATAAACAGAGAAAACATCAACCCATTTCTATTCTTAGCAACAGAGCATGGTAGATTTTGAGGCAGATAAACAAAATGGCTATTTTTCTGGCAAAATCCAGTTTCTTTTTTCCTACTTTGGGGCAAGAAGAACATGAGGTTGGTTGACCCTGCCTGGTTGCAGGTCTCTCTGTCTTCTCTACTGGGCAGGGCAGAGAACAGGTAACAATAGGCTTATGGATCATGATAAGGCTAGGGACAGATAACTCACAAATTACTGCCATGGGCAAAAGAGTCTTGAGTCAAGAAAATTAATTTAATTTATTACCAATAAAATCAAGGTAGGATAATGAGAAAAATAATACCCAAATCTTAAGACACCTTGCCCCCATCCCTTTTTCTCTAGACTCAACTACTCCTACATTTTCTACCTACACTTTCTCAGTGGTGCAAGTGGATGGGTGGTGGGAGTTGCACTCAGTTCATCACCTTATCTCTGTCCCTCTATCCTCTTCTCACTCTTCCCCTGCTCCATCATGGGGCTCCACCTGTGGGAAACAGTCCTCCATGAACTTCTCCAGTGGGGATACAGTACTCTCCAAACTGCTGTAGTGTGTGTCCCTCCCACAGGGTCCAGTTCTGCAGGAACAGCCTGCTTCAGTGTGGGTTCTCCACAAGTCCTGCCAGCAGACCTGCTGCAGAGTGGGCTCTTCTCTTGGTGAGGCCACAGGTCCTGCAAGGACCCTACTCCAGTATGGGGATGAGTTTCCCATGCACATCCTCCTTCAGTCATCCACCTGCTCTGGAGTGGGGTGGTCCAAGAGTGCAGGTTCATATTGGGTTGTGTTTTTTCTGTAGCCAGCTAATTTGTGATGATGTGCAGCTGTTGACCATGGTAGTGCTCATTTCCTTACAGTGCTCTCACTTTCTTAGGAAAGAAAAAGGAGGGAGTCAAGGTTTGAGCTAGGCATCTTGTTTTACAGGTTGATTTCCCAAACTACTCTGCGTACTTGCTTGTGTTTGATTATACTCATAATATTTGCAAACTATTGCCTGATAAAAAACAACTAATGATTTATTCTAGACTTCCTGTATGCTTATTTTACAGGCATTTAAGAGCATAAATAAAAATTTTGGCTGGTTGAAGGTCCTTTCATGTCAGGAAAATGAACAAAAGGGAAGAAAAGACTTTTAGTGTATTCCAGTGTCAAATGTGTAAGGAAAGACCAAAATAGATTTGGTTTATAACATCACAGGAAGTTTTCTTTCCATAAAGCTTTATTTAATCAAATTCAAATTTATTCAAATTTTGTTTTGAAAAAGACTTCAGTATTGAAAGACTGTTGTTACCTGGCTTCCATTAAGAAAATATCTTTGTTTAGACACTTGATTCCATGTTGAAATAAAATATTCTTATATATAATATTAGTTTTTAATATTGGTGTAAAATATTTTTTTCCTTGCTACCTTTAAATTCAGTTGGAAGATGAGATTACACTCTCAGGGCAAAGTGTTGCAATCCTCTTTTGTGCTTTTCACCTGACTTTGTTAATTTTTTTCAGATTCCTGTTAATGGGAAAACTATTGTCTGAAACCATTAAAATGAAATGTATGTGCTGGAATTTTTGAGAAAGCGTGGCAGGCTAATTATTCTTATTGAAGCTGGGAATCACAGCATGCAAATATGGGACTGTCTCCTCGTCATAATTATGAAATACATGTTTAGGAAAGGGGAAATTTCAGAGGGTATCTGACCAGAAATTTTTGATGAACACATTAATTTGAATATAAATTCACAGATTATTGTTTTGGGTATAATTTGCATGATCTTACTTGTATATGTACATGTATATTTAACTTGCAAAAGGCTTAGTAAAAATTACATATAAACACATATTTTAGTAAAGGAAGTGGTAATTGTACATGACTTATGAGATAAATAAAATTTGGCCATCTCTGAAAGATTATTATGATGAGTTGCAAACTTAGAAATACATCTAGAATAAAAATGAAAGATCTGAAAATAAATTTTGTGTTCTGAAATTCTGTCTAATTCTCAGTATTTATCTATTCAAGAAGTGCTGTGATGTATGTGCAGAGAAAGATTTTGTTCCAGTTAGGGAAAAATCAGCTTGACACAGAAAATATAAGAGAGGTACCCAGCCACTAAATAAGTGGAGGGAAGTTAAAAAGATACCAAAACCCAAACAAATTTTGGATAAATATTTATATAAAACCCCAAGGTCTTTAAGTAGAAGATATGGAGGCAAGAGAGACATTGGTCTCACAGTTTTGATTGATTTCTAACATGCAACTGAAAATATTTTTTTCCTTTCATTATTTCTGACAAACTGAAGGTCACAGCTAATTACCCTGAGTGGACAGTGGCATAGTAAGAATTTAAATATTTTTGCCCTGTGTAGACATGAATCAATAAGAAAAAAAACACTATAAAGATAGTGGTTCAAAGTATACAACTAAAATTTTTCTCTTGAAGCCTTGTCTCCTGGAGTACTTCACTGACATGTAAGAGCAGCCAAAAGTAGTGTGATGCTGCTTGAAGGGACTCCAGTGTTCACATAGGAGAGATAGGTTTGTGATGCCTACACACAGAGAGCATGTGGATTTCTCTGTTTTGCATTATTGTCTCTGTTGTGTTACTTGACAAATTTCACCAATCTTCTTTTCTGTTTTTTTTTTTTTTGTTGTTGTTGTTTGTTTGTTTGTTTTAAGTAAAGAAGTATACTGTCTGCTGCCATGCATTCTGGACAAAGGAATTACCCTAATGCTTGTGTGTGTGAGGTGTCTTGAGAGCCGTGCTGCAGTGTGCAGCGGGTACCTGAGGGTGCAGTGGCCACCACATTGGGACTGGTAGGTTGTCTCAGCAGCAAGACAAAAGCAGGTTTAACCAACACTACAGATACCAATCTGTCTAGGTTTGGAAAGACAGGTGTCTGCCAGGGAAAGTTAGACCTTCCCTTGAAATGGAGAATCTAAACACCTTTCCTCCAAATTATTATCATTTTGAAATTAAAGGCCTTTCAGGCAAAGATATAGGAATGGGAATTTACTAGGAATATTAAAAATAAAAATGTAGTACAAAAAAACCCCAAACAAACAAACAAAAAAAGAAAACACTGACAGAGTCAGAATACAACCTGAGGGTCAGGGTGTTGGCAGAAGTCCAATCAAGTCCTCCTAGAGTAACAGATGTGGTTCTGCAGGAGCAGAGATGATCCTGTGGAAGGGTGTAGTTTTCCTCTGAAGGTCCAGTGGTGGTGAGATGGATCTGATCTCCCCCTAGCAATCCAGTGGAAAACAGGCTGTCCTGGTGTTCTGAATCTCAGGTTTTATCCAGGTAGGAATGGTTGGCTCCTCCCACTGGGTGGAGCATCTCACAATGGGATGATGTCATTGTATCAGTCATTGGTGAGCCTTAATAGCCCATTAACAGCAGATATCCCCCTGGAGGGAGGATGGGCAGTGGAAGAGATAAAGAGCACTGCCCCACCTGGTTTTAACAGCTGCCCATTAACAGAAGGCACCCACCCCCTCCCCTGCAGAGTCACAGGGAATGGGTCATAAGAGAAAAACACCTCCTCAACCCCTTTGGACAGATGGTAACAATTCATACTTTTGGTTACATCTTGCATTGCAACCCAAGAGACAACTTAAAGGCTTCCATGGAGCAGAAGCTGTCTTGAGACTAGTGTTGAGAAAAGGAGGATGAAGGCTCTCCACATGTTCCAGATAGAGGACAAAGACACAAACTGTAAATCATCCCTTTTAATGAACTTTAGGAAGAGCCTTGGATGATTTTTTGAGCATATATTCTCCAAGGTATATAATTTTGTGGGCAGGGTTTTTCAACATATGTAACTATCTTTTCCTGGGGAGCAGTTTTTTGCTTGTAACCACAAACCTCTGCCAAAAAACTTCTGTCCTGCAGGATCTAAGAAATTGGAAATTGCCTAACCATAGTGTTGCAGAGTTTAATTGCATAGCATTCACTTTTTTTTCTGATGTTAATGTATCGTACACTTAGACATGCTCTGTTATCAGAATAAGGACCAGACTCTGTGTATGACCTCTATAATTCCAGCTCCTTGCTTGTTTCTCATGAAGCAAGCTCTCTAAGAATGATTCTGTGTTTGCATCTGATTGCCTACAAGAGTAGCAAGACCTTGTGAGTGTTAGCTTGAAACATTGCACAGGACAACAGGTCAACAGCTGCAGAAGGGTCTAGAAAGTGAGTCCTGTGAGAAGTGGCTGAAGGAGCTGGGGGTGTTTATCCCAGAGAAAAGGAGGCTCAGGGGAGACCTTTTGGCTCTCTCTAACTGCCTGAAAGGAGGCTGTGGCCTGGTGAAGGTCAGGCTCTTTTTCCCAGGCAACAAGTGCCAGAATGGGAGGGCACAGCCTCAAGCTGTGCCAAGAGATGTTTAGGCTGGACGTAAGGAAGAGCTTCTTCCTTGGAAGGGTGGCCAAGCATTTGAATATGTTGCCCAGGGAAGTGAGGGAGTCACCACCCCTGAAAATGTTCAAGAAAAGACTGGACATGGCACTTAGTGCTGTGTTCTAGCTGACAATGTGGTGTTTGGCCAAAGGTTGCACTCAATGGTTTTGGAGATCTTTTCCATCATTAATTATTCTGTGGTTATGCAAGTTTGGAAGAATAAGTGAAATTGTTGAGGTTAATGCAAAGAGAGGATGGGGGGAAAACAGGTGCATGTGGAAAGGTGAGGCATGAGAGTAGATATTGTTTGGATCAGATCAGTGGAGAGATATTGGAAGGAGCAGAGCCTTTTCCAGCTGTCAAATTGTCTGTTATAATTATGTGGGAATTCTCTGGCACTGTTAGTATTTCATATGGTTTCATTCAGCTTTATACATGAATGTATGAGCAACAGAAATTAAAAGAATACACAAGAGAGTAATCAAAAAATTCAGTAATGAGGCTAGCTGTTTGATATTCTCTTAATGAATATTAAACTAAGAGAAAACCTGCAAAGCAGAGATGTATATCTGTGGGTAGCTAGAGATTTATCAGGGAAGAGGAAAGCCCATTATCTTTTACTTCTTTTCATAGGTCTGTTTGAAGGCCAGCAGTTGGCTGTGTTGTTTTCTACTGGGAACATATTTCTGTCTTTGCCAAAATGAAATATAAAACTGTGGGAGGGAAAAGGTGTCCAACAGTTCTTTGTGAAGAACTGCTGAAAGCTAACATGTGCTCAGGAGGCATCTTTCATGCAACTTTTTAAAGGACTGTTAATTTGCAATAAACAATAATAGAACCATGTCGTGTTCTGTTACCAGAAAAACCCTGGCAAATGTACTTGAAGAGAGAAATAGAAAAACTACTAAGCATTTTCAGGAACAAAGCTGAAGCTATGAATGGTTCTGTGTTACCTGGTAGGATTAGAGGCATATCTCCACTGTTTCAGTCTTTCCATTATCACATGCATTTCCCTATCAAAAAAATATGAAGGAAGTTGAAATAATATGCTGTCAAGAATGCTTTTAGTCTTGCAAGTATTTGCCTTTCTATATATTGCAGAAAATGTTTTCTGTAAGGATGCTTGCTTTGCAATACTGTGCTGTAATCTAAATTGTGTTTGACTGCTGTGGCTTTCAAGAAAGAGATTGGTGGGTAGTCTGCATCTGTAATGCCTCAATGAGCACAGATACTTTTCTATTTTGGATTTTAGAACTCTTCATAGCAGTAGGACTGTTACTTCCTCAGATTGCTTTAAAAGATTAACAGGTGCTAATTGTTATCATGTTTCTTGTCACCTTTTCCAGGAGATACAAACTGGTGGCTTAAATTAGGAATCTTTTCACCACCTATTTTTCATAGTCCTCTATTGGTGTCTGTGGGGAACATTTTGCTGTTATTCTACAGCTGCCTCGAAAATTTATGGAGAATAGGTATGCTATCATGTAGGTAATACATAGCAGATTTTGTGTTCCTGGGGCCTTGATCAGGGTATTATCTTTCCTCAAAAGGTTTAAGGATTTTGACACTCATAATTGTAACTGATGGTTAAAAATTTTTGTACAAAACCAAAAATCAGTCCAGGTTCTAACTGCCATTCTTTTGCAGGGAATGTATGAGAATGAGGTTTTATTACAGGTAGAATTTCAAACTATATGACAATAACAGCAATTTTTGTTTCATTTTTTTATCAAGGAAGTATCACTGGGATGATTTGTATATGAATAACAAACTGCACTGGATTTGTTCATATGTTTTATCTCTTAAAAATATACTCTATTATTACTGTAGCTCATGCAATCTTTTAGTATTGTCGATTTTCATTTCCTTTTTATGCATCCCATTCCACCTTCTCTTTCTTTCTCAGATGTCAGAGCTTCTTTCAATGAGCCCATGTTATTGCCTGCACTTTGGGAAGGTCTTAGAAAGTTCTGATATTTTGTGCAATTCTAGTCTTTTCAATGCATCTGAAACATCTTACATTTGGAATTCTGTTTTGTTTCATCTTGTTTTTGTTTTTTTTTTTCTGGGGACTTTTTATGATCCTGTGCCTTTTCTGGAGGGTCACTGTATTTTGGGGGCCAGGCAACGGCACTATTGCTCTGGGAAAACAATAATTTTGCTCCAGGCTGTCCTGATTTTACAGGAAGCTCTGAGGCATTGCCTTAGATGGTAAAGAAGCAAAATGTTGTTTTCTTCTTTTTTAAATCTTGCACACACACACTGCTAGTAGTGCTTGAAATGCTTTACATTAATCATCCTTTGGATTTTTACTGAGACATGGGTTTTCCTTTGCTTGGAGCAGTTGCCTGTGAATCTCACTGAATTGGCACCATGCAATTGCCTTTGCAGGGCTGCCAGCCCTCCAGTGTGTGCCAAGCTTGTGCCACGCCTTTGAAAAGCACAAGAACATGTTTCCAAGTCCTTTTTCTTTCAGTTAATAGGCAAGCTTTTATCCAGAGCCTCACTCCAGTGAGATTCATACTTCTTCCAGGCTGATATCCAAGCATCAAAACTTGCATCAGCTACAGCTGTTAGGCATTAACCCCAGTGTGCTACATCTCTCTCCTTGCAGCAAATCTTTTGCTCCCCTGCCACCCCATGGATTCTTTGCCTCCCCAATCTTAAAAACCCAAACTGACTTTGCTTCTCTGACTACAGCCTCTTGAATTATTTCACTCTTCCTCTTTCTTGTTAAAACTTCTGTCTCTAATGACTATTTTTTTATAACTGTTTCCTAATTGCTGCCTTGGTTAACTCCTTTCTTCACAAGCAAATTTAGGAATCCTAGCAATGTCCTGGGTAAGGGCTGTTGTGTTTACACGTTCTTTCACTTCAATCTGGGTAGCTTGACCTAAATATTTATGTGTGTGTTCTTTGAGCTGAAGTTAAAAAAAAAAAAAGAGAAAGGCTTATCTCCTGTACTATATAAAGTTGAGAATTTTCATCTAGTATGCCTAAATGTCATTATTTCCTTCTGGGTGTGTCCTTTTAATTTATTGTATAGTTTGTAACGATGTTCCTAACAAAAAATGTGCATAACATTCAGAGTATTTCAAGAGACAACTCCATCATTATGAAGAGAGAAATTTTAGAACAAGATCTCATTGTCTAAGATATGAAGTGTAGCAAACTAAGTCAATTAGAAATCCAGCCTAGACAAATCTGGATTAGAGTTTAGGATCCAATTATTTTTTTATCCTAGTAGAAAAAGATAACTACAAAAAATGCTTACAAAGGTGTTATAGTGGACTTTTCAGTCAGAATCTTAAAATCAGTATGAAGTAGTACTTGAAAAGTTTATAAAGTTTTAGTCTTTTTTCCAAAGGCTCAACTTTTTCCTGTTCTGAGTCAGCCAGTCATCACTTTTAATTAAAACAATAATTTTTTCACCTAGGCTAGGTGTTGCCTTCTATACTGGACTACCTAGGTTCCTTACTTCAACAAAACATAAGCCTTTCTCCCCTCCTGTTGCATGGCTCATTAGTAAGATTCAATTTCAAATGTCTCTCACATTGGATAAGTACTTCAGCAATTAAGATATGAACACATACACTCACTAAAAGCATTTAAGAGTTTGTCCCTAAAGTTTGTAGATAATTTTCATAGAGCAATTTCTTAACTTATAAATAAAATTAAGTATGAATAAACATCTCCTTTTTTAGACCCCCTCCACTATGAATCATGTAGATGTTATCATGTTTGATCTAAAAAACCTATCTCAAATGCATGCTTACACTGGCTTATCAGGGCAAGACAAGTTCCAGCTGTTAAGTTCTTTTGGGGAAAAAGGCAGAAGAGTCAAGAAAGTAGTACCTTCTCCAGTCCATTTTTAGCCTGGGAGAATGAAGAACTCCTTTGTGCTGATATTTGCTGGCATTAAGGTGAGAGACACAGGAAACTCAGTAAATGGAAAACTGTGGTAATGCAAAGCTATGGTTTGGCCATTGACGAAGGCTACTTTTGTAAGGCTGTGTTTTGGCACTGTGGTTTTTGGTGGGTTTTTGTTTGTTTGTTTGTTTTTTGTTTGGGTTTCGTTTTTTTTTTTGTCCTCAGTAGCTCCTGAAATTCACCATATGCATTATAGAAACAGGAATTACGCAAGAATATGTCTAGTGACAAATTCATACATGTTGAACAGTTCCTGATAGTCAAGTAAATATGCTCTAAAGGTCAGTTGGCTAGAATATACTGTCCAACATTTTTATTGCCAAGTAACTTGAACAGTATTTTTAAAAGAGAAAAAATACAGTGCTCTTCCATTGTGACTCCTAAAAAGGTTATAGTATAAATTACATAGAAATATCTAGACACATTTTGAAACTGATGATTTTTCCTCTTTTTTTTAAAAGAACAAGCAATAACAATAAAAAAACTTGTGTTCTGTACCAGAGATAAAAGATAATTCTAAAGGAACTTGTAATCCTATTCATTAAATTGTGGTTTATCTGTAAAAAAAAAAATCTTTTCCTCCCTGGCGTATTTCTTGAAGAGCCATTTTCTTGAATATGAAAAGTGGAACGTTGTTTAAACTTTTATATTGGACATGGAATAACTTTATTGACAATTATACATCTTTAAGTATGTTTAGATGGGGAACAAGAAACTGGAAAGAAGAGCTGTGGAAAGGGACCTGGGGTTGAAAAGGAGCCAGCAGCCAGGAGGTGCCACCTACATCCTGGGGTACATCAGGGACAGCACGGCCAGCCAGGCAACTGGGATGGCCTCACCTCGAGTGCTGGGGGCAGTGCTGGGTGTCACAGTATAAGAAAGATATGAAACCATTAGGGAACATCCAAAGAAGGGCAGGCACTTATCTCTTCTCTGGTGAGCAGTGACAAGACTCCAGGGAATGCGGGAGGAATGTCAGGGGAGGTTTAGGGTGGATATCAGGAAAATGTTCTTCCCCCGGAGAGTGGCTGGACACTGAAACAGCTCCCCAGGGATGTGATCATAGGACCAAGCCTGAGAGAGTTCAAGAAGTGTTTGGACAATGCTCTCAGGCCTATGATGTGACTCTCGGGGCGTCCTGTGCAGGGCCAGAAGTTGGACTTGATGATTCTCTGTGTCCCTTCCAAATTTCAAGGAGTCTCTATCAGCTTCTGTGATTCTCAGCGCTTAACAAAGCACAAACCAACTTTTTGAGTTTGTTGCCTTTTCATTTTAGTACATGTCCTCTGATTCTGGGGGTAAATGTGTTTTCTGTTATCCAAAGGGAGCTTATATCACGGTTTTCCTAAATCACTTTTTTTATATATGGAGTTCTCAGCACCTGTAAACTCTACGGTAGCCCTTTCCTATTTCCCATTTATGATATATCTTCTTGATTACTGAGTGGTCAGAACTGAGGAGTTGAGAAAATAAAGTGGCACTCTAACTCTCAGCTCTTAATCTGTTCTTTCCCAAAAGCAATTTAACGTTCTTTCTGACATTTGGCAGCTTGCACATTTTGTGCCAATTGTTTCATTATGTTGTCACATTGCTAGCTCTGTAGGATACACAGATGTGACCACAAACTGGTTTTGACTCATGACTGGCTGAGCCTATAGAATCCTGTTGGCACAACATACTGCTCTCCATTTGAATAAGATGATTTGCTTACTTTAGTTACTGGGTGAATATGCAAAGAAGTTCTTGTGGATGCTTGTGGATTACTTGTGGCTTGCAGTATATTTTATGGGCAATGTGATCTCCAGTGAACCATCAACCACTTTGAACTTTAACATGAAATTCATCATTATTATCAACTTGTATACTTTTCTCAAATTATCATAAAACTTGATTTGGTTCAACAGTATTTGTCAGAGTTTCTCTGTAAATATAGCTTTCTTAGAAACATAGGGCAGTGAATTAAATTTCTTTTTTTTTTTTTTTTTAAGATCTGTATATTTCAGAAATCACCATATTATTTTGGTTTTTAAAAAGATTACTTTTTCCCGTTGGCTCAAAGGATGGATAATAGCTGCCTAAGACTACCCACTTGTCACTTCTCGCCTTGTCAGACAAATCTATATGAATCTGTTTAAAAATCAAGGTCATACAGTTTTTCTGTGTGATATCTATAGCTTTCTTTTCTATAGGTTTCTGGTTTTGTGTATGGGTTTTTGTTGTTTTTTTTTTAATATCCCAACCCTTCCTCCTGACCCTGGATATTGTAGCTGAGGTGCTTAAAGCACAGCCTAAGGGTAATTGAGTAGCACTCTGCATACTGTATCACTTATTTTTAAGGAATCTATAACAACAGTTTTCCCTTGCTACTGTATAAAAACAGGCCCCAGAAAGATGGTTGAAATTTTCAGTGATTACAGAAACTAATGTTTTGTAGTACAAGATAATTAACATTCATGGACTAGTATGAAAATTTCTCCTCATATTGACTAGAAATTACAGTATTTTATATAATTTCTTTGTCTGTGTAAAATGTAGTAAAATGTTTCCTCTCTTAGGAGGAAAGATAAGGATCCAGTCAAGGCCATACAGCTTCTGCTCATTTTATATGCATAATCTTCAGGTTAAGTTACTTTCTCTTGCTTTGTGTACTTCTTCAGCGCAGTGGGTTGACCCTGGCTGTATGCCAGGTGCTCATTGAAGCCTCTCTGTCACGCCCCTCCTCAACTGTATGAGGGAGGGGAAATATAACTAAAGTTTCATGGACTGAGATAAGATCAGGGAGAGATAACTCAGCAATTACCCTTGCAGACAAGAGAGACTGGACTCGAGCGAATGAATTTAGTTTACTGTCAAAGTAGTGCAATGAAAAAAAAACCCAAATTTTAAACTACCTTCCCCCACCTCTCCCTTCTTCCTGGGGTTGACTTCACTCCAGAATTCTCTACCTCCTCTCTCGCAGGGATGCACCAGGAATGGGCAATAGGAGTTATGGTCAGGAGATCTGCAGCCCCTTCATCCTCACATTTTCCCCACTTGCTCCCATGTGCATCCCTCCTATGGGGCTGCAGTTCTTCATGAACAGTTCCAGCATGTACCCTCCAGCTGGGTACTGTCCATCATTAACAGCCTGCCCCAGAGTGGTTTCCCTGCAGAGTCACAAGTCCTGACAGCAAACCTGTTGAAGCATAGGCTCCTCTCTCTCTCCACAGGGTCACAGGTGGTCCCAGGAGCCTGTTCCAGAAAGGGCTTTCCATGGAGTCACTTTGAGCATCCACACCTGCTCTGGTGTAGACCCATGCAGGGGCTGCAGAGTGGATCTCAGCTCCACCATGAATCTCCATGGGTGGTGGGGGAATCCTTGCTCTGGCAGCTGGAGCACTTCCTCCCGCTCCTTCTCCACTGACTTTTATGTCTGCAGGGCTCTTTCTCCCTCATGTCTTGCTCCTCTCTCCCAGCTGATCTTGAGCAGGTTTTTTCCCTCTTCTTAATTATGTTATCCCAGGCTATCCCAATTATGTTATCCCAATGGCTACCACCATTGCTCATATACTGAGCCTTGGCCAGCAGCAGTTCTGTCTTGGAGTTGGTGGGCATTGGATTTCTGAGACACAGAGAAAGTTTCTGGCATCTTCTTACAGAAGCCAACCCTGTAGTCCTTCAATACTACAACCTGTTCCTGCGAAGCAATACATCCTGAAACTTTAGATCTCCTAAAATACTACTTTAAATCTTTGTCTTGTTTGTAACTTTACACAGGGTTTAATTTGTAATCTGTTGTTCTTCCCTGTTCACTGACTAAATATCTCTATGTGGATGACAGCTGCAGGACACTGATGAACTGCTTTTAAATACTGGGCAAACAATTTGGCCCTGAAATATATTTTAGCCTGCAAGTCAACTGATTTTCCTTTGTTAAAACAAATTTATCATTAACATTGTTCTCAAATCTTTAGATGAATTGTGTGTTGAGAGGAATTGTCCCAGAATGGGAAATTTTAAAAAAGTTCAGAATATTATTGGTATTGTGATAACTTATGAAAATTGAGATTTTTTTCTATTCTCCATCTCCAAGTAACCACTGCAGGGAAACATTGAATTGGAACATACAGTCTGTCTTCTAGGATGTTTGATCTTTGCTTCAGAGATCTGCCAGAACATAATGAGCAACAATGTCATGGGAATTTTTCTTAACCACTCCTATCACATGAAACTAAAAGATGTACAAAAGGAAGTGGTTGCTATTCCAAATGTGTCATAATTTTTTTAAGGAAGAAAAATTATTTATATATATGTACCAAGGAGAGAGAACTTGTAATAGAGAGACACCATCTTAAACAGGTCAGATACATGGCCTTAAAGGCCAAAGAACTGTTTTAAGTGACAGTTGATTCTTAAGAAACAGCTTAGAAATTTTTAATTAATATATATGAATTTATGTTCTTAAATTGAGTTGAATGCCTTGTGTTAGTTATGTGAAATTGAAAGGGTTTTCATCACATCCCTCAACTTGTTTGCTCTTCAACTTTAAATTACAGTCTGAACTAGTAATTTTTGCACTCATCCAACTCTATAAAGGTCAGACTGGCGAGACACTTGCAGTGTTTATTGTCAAATAGCTTATTGTGCTATGGGAAACAGGGTTAAAGGTTTAGTACCAGGCTTAAGCAATGGTCTTTCTTACTGCTAAACTTCAAATTTCATTTGGGGGCTGATTACACAGATGACCTGAAAACTAATTTCTCCCACTCAGCCTGTGCTCAAATGCAAAGGTCAAGTTTTCATTGTATGTGACAATAAAATAAAACTAGTCATGAAGTGGGATTTCAGTTCCAACAGCGACAGAGAAAATCTCAGAGAATATAATATTTTTTCAGGATTAGGTAGTACACTCTCTCTAAAAATGAGCAACACTGAATCCACAAACTTAACAACCTTTGATGAATTTAATAACGTCTGAAGAAGAAGTTTATCACAAAGATGGTTGAGAACTGATGGCACAAGGAAGACAACTATTAAGATTGCTGCCTTGCCTGCCAAAGCCACTTACACTAAGGGGGAAAAACAATAAAAGTGTTGAAAACAATCTACAAAAAAGATCAGACTCAGCAATGTTAACAGTAATGATGTAGCTTGTAAATTACATATTTCAAGCTTAAAAAGAGAGATACAATGAATTTCTGCAAGGGACCTTTAGTTAGAAATAAAAGTCCTTCTATCTGTGATTCAGATTGCTGGTCCTTTAGTGTAAATCAAAAATTCTGACAGATAAAGTGTGGCAAGAGGCTTTTCTGCTATTTATTACTATAGAAGAAGATATGACCTGGTTTTGGCCATCCCACTCTGCTATAAGGGGGAAGAGAATGAGGATGGATGGGAACTACAGTCCTACAAAGAGTACCAGTAGAGAATTGTTTGATGGATAGGACATTTTTTTCTTCAGTATAGGATATATAGCAATTTACTATGAAATTACATTGTTATGCCAATATGGAAGTTGGTAGTGTAGCCATACAGAGAATATTGGGAGGGCTTCCACATGAGAAATTAATAAAGAGACCAACAAGAATGAGAATATATGGTGAGGAGTAGAGTTGATGTCTACAATATAATGAGAGAGAATAAGAATAAGAATAAGAAGCAATTATTTGTTACATCTTCAAACAGAAAAACTGGGAATCATCAACTGCTCTTTGGGTGAGGTATTGCATTTGGAACTAAGAGACGTGGGTTTAAATAGGCTCTAGCTAAGCTGTGGACTTCTTTCTAGCAAGTTCCAGTAAGTGTGGAAGGCTTATGTGGATTTAAAATGTGTCAATAAAGTAATGGAAGAAAATAATTAATTGGGAGTTATTATAATCCATGATGCTTTATCTCAATGCATTGCTGATCCACCACTTGCTGAAGTGCTTGAATACATTCTGGAGAGATGCTTTTCACCTGCTCACTATTTTATTGGCATTTTCTACTTGCCCATGTGAAAGAGCATCCCAAACTCTTTGAAATTTAAGTTTGACACGTGTGGCCATTCTTACCACATAGCTGTCCACTACTATGGAACTAATGAAGTTTCAGTCTAATGCAATTTCAAAGCCTTTACCTTCTCTAGAATATAATATACCTGACTGTTTCAGTTGGGAGGAACCTATAACTCTGGTGTGAGTAGTGATGTCCCAGAGGGTTTAGTGTTGTGCCCAGTCCTGTTCAATGCCTTTATTGATGATCTGGATGGTGAAAGGATTGAGTAAATCACTAACTTCACAAACAGCACCAAGTACAGAGGGAGTGCTAATCTGTTGAAGAGTGGGAAGGCTCTGTAAACAGGGGCTGGAGAAGTGAGATAGAGAGGGCAAGATGTACAGTGTGAGGTTCAACAAGACCAAGAGACAAGTCCAATACTTGGGCCACAGCAATCCCAGGCAGCACTACAGTCAGGGGGAAGGGTGGCAGGAAAGCTGCCCAGCAGAATGACCTGGAGGTCCTTGCTGACAGTGGCTGAACATGAGCCAGGGTGTCCAAGAAGGCCAATGGCATCCTGGCCTGGATCAGGAATGGTGTGGCCAGCAGGAACAGGGAAAAAAATTTACTGCTGTACTTGATACTGGTCAAGCCATGCTTTGAGCCCTGTTCTGGGCCCCTCAATTCAGGAAGGACAACAAGATATTGGAGTAAATCCAGAGAAGGGCACTGGAGCTGGAGAAAGGTCTGGAGCACCAGCCCTGTGAGGAGCAGCTGAGGGAGCTGGGGGTGTTTATCCTGGATAAAAGAAGGCTCGGGGGAGACCTTATCACTCTCTACAACAGCCTGCAAGGAGGCTGTGCCCAGGTGGGGGTCAATCTATTCTCCCAGGCCACCAGTGACAGGAAGAGAGGACAGAGCCTTAAGTCAGGGGATGTTCAGGTTGGACATGTGGAAAAATGTCTTCACAGAAAGGGTGATTAAACATTGGAATGGTCTGCCCAGGGAGGTGGTGGAGTCACCTGGAGGTGTTCAAGCAATTGCTGGATTGGCACTCAGTGCCATAATCTAGTTGACAATGGAGTGGTGTTCAGTGGGACTAGATGATTGCAAAGGTCTTCTTCAATATAAAAGATTCTGTCATTCTATGAACAATCATCCAGTCTCACTGTCTGAGCACTCCAGGGTTGACCAAAAGCTGCAGCACATTTTTAAGGGCTTTATCTAAATGCCTCTTAAACACTGACAGGCTGGAGGCACCAGCTAACTCTCCAAGAAACCTATTCCAGGATTTGGCCAATCTCTTGCTAATGTACAGTCTAAACCTGTCCTGGCTCAACTTTGAAGCATTCCCACACACCACAGAATCACAAAATTAGTAAGGTTCAAAGGGAAGACTGGAGATCAGCTAGTACCCCCCCTCTTCTCAAGCAGGATCCCCCTGGGCACACTCACTCAGGAGTGTATACAGATGTTTTTGAGTATCTCCAAAGAGGCAGAACCCATACTCTGTGGACACCAGGGAGAAGAGGTCATCACCTGTGTCTCAGCTTCCTCTTCTCAGGAAGAGGAGACAGCAACGAGGGCATCCCTCAATCTCCTTGACTCTAAACTAGGCAAGCCCAACCTCAGCTTCTCCTCGTAAGACATGCTTTCCAACCCTTTCACCAGCCTTCTTGTTCTCCCCTGGATGCGTTTGAGTACTTCAATGTCCTTAAATTGTGGGCCCAGAACTACACACAGCACTCAAGGTGATGATATTTACAAATTTACTGAAACTTACTTATGAAGACAGGAAACTGCCTCTCTCTGGGATAAGGGTACGAGGACACAGTATATTCAAGTATTCTCTGCAAACTTTTCAACTCATATAGAGTTGAAAACCTCCAGAAAAGGCTGTGCATGATCTCTGTCTAGACACAGAATATACTGTGGTAACTTTAAAGAAGGATGAATTGAGCAGAATGTGCTTTAAACCATAACTCAGCTTGCAGGCTATTGCTTTTTATGAGCAGAGCAAAACAGAAGAAATGTTGAAGGGAAGAGCCAGCATTGTTTTGCCTGTCACAGGCTTATAAAATTTGATTGTGGTTTAAAGATGACACTGGTAGTTCTTAAAAACTATTTCATGCTCTTAAGACAATTATTTTCAGTTAGTGTTTTGCAACCAGTGTTGTGACCTGCTCTGCTTACAACTTGATTGCCTAATATTTTCTCACCAGAGAGAAAACTCTTCCTCTTAAATCTCTTACATCCTTGTTCACATTTGTTTGAGAAAAAGAATACCAGGACTGAGGGAACTGTTTTGTTTAGGGTTTTTTTTCTCTACTCGCTCAAATCTTATCCAGATCTAGCTGAGCTATCCAAAGTATTTAATTGCCAGGGGTTTTTTGAGAAGAAAGAAAAAGGCAATGTGCTAAAATAACTGCACATATGAACTCAGTGAGCTGGGTTCACACTGCTGCTGCCAGAGTGACAGCTGCTGCTTTACTGAGAATATCTGAGACTGCCAGAGGGGTAAAAAGAAGGACTGGGGCAATAGTCCAGCCCCTCACAAATTTGTTGGTACCACTGAACTGGTGGGACTCCCAAAAAAGGTAAAGTGCAGACTGTTTTTTATTCTCCTCCTCTTCTCCCTTGATTTGTAACTTTACTTTCTTCCTGACAGCCTTGCACTTCTCCCTTCTCTCTCCCAGTGACTTGGTGGGGGTCTCAGAAAGTATTTCTTTTGTTCTCTGCTACTAGTATCACTCTGCATGCATCTCCTGATTCACACCACCTCTGGGAATTGCACTAGGCAGAAAACACGCTGGTTTAATCTTCCCCAATCT
Source organism: Argya squamiceps (assembly GCA_037834095.1). Lineage (NCBI taxonomy): Eukaryota > Metazoa > Chordata > Aves > Passeriformes > Leiothrichidae > Argya > Argya squamiceps. The sequence goes on from JBBMKD010000115.1 coordinate 55,529,616, forward strand.
TTTGTACCATGTTCTATTTATAGGAGATCAACATACAACAAGTAATTCAAATATTCCTACTTTACCCAGCTGGAAGCAATGAAAGAAAAGCCTGATATTCCCACCTTAAGATAAGGAGAGAGATAATGGCAGGGTTCATTCTTCAGTATTCATTCTCACTCCTTGAGTGCCAGTGCACAGCCTGTCATTTATCCATGCCAATGGGCTACTAAGTTCCTAGTCTTGTCAGTAATATCTTTAAATGGTAGCTGTGCTTCTGTGCCTACCCTGCTGTGTAGACCAGCAAATATCAGATCTTCCTAACCATCATGGAGGTTTTTAGAGTGGCAGATGTAATGCACGGTGGGGTTTTTTTTTCTGAGTATAGAGTTAGGAAGTTACATACAAATCACTTTCCTCCTATCCAGAAAAGCATCCTCTGAAAATCCTGTTCAAAATTCCACAGTTTCTGAAATCTAGTCTCAGAAGTTGGAAAGGCCAGGTTTTACAGTTTTATAGCTAGTTTCTCACACTGTTGCAATCCCTTCTCAAAGAACTTCAAACTTCCTTCCTTCTGGGACTTGAATGTATCAACTGTGTGCGTAACTGTACAGCTGTCATTTTTAAACTTTCCAGGGCCTGGACTGGTTGTTAATGCAAACAAGTTCTAGTACAATCAGATTTTTCTGGGAGTAGAGAAAATAAAAGCTTTGTAGGGCTTCCCCACCTGGATATTTGTCAACAGGGTGGCAAACAGATTTGGCCTGCTAAGTTCTGAACTCCAGTTAGCTGCTTTCTTAGCTTATCTGGCATATGTCTGAGCATAAGGTTGCTCATTCTTTTAAAGGCATGCTCTCTTAGTCTCTTGGAGACAGTTTCTTCATTCCTGACCAGATGTTACTAGTTACTCTGGAGAAAATTAATTCTCTGGATTATGGAGTCTCTCTTCCATCTCTTTATTTCTTACCTTTGTGAAAGAAAGGATATGTCTAAGTGAAAATATTTTTAATATGTATGTCTTCTGTGATCCTGTCCCTTGAATCAAGCTTCCTGTGGATCTGTACAAGTCTGTATGTATGTAGCTAATAAGACCTCTAATGTTGTCCCCATACCTTCTTCCCTTTCTGTGGTAATTTTATTGCTTTTCTCCCTTCATGTACCAGCCTTTGTGAGTGAACTGATTTCCCTTGCCTCCAGCCTTTCATTAGGCTGAATGTGACTGCTTTCCATCAGACAAATGAGATTTAACAGTCTTTCATCATTGCTGCTCTGGGATGTAGGTAATACAACTTTGAAAGCATAAAGCTGATCCTACACATGCAGGATGCTCAGTCCTACAGAAGCAGTTTATACAACATCGCAGGCTCATAGGTAGTTTTTAAGCTGTAACTTGCTGCAGTACATAAGGATGGAGATGAGTATCTTGTAGCTTAAATTCTGGAGTAAGAGTCAGAAGATGGAATTCAATTCCAGAGTCAGTGATCATGGGAAAAGTTGTTTAACATTGTGTCTCCCTCAACATGTGTTAAACTGAGAGGAATTCGACACTCCTATATTTTTTGATAGGTGTGGTATGGAGTGTGTGTGTTTGTATGTGAAATTTGTTCTATATCTAGGCTTTATTAAAAGAAAAAGGATGTTTATACTAAAACCTATTTACTTTCTTTTTTATTCTTTTTTATCTGTTACTTTTTTTCTATTTCTTGGAGATGGTAAGCATGTCTTCCTCTAAGTATCCCAGTAGCTCACTTTCAAATCTGGGACACAGGGCTGAATTATTCAATCTGACTTGGTGCAACAGCTCTATTAACAAAATTAATATTACTGAAATAATTACTTAATGCCAAGTTGGTTTAGAAGTTCTTTGGGGTCTTAAAGTATCTCCATTCTGAGCAAAATACAAGCACATGAGTATAATACAACATATTATATGCAGGCTTAAGGTGTGCTAATAATACAGCCAAATTGTACAACTCTGTTCTCCCTTTATGCAGAACTCAAAATTGCTTATTGTTTTCATATTGAATTTGGCAATTAACTGTGCATCTAGTAGCAACTTTAGCACTGGCTGAACTTTTTCATGTGCATGTGAACCAGTAGGAGATGAACACCGGGTTCCTAAATGAATTTATGTGTATTTTCATTATTTATTTATTTATTTCCCAAAAAGTTTGCTCTGTGTGCAGTGTTTCTTCAGCTTGTTTTTTGTAGACACATAATGTAACCTGAACTAAATGTTGTTCTTGTTTACTGTAAGCAGGAGTTTCACATTCTTTTATATAGTGTCTTACTAAATCTTTATAGAGTTACATGCTGGATGAAGTCCTTCTGTTTCTGACGTAGGATGTGTATTCATGGATCATATGTTCCATTCCTTGCATATTTTCCATGTTTCTTTGTGTGCAGTTCAAATAATTTCCTTCACAAACCTACCATAAAGAGTACAAAATTGTTTTATGATCTGGTGTTTGTTGGCACTGCTGCTGTATCAAATAAAATCAGCATCTGGAGACATGAAAAACTTGTTTATTAAACTACTGTATGCTTGCTTATACCTGAACTCATTCAGAATGCAGTATTTGACCCCAAATAGTATGAAAGGAACCTTTTTCTTCATGTGATATTCACTAGCAGATTATACCTGCTGATTAATCAGATGAATAAGCAGTTACAATTTCTCTTGTAGCCTAGCCTGCCTGTAGATCTCTACTTCCATTGTTCATATCTGCAATTATTAACATGCCCTAGGCATGTAGAATTTTGCTGCTGTTTTTAGAGCAGGGTGTGATAACAATATGCCTATTTGTTCGTATCTTTTATGTGTGCACTGCAAGGAGTGATTTTGAAGCTTATACAGTTAGCCCACAGAGAGAAACTGGTAACAATTACTTCTGTATGAACTTCATGGGTTGCAGGGAACCCTAGGAAAGACAAGCACAAATGCATTTTGTGAGTGGAAGTAAATCTGCAGATGTTTAAGCTTGCAAATTCCTTGTCATCAAAAAGGCACTTTTGGAACTGCAGGAAAAAAAGTGTATGAAACCTAAGGGATGAGCAGTGAAATCCACAATGGGGTCAAATGTGGGTTGAGAAAATGTATATATATGGGAATGTAAATGTTGTGGTTTAACAGCAACTAAGCTTGGTCACTCACACCCCACTAGGATGGGGGAGAAAATCAGCAGAGAAAAAGTGAGAAAATTTGTGGATAAAAGCAGTGTGACAGGGAAAGCCACTTCCCAAGGGCAGACAGGCATTCAGCCATCTCCAGAAGAGTGGAGTCCCATCACCTGTAAGAGCGATTTGGCAAAACAAACACCTTCACTCTAATTATCCTGCCCCTTCCTCCTTCTTTCCCTAGCTTTATATGCTGAGCACAGTGCCACATGTAATGGGATATCCTGTGGGTCAGGGGAGGTCAGCCTTCCCAGCTGTGCCCCTTCTGTGTCCCCCCCAGCCTCCTGGCTGGTGAAGTGGGGAAATAGCAGAAACATTTTTGATGGTGTGTGAGCTCTGCGCAGCAATAGCTGATGTATGTCTGTGTTACCATCACTTTTTCCAGAAAAAACTCCCACATATACACACATGCCAGCTACTATGGAGAAAATTAAACCCAGTCAAAACCAGCATGTTAACTTAATTGTGCATTCTACTTTTGGACAACCTGATTGCCACTGACAAAAGTAGCCCTTTTTTTTCCACAGGTCCCAAGTTAGCTAAGGAGAGATGAGGAATGAAGTGCCTTCCATTAGCATTTTTCCATAGAGACAGCTGTGTCTACCAAGCTGCCTCACTCATATCTAGGCTGTGCTTCCCTCTTCTAGCCAGATCAGTCTCCTATGCCCAGACACTTTAATGTGAAAATGGGATTCCCCGTCAGTTTGCCAGAAAGATTAACCTCCAGGCAGATAAGGGCTGAAGTTCCTGCTTGATGTTTTCCTTTTAAGCTGTAAGCTGTAGCGTTTAAAAACATTTCCAGCTAACAAAATAATTTCAAATGTTGGCAAAGAAAAATCATTTGTGGATGAACCATTAAAAAAACCCCTGTAACTGGCAGAGGAATGCATTACTTTTAAGGGTGCTGACTTTATTAGTTGATGAGAAGTTGATATCAGTGTGGCAGACTCAGAAACACAATAAATCAGAGTTCTGAAAGGCAGCCAAGTACAGAAAGAATGAATTACATGCAGAAAACTCCTATTATGGAGATGAATAATTTAACAAGATAGAAAAAAAGGATATGTTATCTTAAGTACTGAAGGATTAACTGTATTACTTTACCTCAGACAATCCAGTTACTCAGTGAAAAATTTTCTCAAGTGCAGATATTATTTCAGTTAAGTTATTTGATTTTAAATTGAACTACAGTAAACTGGCAACGTGATACAGTCCACAGTTATGCAGAAAATAAGAGAATGGTACCAATTTCTTGTGGTACTCAGTGGATTCTTATTTTCAAAACACCGAATGTGGGTGTCAGGTTACATGTAAAATCCTGCACTGGTGGAAATGGTAGAAGTTAATACTCTTCGTGATCTTGAGAAGGAAAATGAGAGACTGCCACTCATGAAGATATATCTGAGAGTTGTGGTAGGTTTCAGTGTTGAAAGACTTACAGCTAACACATAGGTATTTTATTTAGGAAAGTTATTAAAAGAAGTAGAAAGTGCAAAAAGGATGTTTTTGACACGGATATGGGGGAGGCATTCCCCCTCCTAACCAAAACCTTTCATAAAGTCAATGTATGGTGGGAAAGAAGGGACAATTCTGAAGCCTGTTTTTGGGGGAAATGCAGACCATTACTTGAATTAATCTGAGAAAAAGCACTTCAGCGTGTGTGTGTGTGTGTGTATCCACTTACCTCTTTCATTAACACATGTTTTCTTTGGGGGAGGTTGTTCCTCAGTCATCATGGAAAGAAACCAGCTGGTAGTTACTTTAGTTTCCTTATATTTGAAAAACAGGGAGCTGAAATTGAAAATTAAAGGGTTTTTTTTCCAGATCAGAGACATGACTTGCAAAAGTAACTAACTCAGGTTCCAAATCTGTGAAACCATTTTGTTTGTCAAATGGAATATGAGCTGGTGGCAAGGTTGCCTATGAATATAGATAACTGAAGATTTTGTATGCATCCCATAGGTGTGACTAGAATATTTTCAAATTGACAGGTTGAATTCTATAACGCTATCCCTTAAAAATATTTTTGTTTGTTATTATTTGTATGCCATTAATTCAACTTTGCCTTTTGGTTTACAAATGCTGTTCTTGGAGGTGGTTGCTCTTTAGATCTGGTGGAATTGTAGAATCTTGGAACAAAGTTATTCCTTTTACATGTTCCTCAAGAATCTCTAGAACACTGAGAATTTTTTTGAATTAATAGAAACAACATGACTGAATAGCACTTCCAGTGTCTGTTACAACTTGTTCACTTTCAGCATATTTGTTGTTTTTCTTTTTGCATTGTAAGTTTTCATCAAGACATATTTAAAACGATGCAATGCTGAAAAACTTCATGATTACTACAGTAGTAAAGCTGGGGAGGAGCCTGCATAGGTATACAAAAAGAATGAGATTAAATAGGTATACAAAAATTCATGAGATTAAAGACTTTTGTCTCTCTAATTCAAGTTATGGTGCCCAGCAGGACAAAGTAGTTCAGATGGTCATCTGCAGCTACCAGCTGTCTTCTGGGAAAGAATCTAAAACTGCAAAATATCTGTAGAGTCTGTTGAATATGGTACCGTAACAGCACATACAGGAGTCTGCTTTATGAAATGCATTTTGCTCAGGAGGTTTCAGAAATTATTATGGCATGGATTGCAAGTGGAGGAAGAAAAAGAAAGGAATATGAAGAATAACTCTATCTAAAAAGGATTTAAGGATGGACAAACCAAACTTACATGACTTCCATTCTTGTCAAATTCATGTTAACTCACCCCAGGCTATCCATGTTTTCATTCAGTATCACTGGGATTTCTTTATAAACAGGCCAACAGTTCATTTAAAAAACTGTACTTTTTAATGTATTAAGGATAGTTTCTTACTTTCTTTTAGTAGTAGAAAATTTATCAACACAGAGAATTCAGTGAACATATTTATAGAAGGAAAATAGGCAAACCAAAACCACTACACTAATTCAGTAGATTATCTAATCTTGGCAAATTTCTCTGTATTTTTCATTAGATGAAAGTATACATTTTATTTTACACTAGTTTATAAAATAAAATATAATAATAAATATTTCAATGTTTATTTAATATTAATTAAAATAATAAATTACTTTCTCTTGATCTAAAGCCCGTCATTAAAGTAATTTACCAGAAAAAATCAAAGTAATCCTAGTTTCAAATGGGTCAGCCCCAGATTTTGAAATCATGGTATTTCCCAGGAAGAACAGCTTTGGCTCCATATGCAATTTCCTGTCTGCTCATATTGTTTAAATTTTTTTTTCTTGCTTATTAATTGAAGACACATTCTATTGTGTCTCTTTCTTGTAAATGATGGTCTTTAAAATCTTAAATCCTAGGACCATGCAGATGGCTTTCCAGAAAGGATGGATTGTTAATGCACTGAAGCCACCTGCCATCTGTAAAAAGAATAATCTTACTCTAATCAGATTTTGTGGAAGGATGTTTCACATTTAGATGCAACATTAAATTAACGGCAGCAGAACAGTGAAACAATTGCATAAGAAATATAAATCCAGTTTTTATAGCTTTCTGTCAGTATTGTGAAAAGATCGTGGTCTTCTGAAATGTTTTAGCAGATGCTACATGTGTTTGACTGCAGTACTAGCCAGCTGACTGCAATGGAGGATTTTCATGTTGACTGGAATTTATTCTGCTCTTTTAACAATTAAACTGTGATTTTACTTTTTTTTTTCCCTCTCTTTTTTACATGCTTCCCTCTCTCTACACAGAAGGCAATCCTAGATAAGCAGATTAATATGTGGGATAGCTCATCTTCATTGTTCTGTGCAGCACTTCCAGCATTTCATAGCCAGTTGGACTTGTTAGGAGAAGCTGAGCGATTGGTTGTTTCCTGGGCTCCGTTTCATAAATTATAGCCCGGCATGCATGAGCATGATTACTACAGTTGCAGTAATCCAGAGGCCTGTCAGTTCCTGACTTTATGCATGTTTATTTCTACTTGTTTTATAATATTGCACTGGAATTTCCTGTCTTAGATAGTTTGCTATTGCATCGCCAGGACTCTGTGAGTAATTTTGACTTTTTCTACTCTGTTAATTACATACCGTAAACAAGAATGCTTGCGTTTAGGAAGTGGTTCACTGGCAGCTAACATTTGAGATTCTGTGCTGTTTAAGATCAGGTAAGTAAACTTTGCAGCTCTTCTCTTGCTAGGTTTGAAACAGCTTCATGTTACATGTGGTCAGCATTTGGGGTTCACGCATGTCTGAAATAGACTGTTTGGTCCCATAGCATTTGTTCTTCTGTAGTAAAATATAGTGGTGCTGCATTACACCTCATTTGTGACTAATTAAGACGTGGCATGTCTCACATTTTCAAGTATACTGTATACTAGCAATTGTGGTAAACTAATGAAGAAATGCACACAATTCTGAGCTTGTAATATGATAAAGAAACCCCACTCCTTTCATACTGCCCCCTGACATCTCCTCTAAATAAGAACAGACAGGATAGTCTGTTCAAATAGTAAAAGGCAGGATAGTGTTAACAACGAGTTTGTTAAACAACTGCAAGGCTTAACACCCTCCCCTGTTCCTCACCCCCCCACCCTTCCCCTCCCATTTTTAAGTGCTGTGATGTTTTCCTTCATTTGTGGAGATATATTTTCATGGCAAGCAAAATGACAGCATGTTAGAGTTCAGACTTTTGAAAGAAAATTCTACTCACAGTGAACTAGAAACCTGTGGGAAATGCTGTACAGGATCTGCGGTTTAATCAGATGGAGTTATCACAGTGACTCCCTTGTTCGTTTCCTGAGATTGTCAAGTGTTACCTCTGCACAACTCAGGTTTAAAACAATGGAGCAACAGATTGAAATCAGAAATTAGAAAGCTACTAAGGTAACACTCTACCCTTCTCTCATAAGTGCTGTAAGATCATATTCATTGCTGTAAACACATGTCCATGCAGAGGACTTTCCAGGTTGCTTTTTTTTTCCACTGGAAATGTCACTTTGCTGTGTGGTGTAATAAAGCTAGTGTTTGCTCATAAATACTTTGGGTTATACCAAGAAGAGCAGATGTTCTGCTAGCAAGATATATGCCTATGCTCTTTTTTATTAGTTTTCATTTTTGACATCTTAGCTTTTCAGATGGAAAAGTATGACTAAATAATTTTAAATAGTAAATATTCTTCAGACAGCTGCCTTGTTCTTTCTAATGTATATTATTGCTCCTGGGAATATAAAATGTCCTTATAAGACTTTTCTAGATATCTTTTTTTTTGCTAAAAAATAAATTCTTTTTGACCCTGAAATAGAAAACAGAAATGTAATTTTAGCAATATTGCTGTTTGCATGTCTTGCATTGTAATGGCCAGATTCTTGCAAGATTAAAGTGACCATCACAAATTGAAAATGAACACTCTCTTGATTCTGTCTCAAATATTTTTGTTATATGTGGATCAACAAAGTGAATAGCTTAGCTCCTCTAAATGGCTTTATGGAGTTTAACAAGGGGTTTGCTTGCACAGATATTATTTGAGGTAACTTTTGCCAGCTTTACCATAATGGTCAGATAAAGCAAGTCAATACTACCCTTTGGTAATATTAAACCTAATGCACAGTGAAATCAGTTTGACTGAGATGATATGCATTAAATGAGATAATGAACTATATTATAATTTATTAATTCCTATGATATTTATGGAACAAGAAATAAGAATCCAGAGTTATCTTAGACATCTAACCTGGTTTCAGCAGAGTTCCTCTGATACATATGAAGCACAAAGAATTAAGCTGGTGAGACAATAAACCTGGAGAATATGGTATTGTGGTCTGAATAGAAAAGTGACTTGTCAAGTCTCATCTGAATGAAAGCTATTTCTGCCAGGATAATTTTTTTCATATGGTCAGGTTATTTAGTTCTGAACATTGCTACTTTGCTTCTGTGTTCAACAAAAAAAGAGGGACTGTGGGAAAAAAAACTTGCAAGTTTAAGTGAGTTTCTTATGATGCTGTGTTTGCTGTGATCCTAAGCAATGTGCTGCAGCTGAGCACATGGACTGCTGACAAATCTGTTAACACCATGTTTCCTGCTGAAACTGTATTGAGACTGAATTCTATATGTGATATTTGGAATCTAACATATCACAAGCAGTGCCTTCAGGCTGGATCAAAGTCCTATTGTGCTGGATGCTGTTCAAACAAGTAGTGAAAGGAAGTCCTTCCCCTTATGAGATTATAAGTTAAACAGGGTGGTAGGCACAGGATGGGTATGTGCACAACTTAAACATAACCTTGGGCAAGTCAAAGCAGGTTGACAGCTAAAGAAGGAATGAAATTCTGGAATATATTTGCAATATGATGTTGTATTATATGGATCTGTAGCAAAGGCCTGGGGCAGTGAAGGTCCACATTAGGACACTGTTTGATCCAAGAAGCAGTACAGCTGCACTGTGCCAAAACTAATTAGGCCAGAATTAGCTTGCACTGAACATTTTACTGCTTCTTTTCTAGAGGCTCCCATAATTCATAGCTCAAGGCCTCTGATGCTACTTAAAAGAAACTTTTTGTCTTCTCTTAAGTTAAATAATTCCTGCAAGATTTTACATCTACTTTAGGAAGGTTAGATACCTAGAATTTTAGAGCACTTTGGAAAGGTTTTCTCAAGTGTTTAGAACAGTCATATTTGCAGCCTCATTTAAAACATGCCAGAGGCTCTTCTTTTTAAAAGCAAGGGAGCTCAACTTCAAAAGGAAGACAGCAGAAGTTATAGCTTTTACATAGTACCTACCTTGTGTCCTTCTGTCTTTGTTGTTTGTATTGGTGTTTGGCTGAAGCAAGTAAAATTCATGTGTTTTAGTCTCCTTAAATTTAAGGTTGATATGAAGAAACGCTTTACATAATTTGAAAGAACTTATAAAAATAAAGAAACTCCCCCTTAATCTTGAAGACCAGGTGTTTTCATTGTGAGTGCAGGTGTCCATGTCTGCAACAGTTAGCCCATATTCAATAATTCAGGGCAGCCTTGGGAATTAAGCACTGGTCAAAGTCAGTAGAGAATCAGACAGGGCCTTCTGTTGCTATTGTTATAGATATGTAATTTGTTTGAAAATACTAAGTGACTTTGTGTGTGGCACTGCTTGTCTTTGAAATAAATATTTCTCCATACCTCAATTATACAGATATAAAATACTTCTTGTTTAAAGAAGAATGTATTTATATGACTTTATTGTCATGGTTCTATGTTGCAATATGTCATACAAAACATTATAGAATTTATAACTAAAAATTTTACATTCACGAGAAAATATAAAAAACTTTGCTTAGCCAAATGTATACAGAATGTTTTCTTCTCTCATTTACAGTGGTTTCTTAGAATTTCTAAATTAACTATGCACTCTATAAAGATTATTGCAGAGCTTGAAAAAGAAATAAATTGGTTAAGACAAAATAAAAGATATATTCTTTTTTTTCTTTTTGTTTTTACTGGAAAATGTTTTGCCCTCTTTCTGGATGATCATTAAGAATTTGAAAGGTCTTGGAAACAATCAAGAAAGTGTAATCATGTCAGTACAATAATACCTTGTATACTCTTAAAACAGCATAAACATTCATCTTTGATGTCTGTATGTTCTGAAAGATCATCCAGCAGATTGAAAAGTGAGGAATGAGAAGGGCAGAGAGAGAGAGGAAAGAAAGAAAATTGGAAAGAAAAACAAGTGAGTTCCTATCACATTTGGAAGAAACCAAAGGGAATATTGAAATGAAAATCGGTAGTTCCAACCAGTATCTTAAAAGTATCTTTAAAATGTCAATTTATAGCATTAAATAAAGTAGGTGATGCAATCTGGCCCAGAGGGGCAAATAAAAAGTCTCTAAGTCATATTAACAAACCAGCTTTTTGCTTGATTCTGTAATTATGTGCTTGTAGTCACTTTCTGTATGATAGTTATGCAGTGAACTTACTCAAAATACACCTCAAAGATGAATGTGTGGATGTTCATAGTAGATGAGAATTTACATTTGTATTGATATGGAAAAGCCTTATTATCTGCAGGTATTTGAATTCTCAGGATCAAGGACAGAATTGCTTTGGTTTTGTTGTGTTAAGATTTGAGTTTTATGCATCTGAAAAACTAATTCTCTGCTCCTGTGTCCCCACTTGCTCTGCTTGAATGGAAGTATTGTTACCCAAAGTAGAATACAGATGTATTTACATTTTCAGGCAGTAACACAAACATTCTGCCCAAGTAGCATAGCTCCTGGCTTGGGTGCAGAGAACATACTGTTCACTGAGGGCTCGCTGGAACTTGCTGTTCTCTGCATGAGAAATGACAGTGTCTTTTGCATTAAATAATTTGCTAGCAAGTTTTACCTGTCATGATGATTCGGGGAGCTAGCAAATCTCAACCTTGCTGTAGCCTGGAATCTAAATTTCAGCCTGTAGACAGTCTGTTAAATTTCTTGATGTATCATATTCTAAATATGATCTCATTTATATCTCTAATTCTGACAAAACAAACCAAAATCTTTTTGAATTGTCACGGTCATAGGGTCTTCAGTAAGGATTGTAAGTATATATTTTGTAGTTTGCCAAACTATAAAATGAAATTATTTTGGTTCAGTAATGGATTTGAAAAGCTAAAGGGAGAAAAGTAGCTTTTTGTGTACTATATATATATTATATATCTGAAATTGGATGTGTATAAAATTTTTATCATAGTGCAGATGACAAAAAATTGTATTTAATGTGTGTTTGGATGTGGTCTGAGGGTAAGATAGGAACTGAATTGGAAGAAGGTGGTTTTATTACCTGTGACAGAAAAAGATATAGATGGAATAAAGGGACTCTGCTGTATAAATTGACCTGACAAAGCTTGAAAGCTGTTTTATACTCCGTTTCACTGGTAAACCAGAACTTTGAGAACATAAGGGATGTGCATGCTGTGAAGTGTGATTAATTGAATCTATGTTTGTCTGCAGTTGTAGTTATCCTCAACTGTTCTCCCAAATCTTTTCTGGTTAGTTAAGAAAAATTGCATTTGACTGCAGTACAGAAATGTCTGACACAGTAGGGGAAAGCAACACAGTTGATCTTGCTATGAAGAATTTCAATATGTGTTCAATTAATATTGTGTTTCAATTAGTATTTGATGATAACTATATTTCCCCTAAGGTACCACATTTTGCAAAGGCAATTAAAAATAACAGTGTTTTGTTCATTTTATCTTAGAAATTTGAACACATAAGCCCCCTTTTTAATATTAAGTGCTTTAATACCTTTCTTTTTTCATCATTTAAAGCACTATATGTGATAATTTATGATGATTTACCCCCAGACAAGAGATAGTGTGCGGTTGTACATGTACAAAAACTTACATGCACAATTAAAAGTTGAATTTTTTGATGCTGATTTTGCTTGCAGTTTTTTAAACCTTGAATATAAAATTCCATTCAATCTCCATAAAAAAAAAATTAAATTTTTCTTTAAAATCAATATTTAACAGTAAAGATGTTCAAATGTAGTCTGTCTATTCCTTATCTTATTATCTAGGGATCTTCTCCCTGAACTCTTTGAACTCCGGACACTGATGTCAAGGTTTGTGGTTTCATTAATTTATAAGCAGCCAAGAAGTCTGCACTGATTCCTATCCTTCTGTGTCTTTGTGGCTTCATGAGTAAATTGATATAGAAAAGAAGATATATTTTTATGAGAATGTATTTTCTACTTTCTTTACACTCAGTACACGTATACATTGATATAAAATTAGTGTGGTAATTAGATATGTGCACAAACCATTACTTACACACAGAAAACATATAAAATACAAGTTGTACTTGAAAAACCTCTTAAAAATTAAATGAAAGACCAAGTTTTTTAATATTTGCCTTTTCAGAATCTGAGTACTCTGGGCTCAGCTCATATGGAGGTTTGAACATCTGTGGCTCATCCATGTAAACAGATGGTGAGATCTGTGATGTCCCAGGCATTTGTGGTGAGACGTAGAGTTCAGCAGAAATGTATCTGTATATCCACCTCTTTTTGACCATGAAAATGATTGGCCTTGCTCCAGCCTTTCTGTATATGAAATTTCTAGAAGTGTGCAGCCCTTGATCTTCAGGAACATACAGTCTGTTATTTGCCTCTGCTATCTCCATATGGACTTTTCCTATTAAGATATTTAATTAGGAAGAGAGGGGAAGTTGTTAATCACTAACCCTTTTTTTATAATAGATTCCCAGTTAGTGGATATAGCGCAGTGTGTGTGTAATACAGTAAATGAGACAATTAGCTGAGATTTAAACCACCAGTTATCAATATGCTTTGAATTTAATTAAAAGTTATAGGAACATGTACCTAATGCCCTGTTAAATGACATTGTGAGGTATTTTAATTTAAACATAAACCTCTCCTTTGAAAAAGCATCTGTTGCTGTGAATAATCTCTTCAAGTTTATTTTGGGTGAAGACAGCTACTCCCCATGACAAAACAAAGTCTGAAAACATAAATTGTGGTCTTAAAAGTCATTTCCTGAAGTCTTCTCACAGAGATAACAGTAAGGCCCTTTATTCAAATATTCAGATTGAATTGCTTTTGTGTGCATAGCTGTGGGAATACTAATATATAGGACAACCCATGGAAAGAGATAGTCATAATATGGGTGTTCTCAAAAAATGCTGGTCAACCGTCTAGTAATTTTTCTGTGCAAGAGAAATAATGAAATTTGACTTCTAAAATCCAGGAAGAATGTAGCACTAGAAAACAGTTACATTACTGCAATGGGATGAAAAAACCCCCCTATGTCCAAGTTTGGAGTGCAACAGGGAAATTCAGCAAGATTAGAAAAGAAAAAAGAGTCTCCTGTAGGTTAGCAACATTTGTTGGCATACTTGGTAGGGCAGGAAATGAATAGGGTAAAAGGTAGAAAATAATCCAGGAAACATCTACTTTTGCAATGTTTTTGACTGAGGAAATTGAAGGTGATGCTTATGGATAAATGACCTCATTTTTCTTACATTATCTTCTTTTTGAGTGTGCTGTTTCAATGAAGGAAGAATTGCTTACTTTTGGATATTATTTCCTCTATCTTCAGCTACTGATTCTTAATTCTGTCTCTTAGTGAGTCTTATTGAAGCTAAGAGCAAAATATCACCTTCAAATTCTGTTACTAACATAGGAAAAATCATTCTAAATATTTTTCAGTCCTGGCTAAGATTCTAAGATTTTTAATGTAATCCCTGGATTTAGATACTCTTGATCTATCTGAACTATTTGGAACATTACTTCAAAAATTCCTCTCTTAATTGAGGATGCTTTTCAAACTTAGAAGGTCATCATGGCTCATTTAAGTTTCTGCTTTCAGAGATAGTCAGCAATATAGCATGCCACTTGTATTAATGTTAGGACGGCCTGTTCTGGGAAAAAACCCATACTTATTCTCTCTGGAATTTGGTCCTTCACAGTCATGGTTTGCTGCAAGTGGACCACTAAGAGTTATAACTGTACTTTGCTTATAGAAAGCAAAGTCTGTTCTGCTCTTGTGACTTTTTTTTTTTTTTTTTAAAACTAGGATGTGTTTGCAGGACTGCAAGGTTAGAATCCTTAATAATTCAGGTATGAATTTCCCTATGAACTTAGGACCATGCACTCACCCATGTTATGTAGCTCTGTGTCTCATGGTCCTAAACCAGTTCAGGCTTCATTTGTATATTTATCTCTTTCTCCACTCCCTATACCCACCCTCCCTCATGAAAAGTATATAAAATGATGTCAAAATTATGCTTTGATGCAGAAAATTTCTTGCATGTGAAATTTGAGCAGTATGAAATTTGATATGTCCAATAGGCTTTGGAGTGATGAGGGTACTTAAAGGTCAAACAACAGCCTAGGACATTAAAAGTTGGAGGAGACACAGCGAAAACTTGTCTTTTCTTACTGGGAACAGGTCCCACCATGTCTTACCTTCCAGACCATGTTAGCTGGCAGAGCTAGCACAGTGCCAGGAAACATGTTTGTAGTTCCTGTAGTGGATCAGTGGTCCAGAGTTCAAACTTGTGCCCCAGCCACACTTTGTTTAGCTTTTGGGAGTTCAGGTCTGTCCAGTGTGTTTACTCATTGAGCTGCCGTGTTGCCTTTTGTCTGGGTAACTTCTCAGCCTGCTTCCTATTCCAGCTGATCAGCTTCCTGGTCTGCTGCTCTTTGCTGGCTTGGAAAGGCAGGTCCTCCCCAGGCAGCAGCCCTCTAGCTGTCCAAGAAAGGGCATGTCCATGAAGAAAACCCCACAGGTAAGAGGAAATGCTCTCTCCAGAACAGGGGCAGCACATGCAGGATGCACGCTGCCAGAGGAACCCACTGCACGCTTTCTGCTAAATTTCTGTGTGAAGGCTTTGGGCACAGTTCTGCAGCTGACCTGGGACTCCCCAGAGGTGTGGCCTCAGAACAACCCCCTCTCTGCTTCAGTTGTCTTGCTGCAAGTTTGCTCTGGCAGTTTTGGGTAAAAAGGATTGAGAAAACTGTGAGTTAAACACTGTATGGAGACTTTGCATGGGAAGCTGTATATGAACTCACATGTTGTTTATGTTTACAACATATAGAGATAGGAAAAAAGGAAACAGGACAAAATATTTTAAATTTTAAACAAGAAGTTAACCTAATGACTTTCAGTAGGATTGTCTGCTTCCAACTAGGTACTAATGTAATTCCTTGCTGTTTTGGGTTAGTAATGCATTTCGGATACTCACATTGAAAAGTTTGAAGAATGCATCTTTTGCTTTTGTACCTTGCAGTATATTTATATCAAAGCCTGCAGGTTATTTCTATTCACCATAGGGATAACCCATGACAGCTTAATTTCCAAGAAATTTTTCAGCACATTGTGTTTTCTTAGTCTGTTATTGATTTGATTCACACCATTACATGTCTAACCATTCAATATTACATAGTTACTTTAGTTTGGATAAAGTTGTTAGCTCATGTGGGAGAAAAAAATATCATTCTGCTTCAGGGAATTGTTTGATGTGTGCATTAAATAAAAATCTAAAAACTTAGATTGGTGATTCCTTAGGATATCTGAAATTATGTTGTTTGAGAGAGTTAATCCATGAACACACAGGCTCTAAAAATATAAATTCATATACACAAATGTACAACACGCAGATATATCACTGGGTGAGAAAAGTCTGAACCCAGATCTGAACCCTTCTATTAAAGAACCAAATCTTACAGGTACCAATTTATGTGCAAATTCTTGTTGATGTTTCAAAGTAAGCTGTACTCTGTGATGATCAGATATTCACTAGTGACTGAATTTAAAGACAACAGATTTGGAAGGCATGCTATGTAATTATGACAGAATGACAATTTATAGCAATTTATAGGTTTTCTTCTTCTTCTTTTTTCCCTAGTTGCTACTTAAACTCATTTTCTCATCATTCAGATTTCTAAGTCATCCACTGTCAAACTAATTTTGGAATTCAATTACACATTTACTAGTAAAATTCAGTGAAAGGACTTCTATAAAACTATATAAATAATAAAATTGCAAACAGTCTATTTTAAAAGTAGCATAATGCTAAAATAATTTGTAATATTAATCCATTCATGAAAATAACTTGATAATTCTAAACATTTAAATGAATCCAGTTACATGACAATATTTTATGTGGAACTAGGTTTGAAGAAATATAAACATTGTGATGTCACACAGCCAGTCCATGCTAATTTCAATTTAAAATTTTGAAAACAAAATGCAGGTAAAGCATGAGACTGTAGCAAAATTTTAGGACTCCTACTGCCAGTTACCTGTGCAGATGATTCATAAAGGGAAGAAAAAAGCAGATATGATCAGCAGTTTCATCTGCATTTGCCGCCTTGGACAGTCCCATCTGTGGACACTGGAATTCTGGGTTTATTTTTAAGGTTTTCTGGTGTATTATTGTTCAGCTTGGAGGAGTCTCTGGGAAGAACATTTTATTATTTAGGAACATTTGCAGAGGTAGTTAAGACACATTTCTACTTGCTTCACTTATGCAAATTTTTTATTGCTTTCTCCAAATTAACTGAATCCTTCAGCTAACCTGTATCCCAAATATTCAGTTTGAAGTACACATCTTTTAAGGGAAATTTTACTCCAAACAAATGAAGCTTGGCAAAATTTACCAGTTGCTGAAAATATGTTTGTATGAGAAGAAGAGTAAAGGAATTTTTATCTAAGAAGTGTAGCTGGAGGGTGCTTAGCTATCCTTATTGTATGAACCTTATGTGGTTATACCCACAAGGTTAAGATCAGTCTCTTCAGAGAGCAGTGGGGAAGGGGAGCCTCTGGTGCAGCCCCCAGTCACAATGGGGCTGGGGGAGATGGCAGCAGCTCCACAGTGAGGAACCACTGCAGCTGTGGCCGTGGCAGTATTTGTTGTCTTGATGCCTTCTGTACTGGGAGGTGCGTCACACACTCACCCCTGAACCAGGACAGGCATGTGTTTGTTGTTGTCTGACAAAGCATATCTGTGTACCAGCATTAGCCTGGCTTGGGACGCAGCTGACCATCTGGACCCTGAATTTCTAAAGGATTCTTTCCAAATCAGGCTTAGCATTCCCCTCTGCTCCATATTCATCAGGTTTTGATTCTGTTTCTTGGGAAATATGTTGCTGATAAATACTGGGCAGATTCTGTACAGCAGGAGGCTTTCACCTTCATATTTTAAAGAGCAAATTATAATTTTTAATCTAAATATTTGCATATTTTTAAAAGATTTTTTAGACAAAGTCCAATAAAAATGTAGTTGTGAATTGAAAAGAATTTTAAAAAGGTTTGCACAAGGTTTTCAGAGGAAATGAAAGCTTTAAACTGAAATTTATGTGTTTAATTCCTCACAGCTATTCTTTTATATGTAAATTATTACATATAAATGATGTAAATATTAAGTATCTCTATTACGATACTTGTATTAGTTTTGTTTAAAAACCACTGACAAAAATGCAAAATTATATTTTCTTTTTCCCACTTCAATAATGGATGAATGATAAAAGGAATCTATATAGATTTTTTGGCTAAATGAAGACAGATTTGTGAAGACAGTTCCCTAGATCCAACTTCTCCTTTCCAAAGCAAAATCAGGAATGAATCTTCCTGTTGAAATGAATTTCAAAGCTACTGAAAGATATAAAATGCACAGGGTTCTTTCAGCTCAAAACATAAGAGACTTTATGTTTTGTTGAACAACTGACTAATGCTTATGACATTTTAGCTAAATGTGCAACCTGAAGTCATACATTCTTTTTATTAAATTTTGTGACTAACAATCTCCTGTTTGCTTTTAATTTCAATAGAGAGAATCACAGAGTAGTTGTGGCTGGATGGCTTCTCTGGAGGTCGTTTAGCCCTATCCCTTTGGTTACCTAGACAGGGTTGGCCAGATCCATGTCCATTCAGGTACCTCCCTTAACATTTCTGAATACTTTATTTTCTTTTGGGTTTTTTTTGGTGGTTTTTTTTTGTTTGTTTGGGGGTTTTTTGGTTTTTTTTGTGGTTTTTTGTTGTTGTTATTTATTTATTTATTTATTTATCTATTTATTTATTTATTTATTTATTATCAAGATATTTTTCCAAATTAAGTTCAGCATGTGAAAGTGCCTGTCATAGTCTGTTTACCTAGACCAGATTTTCTTTGGTGGGAAAATTACTTCTTTCAGAAGATTTTGTTTTAAAAAATATGTCCTTCTTTCACAACAGGAACACAAACAACTCTCAGACTATAGAAACAAGAAACTTTGAAAATTCTTTTAAAAAAAAATTTGGAATGAGAGAATTGCCTTGAGGCTCACCCAGTTATCACAAACACAGAACTGTGTCTACTATGTCTACAAAATAATCAAGGATCTACAAAAAATAACAGGGAATCTTGACTAAGGCAGCAAAAACTGGGGAAAACAGGAAAGAAAAAGAACCTGTATCCAAGTTTGTCCCCAAACAGTTTGCAGATTAAACATTATTTTCATTAAGGCATGTACTTGTGGAAGGAGCAGACTTGCTATTTGTTGACAAAAAGATAAAAGCCCTTCAGGTATTCGTATGTATTTCTCTAGTAAAAATACACATTGATGGATTGAGAAGAAGGGAGCAGTAAATACTTGGATATTTACCTATGGTGGAGTGTAAGCACTGCCTATCCTAGTTTGTTCTTTATTTGCGTTCTTCTTCCTTTACTGGATGTTTGTGTATTGCAAAGATGTTGGCATTTCTTACTTTCAGGTTAATCTCAATGTGTCCTTTGTCTAACTCTTTGTCAATGCAATGGAATGGGGATCTGGAGGTAGAAACACATGGGATAAATCTCTTGTACAGTAGCAGGTAATGTAAATAGAGTATTTTTTATGTATTTACATTAAATGTTACAGGCATTTGCAATTGGCTATAGTGTAAAATAGAAAATCAAACAAAAAGACTGAGCACCATGATCTTTCCAGACATCTTTGCCATGAAAAGAACTCAATAGTTGGGAGGAAATCAATGTCCTTCAAGGATGCCTGATATCATCAGGTAGTCTCTTCTAACATTTATGAGTTAATCGATAAATGTTTGGCACTGTCTGTGCCCTAGCTGTGTTTTGCCAGAAAGTTTTGCAGGATTTTTTTCTTTTATGGTAGGGCACTTCTCCTGCTGCCAAAGAATCTCAGAGAGCTTGCTCTACTGCTATCACAATAATAGGTAGAAAAGTTTTTCGTGTTTAGATATATTTGGGCTGATGTTCCCCCCAGTAGAATGGTATCCACAGTCTCTCTGGACCATCTGTGCTGGTGAACAGCCACCCTTACAGGGTGTCTGCTCCCCTTTGCTGGTATTGGTTGTGGTTACAGAGCTGCTCTGCCCCTCAGCCTCCTTGGCACCCCCACCACGTCCTGCCAAAAGATGCAAAGTGCCTGCCTGATCTTCTCTGGCACCAGGAGTGTAAAGAATGCCCATGAGCACAAAGGTTGAGGGAGGTGGGAGGTAAGGGCTTCTCAAGGGTGTCCTTGAAGGCTGAAAAGTCATCAGCCAGCCCTGAGGGCTATCTCCACTTTCTCTACCTTTCCACACCCCTGGAGAGCCAGCACGGCTTGGGATAGCACAGGGTACCTGCATGAGGGGTTAGGGAAGGCAGAGGTGCCACTGGTGCCCACAGTTTTGGGTCAGCCACTGTGAGGAACCACAGCCCTACCCAGTCAATGTTCTCCCCAACTGCAGCACTCCTAGTGTAGGACCAGATCCTTGCCTCGTGTGTGCCCACCAGCGCTCTGGAATAAAGGCCACAGCAAGAGCAGTGAGGGAAGTGCCATGGCAGACAATTCCCAGAGATGTCACAGGGTTCAGGCAGGGACAGCAGATTCTACAAAGCTGGAAAGACCCTGCTGCAGAGGACCTTGTCCTCTTTTTGTGGTCTGGTGGGGATGGTTTAACCTCAGGTCAGATTCCATGGTGAGAGACCAGTGACTGTGAGCACAAGGGCCTGGCATTGGGGCAGGTGGACCCAGGTGCAGGTGGGGAATCCTGCTGACTTCCTTGGTGCAAAGAGCCTTGACTCAGATTTTCTGAGGGCTGTCATGGGACAAGGACTCACCTATGATGTTCACTGGGAAAGCCCCACAGAACACAGAGAATGACTGAGTCTGGAAGAGCTCTGTGGAGGTCACCTTGAGCAACCACCCACTCAGGCAGGGCCTCCTAGAGCCAGCTACCATGAACAGGGTTTTTCCAAGGTTGTGCAGGGAAGGAAATTCCACAGATTCTCTGGGCAACTTGTGCCTATGCTCTGTCACCCACCTAGTGTTCAGAGGCAGCCATCTGTATTTCAGTTCTTATCCCTTGCTCCTTCTCTTGTCCCTGGGTAACACTGGCTGACCATTCCCTGAGCTTTTCCTCCTATGTGGGTAGTCCATCCCCTGGAGCTCAACCAGTCCATCTTATCGACTCTCTGAGTATTTCCTTGCTTTTGTTTTTGGTCAAATGTTTTCAAATTGTCGTTTCAGAGCTATTTGAAGTTTTTGTCAAGTCTCAAATAACAGAAAAGGAAATCAAATTTAGTCCCCATGACCTAATAAGATATTTGATAGGATTGGAGTAATGAAGCAAATTTGCTGAGTGATATGACTAGGATAACACTATTAACAAGCAGTAATATTTCAGGCTGTGATTATAATTTGAATCATTAGTTCTTCCTTTTCTTTCATAACCCCTTCCAGGCCTCCCCTTTAAATATTCAGGGAAGTATGTTTCTTTCACCTGTGCCAGCAGAAGGTCTCAAACTATATTTATTAAACTCTTAGAAGGGTCACAACCTACAGGATGCAATAAAGAGCTGTGTAATATTGTGCTGCAGCGCAACTCTTACAGCTTTCTGTGAGTCCTCTTGAAGTGTGAAACTATCTTGGCTGATATTTATTTAGCAACAAAAGCACCAGTAGAAATGAAACCAGGATCTAGCAGAACTGAGAATTATGGAAGTGTTTGCCTTTGGATGACAGATTCCATGAAGGCAAAAATTAATTTTAAGTTTATATATAGAGTGTTGTGAACTGAATCTCGTATTATATATTTTTTAAATATATAAATGTATCTTAAATATTTTTGCTATAGGCAAAATCAACAGAGTTGATTCTGGCTGTGTTCTATTGGAGGTTTTTGCCATTTTATTCTTGTTAGTTTCAATAAAGAATGTGAGTCAGAATTTTCTCCAGGGTCCAGATAAGACTCCCTCTCACCACCTATGGTTGATGCTTTGCGCAAAACAGATATGCCAGAGAGAAAGAAGAGCATAATTGCCATTTTCTATTGGTGGGCTATTTCTGAAAAATAAAGAAACTGTTGGCTTGGGAGAAACTTGTTAGAGAAGAATGTTCCTGTTTTTTCAGATTACTTGGTGCTAATCACTACAACAAAAGTGACATTATTTGTAAGAAATTTTTGTAGCATTTTAATGAGCTAAACTTAGGGCTCAGAGGGGATAGTGAATAGCTTTTATGAGAGTTTGTCCTCAAAACTGTCAAACACAGGCTTTCCTATAGAGGGTTCCAAGCCTTACAGGCCCTGATGAATGCATTCACTGGGGTTGAATGGGGTCTAAATCTGCTAAAGCCATGAACTGTGGTACTCTGGGAATTCTGGATATTTATTCATCTATGTATGGTCACCTCACTTCTTATGAAGTAGCTTCCAAAGTCAGTCAAGTGCTCTCAGGATTAATTATTTTTTTCCACTACTGCCTTCTATTAAAATGCCCTGAGAAGGAAAAATGCTCAAATAAGTCGTTTGACAAAATCATTCTTATTTTCCCCTTCTTTCCAAGAACTGCCTATATATTTAAACTTACACTTTCATAATATGTTCTTAGAAACAGCATGTCTGAAATACTTCCTTGGAAAATTTCTTATTTTCATTCTGCAGCCTGGCTTTGATGGCAGCTCCTGTATGACAGCCTGAAGAGAGGGGTGGAAGCTAGACAAAGTGCATCAGTGGGTGAACAGCTAATGCTACAATATGGAAAAGGAAACAAATATATTTCAGTTGGAAATGTGGATTTACAGGTGATTCTTCTATTGACTCAGAACTTAATGGGGGCCTTGGGCTTCCGTAAAATGCAGTGAAAATGCCAGTAAATCCAGGAAGGTGAGCAATAGGCTCTTTCTGAGAAGAAAGTGAGATAGTGGGAGTACACACACATAAAGAACTGTATGATTAATGTATATTGTAAACATGTTATAGATATGTATGCAGGGCTTCTTCTGATGATGTCCTCAAAGGCTGTGTACAAGTCATAGTGGTAAATAGCCAAAAGTGAGAAATCAAGGTAGTTCTGCAGAGAAATCCATGAGGATATGTCAGTAATGGCCCAAATGAATTTTGTAAAAACAATGTAAAACTAGTAGTAGAGAATATCCAAAACAGTATACTTGAACTTAGTGAGAGTATTTGAGAAGAAGAAAGATATAGTGCTAAGAATAAGGGATTTTTAGCCTGTGAGCAGTAGCTGATTACACAGAGAAAACTTTCAGAAAACAAAGAGTCAGTAAGTAAGAAACTGAATATGCCTTTCCAAGATGCCAAAAGGATCCTGCAAATGAAATTCAGATGTCAAGCAGCATGCATAATTGTAATGAAGCTGAGAGGCAATAACTCCTTTAAATATACCTCTAAAATAAAACAAAACAAAAAAACCCTGGGGTTTTGTTTTTTTTAACTTTCAATATGAGAAAATTAAAGGAAGCAGAAAAGGAAAACAAAAATTGTCTCAAATTAATTGCAAGGTAGAAGTCAAATATGACTCATAAGCTAGTAAAGATGACTCAGTTGCCTGTTTCAACACTTTCATAGGAAAGGTGACATTTACACTAAAACATAGCTGTGGATTTTGTTGACCAAAAATGAAGATAAGGATGTTTGAGTGGTGGGAACTTGCAACTTACTGTTTACAGTCTGTGTTCCCTGACTTTGCATTTCTTAGTTTAGCTATGCTTCATCCATGAAATTTTATTATTAGTGGGCATGCCTGCCAAGATGGTACCATTTAGGGTTAAACAAGACAGACTGGTATATAAAGCTGTTCAAGTACACTAATGTTTCATGCTGATTTATTTTCTTAATGGGGCAAGTTTTCTAAACTTGGCTTTAGCTAAGTACTGAAGGATGATTTCATATGTCTAAACAGGGGGAACCACAGAAGAAAGTTTTAGGCCACCTTTTGTACACTTCAAGGTATCTGAAGGTTAAAACTACAAAGGGAATTTATGCCCCTGTTTCCTCTGGAAAACTTATTAGTTGTGTATTTACACAAGTAAGTGCCTAGCTAAATTTTGAATGGGTTTTTATTATGACAGTCATTATGTATGTCAGGCAAAGACATGCAAGGAGCTAAACATGACAAGAGCCCTTAAATTGAATATATTTCTCTTCCTGACAGTCTAAAGTTTTTGTTATGCATCTTTCACAGGAAAATCCCTGAAATTTATTAATAATTCATTTTCAAATGTGTCTGGCTTAGCTAACATTGCTCACGGACTTTTTAATACATCAGACGTGAATAAGAATAGTTCAAGTAAACTTGGCATTCTGCAGAGAAAATTTAAAAATATTTATTTACTTTCATGTGCTACCCTTCACACTCATTACCATATGTTAAAATGGAGTGCAAATACCAATAACAAAATGATTTATAACAGGAGGCTGGCAAAATGACATCCAGTCTTCTGTTTTTCTTCAAAGTAACTCATAATTGGTATTTTTTAGAGAATATGCTCAGGCTATTTATGGCCAAGTATGGCAACTCTTATAAATTGACAGAACATATCTTCAAGCCAATAAAGCATAATCTCTTATTACAGTAGAAAATTAAAAATTAAACCATTATTTACAGTAAAAAATTAATTAAAGAAATATTGTATCTTTCTGAATGGAAGAGTTCTACAATAAATGATATAATCCACAAAATAAGATTGCTTACTTATAAGGTTTGCTTCATTTAAGGTTGTTTGATGATTTGAAAACAATTAATCTTCTTTAGGCATCCTATCCCTATGAATATTTTATTAATCCTAGTTAACAAGCCAAATTGAAGCACATCATGATTAAATTATTTGCCTGAATTAAGAAAAACAAACTTTCATGTATATAATAACCACTGATTGTATATTTCAACCCTTTTGAGGCTGTCCAGTGAAAGTATTTGGGTGTCTTTGTATTTTTGTACGGGCATCAGAGGGCAGTACTTGGGAAAATAAGCAAGAACAACATATGACATTAGAGCTCAGACTGATTTCTCCCCTTCCCTCTGTACCAAGAGTGAAGGTCTTCAATTTGTCCCAGGTATAAGCAGGGCATGAAACTGGTATTGCACCCAAAAGGTTCCCTACTACTCTATGGGAGACACATGGTTAAGGTGGAGTAAAGGTGGTTGTCCACACTGAAATTCAATGGTAGAGATAAATTTCTGACAGAAACTTGATACTCCCAGGGGACCACAGTGTTTAAATTAAAGAAATAAGAACAAATACACCCTTTTGGTGCAATGTAGAAATGGACCAATAGAAGAAATCCTAATTTCTAATCTTAGATACTAAGAAGTTTATTCTCTCATGTCATTGTTGCTTGTGTCAGTAGAGTCCTTTATGCAATGTAAAATGGGCCAGAAACAGATTTTAGATGTTTTGTCAGTCTGATATTATCTGATGTGTATTTACTTTTTCTACTTCTCCAAGGACTAGTTTGGATCCTTATGATTTAAGACATGTCATAATTAGTGATTCTGTACTTTCCTGCCTGGAAAGTCCAGTTCAGACTGTATATGGCATTTTCAAGCATCTGATAAGAATCAAGGGAGATGCAGGGCAGAGGACTGCTTTATTTGGAAGTGTATGTAAAAGGAAATGCCATAAGAAAGTTGCTTAGTTGGAGCTATCTTAGTTGCAAGATTTGTAAAACTAAACATGTTAGCTCATTTTAAAAAAGCACAGACCTTGATAATATATGTGTGTACATAAAGACATCAAAACATCATTTTAAATTATGGTCTCTCACATTGCCCATTTAAGAACTTGCATAAACTCCCCCTTTTTTAAAATTTCCAACAGTGTCTTCTCAAAAGCCAAGGTTTAGTAGTAACACTTAAAAGTATCACTGTGAACACATTTGTTATTGTTATAACACCACCTAATTTTGGTGAATAAAAACAAGATTTGGTTTTAAGTTGGATGATATATGTGAAACGGCATTCCCTAGATGTATAGGAACGTAATAATGAAAGTTCCTGTTTTAATGTGGTTGTGGTTTTGAGGGGTTTCTGTCTTCCAGGTTCAGAGTTCTCTTGGCCTGGAATGGCCTAGTGCAGAGTTCTGCAGTCAAAGCTGCAGATACTGAATTTGATTTTCTAAAGGGGCTAAAAAAAAGGGGTTTTGCTGTTCTTGTCAATGCAGAATTGCGGTTTCATTTTGTAACAGTCACTTTCTGAGCTATTTGTTCCACCAGTTGTTGGGTAAATTTTGCCTGTATCTGTATTGCTTGACCCCTTTGCATGAGCTGATATTAGCTCTTGTCCCATTAGTCAGAGTTCAGCAGAGATGCAGACCATTTCTCAGAACATCATTGTCTGTCTCTCAGAAAGGTTATGAGTTTCATGAAACTGGTCATGACATTCTTCCATCCACCCCCTCAGGGGCTACAGGATAGTAAGGAGCTGCGAAATTTGACAAACTAGATAAATATATGTCTTAAAGCAAAGCAGCTGTTCAACTTCCTCCTTCCCCCTCACTGTGCATTTCTGGGAGTACAGTATTCTCACTGCTATATTCCCACACTTCAGTGGTCAGTATCATCCTGACCTGCATCCTCTCTCCTAAGGATTGGTTTTTACTGTTTATTTATTTTCTGGACAAAAACGTCAGCTGATGCCATACTTCAGAAGAGACAAGCAGTTTCCTTTCTTTTCTGTGATGAGACCAGACCCATGCTGAACATACAAAATAAACTGTAGTTCTCCAAAGTTCAATGATGTGCTTAATGTGTTCCATTACAGCAACATGCTCCATGTGTCCCACCCTAGGAGGAGAGGAGCTGACCCTTCTGAGAGCATCTGAAACACTGGCGCACATTAACATGCCCCTGTTGCAGAACATCAGATGAATTTTACTGACTTAGGCTCTCTTCTGCAAGCATGTGCAACAGCTACCTGTTGTCAAAGCTGCTGGCACAGCCTCTACCTTAGGACAACTTAGCACTGAGAGTGTTTTACTGCTTTGTGGTGTTCAGATGATGCCCATCATTCTTCCAATCTGATGTGGGAAGAAAAGCAATCTTCCAGTTGCCAAGGAGTTGAAAAAGCATTCAGAAACAAAAATTGTGTAATCAAACCAGAAGTGTTTACGAGAGTCCATAAGCAATAAGTAGTGTGATACTCCAATCTGCTTGACTGTAAATACTCAACATCATCCAAAACTTCCAGTGATTTAAATACATGTGCCTTGTTTCCCATCTCTCCCACTCTGCATGGTATTCTTTTGATCTTTTTGAGAACAGATTAAAGCAAGTGAGTAGCAAAATTTTGTCCTGGCATATTTGTAAAGCAAATGCCCCTTTCTTCGGAAAGTGCAAAGGGAGTAGGCAGTAGTCTGTGCAGGAAAAGAAATCCAGTATGGTTATGTTTAGTGCTGCTGGAATCAGTGCAGTTATTATTAAGGCTGTTTGGAGTATTGCTTTGAAACAATGTACACGAGTTCAGTTTGACTACAGCATGTGAGCAGTCCGAGGAATCATCTCCGGGCCATTTCTGGTCACAGTCACCTCTGAATGTTCAAGTGGTCCTGGGGATTTGGCTCCATGGGCTTTTTTGCAATTTCTCTTTTTTCCACCAAGGTTTTTCCTGGTGGCTTTATTCCTTATTACTTTGGCTCTTTCTTGGGTACTAGCTTCCTTTTGTCTGCTGGAAATTAAAGCTCCTGCTTACCAAGAATCATGTGCTTCTATACCTTCCTAATTTTCTTACAATTTTCATCTTTAAAAAATACTTTTTGTTAGCTGGATACTTTATTTTATGTTTAGGAATTTTCCATTCCTCTGACCTGCCCCTTTTCTTCCTACCAGCAAAATAGGAAATAATGGGTTTCACCAAGATTTAACTTACATTTTATTTTAGGCCAAGGTTCTTTGTGCACTAGAAGAATTTCTCTCTCTGTCACTAAATTTCCTTATTTGGAGTAGGTATGCATAGGCTAGCATCCTTGTCTCTTAAATTCCAGGAATGTTTCAGGCAAAACAAAGTCTTGAAAACAAATACCTAGAAACTACTGCAAACTCTTACATTAAATCACACTGTTTTATAAACTCAATTCACATATTCCCATGCTTTTTGCATGTTTTGCTACTGAAGGGGTTAAATTCAAGTTAACCATTATTTTCCAGAAACCTTAAACATCACAAAAGTGAAGTCCTGTAAGAGAAATGTAAGCCAAAGTGAAAAAACAGTCTTGTATATGGGTAAGCAAATGTTATGGCATTTTGATTCAGTAATTCATAGTGAATCATAGTTGTTTTATGAATTCTGAGCCAGAGTTACTCTACAATCTCCAGTCTGACTTGTGGCCACCTCTTGACAATGAATGCAAGTGAATAACACCTACTTAGGATCCTCCTTCTAACATAGGCCATTGCTTGATAAAACCAGCATTAGATGTTGGTTACTTTCTGCATCCTCTGGAAAGCAAGTGGGAATCCTTAAGGTTTGAAGTACTGGTATTGGGCATAATATTTGCAGCTTCCCTCATCCCTCATGTGTATTTTGGCACAATAAAGAAATAAAGACTTGAACTATGTGGGATCTTTGTTTTTATCTGCAAATCCAGAGTTAGAAAAAGGTCATGGCTGTCATCAAATCTAATGAAAACAATATGTTTCAGTGTTCTCAGTGAAACAAATTCTGGAAACTCCTTTCAGGTGACATGAGATGTTTTGTTTCTGTTTTAATGATAATTCTATGTTCTCTAAAACTATAACAATATGAATTCTGTTGAATGGCAGATAAAAATGTTCCTTTTCTAAAAAGGTCAAAGCAATTCTTCAGCTATATCAAAATGCATTTTAGCTCTGGAAATGCCTTTCTGAAGCAAACTTTCTGTGAAATGAAGAAATTTCCACGTAGTCATTTTTCCTTGATGAAATACCTCCTTGAAAAATTTTTAACAAGTTTAGTTAGTGCCTAGAGGAATGTCCCAGTAATAGCTCATACTTCTTAGGCCTCTGGATGGAAGCCGTTTTCATCTCTAACTATATTCTCCTCAGGTTTGCACTCCTGGTTGTTTCAGTGATGAGAATAAAAACATATTTTTCCTTCAGGTTCATTTTTTGATACAGTTGTGTGATGTGATGCCAACAGTTTCACCCAGTCTGGACTAAAACTTACAAGGACTTCAGGTGTAATGTCCTCTGTGCAAAGCAACCAAGCATCTGTGTCAGACAAGCACAACCACATGTCACATAGATAATCAAGAAATTTTCTGTACAGCAGCAAGCACATCCAGAAGTTTAGAAACTAGGTTAGCAGCAGTCTTAAAGCATTTTAATGAAGAGCAGAAGAAAGTCAAGAATGGCCGTTAAGCTGTTCTTCCAACAGGCTGGAAGCCTGATTCCAAAGCAGGACAAGGCTTAGCTGCCTGCACAAAAGAAAAGGGTAGAGTTAATTTGTAATTAGTAAGAAGGTTTTGTAGTGAAATTCACCATCTCCAGCGGAAGATTTGAGGTGTGTTCTAAAGAGGCAAGGAACCTGAGGCATGACAGTATCCAGTTTGGGAAAGTATGGTGATTCTTGATATTGAAGTCTCTTGGTGGAAATATGCAACAAATGCAGTGAAATCAATGGTGAAGAGGTAAATATGGAACTAAGAGTAGATCTACTCCTGTAGAAACCTCTGAAAGAAAAAAAATCCTTTAGACATGATGTTTTATAGTAACTGTCACATTTTAAAATTCCAGAATTAAGTTAGCAATCTTTCCTTCCAAAAGAACATTATGCAAAATTAGGACAATATTGTTAAGCTGGACTGTCAGGATCTCTCACTCCTTTATTTCCAAGTGATTGACCCTAATTCTTGTGATCAACTCTATTCTGGAGTATATCTAGCAGATGATTCAATTTGCCATAGTGTAATGGTAGAAGCAGTAACTGTTTCTATAAATATTTTTTATATTTAATTGAAATTGGAAATGATGGACATAGCTCTTTAGAAATTTAAATTGGTAGTTTTAAAATGTAGCTACAGAAGTAACCTTAAATGTCTGGTTTGAAACTGCTTCATTATAGAACTGTAAGGAATATGTAGAGACACTGCAGATGAAATTATTGCATATGAACAATCACCCACACGCGTACAGATTCCCTACTTTAATTTCACTTTTCCTGTGTGCTGATGAGGTAGTTACTTTGTTTTGATCTTTGAAAACTCATTAAGAACACTCATTAAGCCTCAGAATACTCAGTGAAGTATAGCTTCTGCTGTTACATGCAGGGTACAGTTCAATAACCTTTTCAGATTATAACAATTTGGAGGTAATCAGGAATAGTACCCCAGGGACTGAGTTACTGAAACATGATATTGATAAAAACAAACATAGAGATGTCACACTGATGTGTTGTCTAGGCTGGCACCACTATCATATTTTAAGATGCTCAAAGTTAAACTTTGTCACAAAGAGATTGGAAACCAAATGAAAAGTACTGACACTTCAACTGTACTTATGCAGATTGGTTATTTTA
Organism: Argya squamiceps; assembly: GCA_037834095.1. Classification (NCBI taxonomy): domain Eukaryota; kingdom Metazoa; phylum Chordata; class Aves; order Passeriformes; family Leiothrichidae; genus Argya; species Argya squamiceps. The sequence goes on from JBBMKD010000115.1 coordinate 55,560,015, forward strand.
ATATCCTTCTCTTTCCTCCTCTTTCTTGTTAGCTTGAATTCCTTTACACATTTATTCTTCATTAAGTTAAAAATTTTACCTATGCTGTCTGTCCCCTCCTGCTCTCCAGGGAGGAAATCTTTTAGGCCCTTTTCTAAACTTCCTGAATTTTTAGTAATGTGCCACATCTCTGCTGCCAGCATCTTCAGATACCTCCTATGAGACTTGAGAACTGTTGCTTTTGGACTGAAACAGGATAAAATATTGCATTTAAATGCATGACAGTTCACAGAACACCTAAAAAACACGAAAAAGTGGGAGTGCACAAACAAGCTTCAGTTCTGCTGAGGGACAAAGTTCACACAAAATTCTGTAGGGTTAATTTCCTTGTTCCTGTGTTAAGGAAAATAATGCTCATGCCTAAATGAGGAATGTAAAACTTTACATAAATTATTAGCTGAGAATTATCACCTGGAACTTTTCTTGAACACAACAGATGCTTTCCTTTTAGTTCAGTCTTATCTCTCAGTCCATTGCTACCAATTGCTCATGAGGCATCAATCTCTTTTCCCCATGGTTCTCACTCTGCTTAGTGCTCTAATTTTCATCTGCTCTAATTTTCTTCATTTCATGGGTTTCATGCTTTTTGTCTCATTCTGCAATTAAGATGGTTCCTGTCTCTGCAATCCTTTCTCCTCCCTGCTTCCTCCCTTCTCCAAATATGCTCAACAGCTGTTTGCTTTCTCTGTCGCACATTTGATTCTCTGACTCATGTATCAATAAAAAAAAACCTGCCACAGATGAATGTGAGCAAAGCTGAGTTGTCTCTCAAAATGATTTTTCAAAAGTCTGCTTGCTCCATTACACCTATGTCACCTGGAGGGTGTGACAAGTCATGGCGAACTTCTGAAGATTTGGGCAGTCCAGTGACTCGATGAGGAAGTCAGGATGCAAAGCCTTTGGGACTTTCTGTCTGCTGTAGCCTAGGGGGACTCAGAGGGAGGCTGTTCAATTATGGTCCATGGGCTGGGCAGGGAAGGAGGAAGTCCCCTCCTCTGTTAGCAATTGTGTGTAGTCAGAACAGGGAATTGAGTGAAGTGGAATCTTAAACAGAGACTCAGTGTCAGCTGAGCACATGGTTTACTGAGCCTTCTAACTGAATTTTGAGAAGTCTCCCTTTTTGGCAATATTGTACAGAAGCCTAAAACATCAGCTGAAGTTTTATCTCTGATTTAGCCTTTCAAAACAGCTATTCTGTTAATCTGGGGCAGGTATATCTCACAGAATTGTTTCTGGGGCTCCGTTTCTTTGAGCCAGCAGCACTCAGAGCCTGAGGGCAAATGAGTCACCCAAGGAAGAAGGAGCTGTGGGAGAGCTGGACTTGAGCAGGAAGAGATCATCACAGGACACCTCTATCTGATGTAGATAGACTTTCCTTAACCTCAACCAGAAGACCTGCTAGACTAGTGGCATGATGCTACAAGAATTATCTTAGGTACTATTAGGCATTACCCAAGGGCAGTGAATAAAAGGTTCCTGTATAGTTGTGAATCAATGAATTAGAAAAAAAAATTTGATATCTTTACAGGCATAATATTATTATTTTACTACTGCTAATTACTTTTTCAATTTGGAATAATAAGCAATTAATTTAAAAATAATTATATTGAACCTCAGCTATAATGAAATTAACTTTTCTTAATTGCCAAAAGAAATAAAATTTTGGTAGTCAGCATGGTTTTTGAGGGGAATGAGAGATCACCAAAGTAAATTAAATTAGGAGTGCAATTGGGAAAATGAAGGCTTTTCACCATACAGGTAATTTCACTATTCAACGTATTTTATTATTTGAGGATATTCTGTTTCAGCTTCAGAATAATCTAAGTCTTTAATATTGAATCAATTCTATATTAAACCAGGTTTTCCTGGATGTTTGAGTTATTGTGTTTCCAGTTATTAGATTATATCTTTACATGACCTCTATCTTGAGATGACCATTCCTTAATTTAGCATGTCAGTGTCAGGGAGGATTATGTTGCACCACAGAAGGCCATTTAGAAGAGGAGTCTGATTCACCCCAGATGGGCTAATCTAGAGAGATAAAGTATAACTTCAGCAAGCAATTCAAAGTGGAACTTTGTTGAAATATCAGTAGTGGGAAAAGCCAAAGGCCCATCTTTCCCTGTATCATAGGATCATAAAATGTTTTGGGCTGGAAGAGATCATCTAGCTCCAAAACCCTTGCCATGGGCTGGGGAACCTTTCATGAGGTCAGGTTACTTAGAGCCCCATTCAGCCCAGTCTTGAACACTTTCAGGAATAGGGAGTCCCCTGCCTTTCTGGACAGCCTGTTCCAGCACCTCAACACCCCTATAGCTAAGAATTTCTTCCTGATATTTAATCTAATCCAATCCTACCCTCCTTCAGCTTCTCCCGTGTCCTATCCCTACATGGCCTTTGCCAGTCTTTTTGTAAGCCCTGTCTAAATACCAGAAGATGCTATAAAGGTCTCCCTGAAGCCTTCCCTTCCTCAGTCTGAACAACCTCAAGTCTCTCATTCTTACACAGGGAATGTCCTCCAGCCTTATGATCAGCTTAGTAGCTCTCCTCTTCAGTCATTCCAACAGGTCCATGTCCTTCTTGTGCGGGGGAACCCAGTGCTGGACACAGCACTCTGGGTGGGGCCTTGCCCTCCCTTGCCCTGCTGGCCATGCTGTTTTTGATGCAGTCCAGGATGCAGTTGGCTTTCTGGGCAGCAAGTGCACATTGTGGACGCAAAATGAGCTTTTCGTCCTCAAACACGAAGTCTGTGCTGCCAGGCTTAGTCTCAAACCATTCTCTGCCCAGCCTGTATTTGTGCTTGGGACTGCCCTAACCCAAGTGCAGGATCTCATGCTTGCCCTTGTTAAACTTTATGAGGTTTTCACAGTCTGATCTCTCAGGCCTGTCAAGGTCCCTTTGGATGGGATCCCTGCCCTCCAGTGTGTCAGCTGCACCTCAGAGCCTGCTGTCATTGGCAATTTGCTGAGGTTGAACTGTCCCACTGTTCCAATTGCTTGTAAAGATGCTGGAAAGGGCTGGTGCCAATACTGACCCCTGGGGAATGATACATGTCACTGGTCTCCAACTGGACAGAGAGCTGTTGACTGCAACTCTTTGAGTGTGACCGTCCACCCACCTTTTCATCTACCCACCAAATCTGTGTTTCTTTAATTTAAAGGCAATGATGTCATGCAGAACAGTGTCAAATGCTTTCATAAGTCCAGGTAGATGACATTTGTTGCACTTCCCTCATCCACTACTGCTGTAACCCGATCACAGAAAACCAAAGTTTTCAGGCATGATTTGCCTTCAGTTAAATCATGTTGGTTTGTTGCAATGCATGATTAAGCCTTTCAGAGTTTTATATGTATTTTATTTATTTTGTGTTAGTATGTTCCTTCCCAAATCCCTTCATCCATTCCCAATCCCCCATGGTATCTCCCAGAGGGGAGCCCCTTGTCAATCACCCTGGTAACTTGAAGGGAAATCATCTCCCATTTGACCAGGTGCTCAGACACCTGCCCTCTTCAATTGTCCTGTTAAGTGTCCCCCTCTGGAACCTCCCTCCCTTTCCATCCATTGGCCCGAATTCTCCTGTTGCCTCAGGCTGTGTCCTGGGGTACAAATAGGAGAAAGACAGGCCGAGCTACGCTTTTGCACGTGGAGCTGCACCTGAATAAACACCTTCCAAACCCACGGCAAAATCTGCTCTTCATTTCCAAGCCTTCTCCATGCTCAGCCAGCTGATCTGAGGGACCCACACAAACTGTCTTGGTTGGTCTGGTGTTTACTGCTCGCCGGTGAGCAGCCCCCAAGGAGAAACCACCATATTAGTTGTCTTCAACCATCTTATTTCCCATGCACCTTAGTGTAGTTTCCAGAAAGATCTGATCCTAGATCCTGTCAGGCACTGTGGTGAGACTGATTCCCCCGTGCCTTCCTTATCTCCCCTTGTAAAAATGGGGGCTATGTTTCCCCTTTTCCAGTCCATGGAAACTTCACCAAGCTGCCATGACTCCTTAAGCATGACAGAGAGTGGCTTAGCCTCTTCTTTGGCCTGTTCCTTCAAGACCCACAGATGTATCTCCTTGCACTTGTTTACTTTCATGTTCCTTAGATGTTCTTCATCTCCCAGTCCCTAGTTTCAACTTCTGCAACTTGAGCAGTGTGGCTGCAACACTTGCTGGTAAAATCCTGAGGCAAAAAATCATGGACTACCTTGCCATTCTCCATGCCCTGTGTACCCTGGTCTCCTATACCCTTCCTGAGAGGAACGTATTTTCCCTGGTCGTTCTTTTATCATTGATACACCCAAAGAAACTTTTTTTGTTATTCTTGATACCCTTTGCCAGATTTACTTCTGCCAGTGCTTTAGCTTTCCTAACAGTCTTTCTGATATTTGGACTATTTTTCTGTATTCACCCCAGGATACCTGTCCCTTCTTTCAGGGTCCTTAATTTTCCCTCCTGTTTGTCCAGGAGCTCCTTGTCCATCCATGCAAGCTTCCTGGTGATACAATTTAACACATGGTCAGGGTGTTATGAGCCATGTGCAAATGTATCAATCTCTGAAGGTCCAGCCCTTGCAGATTGGTTTAAAATAATCTTGGCAAGATTGCTCTTCAGAGGTGTTTTGTAAAGTAAAAGGTTTAATAGATGAAAAATAACAAACATTACAGAAAACAAAAGAAAAGCTGCGCTCAGGTGTCCGAGAAAACTTCTGACACCCTGCTAGAAACACTCCAAAAAGCCCCTCAGTTCCTTCGTGCTCCTTTTAAATACTTAATGTTTTAGGAGGGACAATTTGGCTTGCTGCCAATAGGGAGAGGTACAGGATTTGAAGAATGGTGACAAAGTCCAACAGGTGCTTCTCTCTTGGCACTGAGCCAATTACAAAGAGAAGGGCACAGAACTTTTTAATTAAAATTCTTAAAATGTCTGAGGGCACAGAAATTTTTAGTTAAACTTCTTAAAATGTCTAAAGATAAACTGAAACTCTTTCCTTTTACAGAGATACCCACTCGGGGGTGGGGGATGCTTTACCACATCCTGGACCTCTTCCCTGATTTCTTCTTTGTAGGGATGCATTGTTTCTGAGCCTGGAGGAGAAAATCCTTGAATATCATCCAGCTCTCTTGGCTTCCTCTTTCTTCCAGGACACTATCCCATGGTAGTTTACCAAGGAGACCCTTGAAGAGACCAAAATCTGCTCTGCTGGGGTCCAGGGTAATGAGCTCTCTCTGTGCTCTCCTCATTGCCCTAAGGATTTCAAACTCCACCATTTCACAGTCACCCCAGTCCAGGCTGTGCTTGAGCTTCACATTCCCCACCAGCCCTCCTTGTTGGTTTCAAAAAGGTCCAGCCCAACACTTGTCCTCACTGGTTCCTCTCTCACTTGACAGTGGAAATTGTTATCAACACATTCAAAGACCCCCTTGGATTGTCTATGCCTGGCTGTGTTGTCCCTCCAACAGATACTGGGGTGGTAGAAATTCTCCACGGATATGTGGATATGGGGCCACTCCTCTCTATGTGTAGAAGACCTCATCAGTTTGATCCTTCAGTTCAGGCAGCCTCAGAGACCTACTTTAGAATCACTTGTCCTTGCTCTCCGTTTAATCTTGACCCAAAAGCTCTCATTTAGCTCCTCATCTATCACCAGTTAGAGTTCCATGCACTTTGTTATCACAAAGGGCATCACCACTTTCTCATCTCCCCTGCCTCTCCCTCCTAAGGAGCTCATAATAATTCTATTCCAGCACTCCATGAGTTTTGGTGATGCCAAATAAGATCAGAGCCCTGCAGGCATGTGCAAGTCTCTAGTTCTTCCTGGTTATTCCCTGAGCTGAGTGCATTGACTTTCTGTCTGGAGTCTGGAATTCCTTGGCGCTGCGCTTCAGGTGTTTTCCTCTGGACCTGCATAACCTCTCTAGGCTCTGGGCATCTCTTGCTGTCCCTGGCTCACTGGTTGGATGATTGACTCATGAGTGGATGGCCTGTCATCCCATGCTTTGTCACTGTTAAACCTGATGATATCCCCTCTCCCATCATATCTCATTTAAAGCACTAGAAACAACTCTTGGCCAAAGATGATTTTTCCCTTTTGAGACAGGTGAATCCTTTCTGAACTCAGCAAGTCTGGTGCCATGTAGGCCATCCCATTATCAAAGAACACCAAATTTCGGTGGTTACACAGGTCACAAGATCATTTATTAGTAGACTGAGTCCACCTGCTTTCTGTCTGTGTTGCCACCTGCACCTGGAAGAACAGAAATAGGAGTAACCTGAGGTTCTGATTCCCTCAAAAACTGTCTCAGTGCTTTGAAGTCCCTTTTGATCACCTTTGGACTATGTCTTGCATTTTTGTGGCTGTGCATAGAGAGGTAATTGCTGGAAAAAGGAAAATTCCTGAAATCTGAATCTTAGTTTCCCATCTCAGTTTTGGTGGAAGGGTGTCTGAGAAGGATGCAGAGCTAGAACAAGAACAAATAATACTTCCCCATAATTTTCTAGCTTCCAACTCACTCCAAGATGTCTCTATGCTGAAATAGATGTAGAATTTCCTGAATCAGACATATTTTCTGTTTGGGTCAGAGTTGTACATATCAATTTTTCATGTAAAAACACATCTGTTACAAGCTTTGTCTTACCCACCTCCTACGGCAAGCAGATTTTCCACTGGCAGTGAATGAGAAATTAATTTTAATATCGGACAGTTTTAAAAGAAATGTTTTGCCTCTTTCCAGTTCTTCCAGAATATACTGTGTTTGTTCAAATCAACCAGAGCTATATAACCAAAATGCTATTTTTAGTTTTGGTGGGTTTTTTTTCTTTTTAAGATTGAATTTTATGATGTGTGGAAATAGAAAAAAAATCTCCAGTAAAGAAAATTTTAGTTATCTGCTATACTGCTCTTGAAGATACTCCCAAAAGAGAGAGAGTAGGGATTTTTCAGTAACCAATTCTGAGTTTCAAATAATAAATCAATAATCCTTGAGCAAGATTGAAGTCATTTTGTTCTTTGTTATGCTGGTTTGTCACAACTTGTTAGGAGGATTTATTTCCCTTTGGGACCATGACACTGCTGCCATGACAACAGTAATTCACAAAGCCAGATTCATCCTGTGATATGTAAAATTATGGAAACTGTCTAGGATGTTGCTAAGTATTATATATTTTCTTTTCGTTTGTTAGCAATTTTACTTGGTGGGTGGATAATAGCACCACCAAGTTTGGAAGCTTTCAGATGCCTATTTGCCTATTTCATTCTATATGGAAGCTTTCTTGCAGAAAGTTCCAAATCTAATACAAAACCTGTTTTGCACATGAAAAGCCCTTGGTAAAATGCAACAGCATTAGCAGAGGTCCAGGTAATTCAACCAAATAGTTTTACGTGTGTGATCTTCATAGCTATTTTTTATGACTCAAGGTAATTTTCTATTACATTTTGGGCAGAAAGGGAATGTTAGCACAATTTATTCACTACCATATGCTTGTTCTCAGGCTATATGACAAATAGAGTCTATTTCCCAGGCATTACAAGGGGCTTTCAGCAATAAAAAAGTCTGTTTTGAGATCAGGAAGCATTAAAACCGTTCTCGTCCAAGTTTTCTTTCTGTAGGAGAAATACAGCAATTTCCAGTGCAAGCCTGTATCAGCTAGATAAATAATGGTGATTTTGTCAAGCCCTTGCCATCATATCTCTAATTTGTCAAAGCAGAATAAGCATGATTTCCTTGAATTTCATCTGTTCTCACTTTCCACTTAATGATTATTTTTCAAAAAAAAAGTTTGTTAAGTTACGCTTGGCAGGGCTGGCACTGTTTCCTGATTCATTTAAAAAGTGAAACAAAGGAAAAAAGTCCCTTCCTATTTCCAAAGTATTTTAAAAGCATTATTTTCACCTTCCAGTGCCTTGTGCAGGATTGACAAGTGAAAGCAATGGAGTTACCCATTTTCTGCTCTCCAGTTGCCACACTTTGCCTGCCACAGTGATATGGAAAATCTTTAACTTTCTCCTTCCACTAGTCTGTATCAGGTTGTTTGACTTCTGACCAGGTAGCCATGTGCAGCTTTGGGAGTGGTTAATTGGCTGGTGGTAACACAATTGGCTGGTTACTGAGCATCCTTACTGATCAGAGAAAAGACTTGAGCTGAATGGCATTTTTTCAGCAGGGTGGGTTGGCCCATGTCCTGTCAGTCAGACCATGGTCAAATTAAAACCGTGTTTGTGCTCTCTTGCTCAAAATCTCCCAGTGGTACTTTGACAGGCTGCTCTAAGGTCTGCAAGCTGCATGCCTGGAGTTTCAAACTCTCTTGGATTTTGGATCAGCCCCATAACTATGAAATCTGCAGTGGCCACTTACACCTTGTCCTCTGTAAGTGGCGTCTGTTATATCCCTTACTGAAGTAGGACCAGTAGCAGTGAGCATTGTGCAGTTCCTGAAACATGCCTCTGTGAGGATAGGTGATCCCACTGAGATTGTTCTGGTTTGTGTTTTTCAGGAGCAGTAGACTGTTAAACAAAATAAAGACTTTGCACTGAACTAGAGTGACTCATTTAAAATATGTGATTCATTGATTTATCCATTTTAGACTGGATAAATCAATGACATGTATGTCTGCCATTTCTTATAGCTATAGAAATTTGGTTCAAATTTCTGTGTACTCTCTGGACTTTGAATTGGATCCCTTCAAATTTTCAGCTCTTTCATGGTGTGTGGAACATTTCTAAAACACAACATTCTTCTTTGACCTCCTCAGTCTCTGGAATTTTGGTTTTTCCCCCTCCATTTTCCTGGGCCCGTTTTCTATTTTTTTAATGAATAGACTTCAGTCCCTTCAGGAAAATTCTACTGCACTCCTCTTTGTGTCCCTCTCTGTCCTCTCAGGCAAGACAGAACAAACCTGGTTCCACAGATCACAGGTTTTTGGATTTTCTGTGTTGGGGCCATTCCAGAGGCCATTAGGAATGAGTATCTCATGTCTCCATCTTACAGAAATTTTGTAGTCTTTGCTATCTAACCCCAGGTAGAAAAATTGTGCATATCTTGTAACTGGTATTCAGTATTGCAATAACTTCCTCAAAGCAACCAGAATTAATAGACTTTTTAAGATATATTTCACAATCATTCTGGAGATGCTATAGAAGTCAAGAGTAAAAGACTTTTGATTTCATATCCATGCTTAGAACATATAACTATTTCAAATTTCTCTTAAATATTTACTGCTTCCTTACTTCTGCTTATAAATATTTTTCTCTGTATGGGGTCATGCTGACAGTAAATTAATATGTAACTTAAAGCACTCCCATAATGCAAGGCTAGAAGTGCTCCAAGTGAGATTCTCTGGACTAAAATCTGTGGCTATTTATTGTAGATGTCTTTGAAAATTTTTCTCAAATCTGAGCTATAATTTAAATTATTTTTTTAACTGCTAAAAACTTGTTTATCACTTCAACCCCTCACCCCATTTCTTGGATACCTGTGCTGCTTTCTAAAATTTGGCTTTGATCTAACCTCCATGTCCCCTGCCTGTGGATAGCACAGCAATCAATCTTCCCCCTCATCCTTCATAAAGCTGGTACAACAGTGGCAGCAGCAAAGATTAGTGTTGAGACTTGCCTACTGAAAAGGAAAAAGTTGGACTTGCTGTTGAGAGCATAACTAATATTGAATAAAATATCTCCCCACCCCCTTATATTGTGTGTTTATATGAGAGTGCCTTTTCCCCTTGCTCCTTTTTGTAATTTTCCCCTTTCATTTTCCAGAGGAAGAGAAAAAAAGGCTTACATTTCATTTGAATAAAAATTACTTTGTTACATTAGAAACGTTGGGAATAGTCTTATTTCTCAATCAATTCCAGGCATAGCTTTATTCTTTGCTCTTTCGATTACCATCATGACTTGGGATAGGACATTTTTTTCCCAAACCCTTTACCTGCAATTTCTGCTGTATTCACAAGCTGTTTTATGGCATTTTTGAACGGCTCAGTGAGCTCAGACTCTCTGGAAGTTGAGTTTAGGACTACAGAAGCAGTGAATATTAAAGACTATTGTTAACTGTAACACATATGGTAATATGACAATCTCCACTTGTTTGTATCCTTCTAGGGAATCTTATTAAAATTCATTAATTTGCATTCAATAATGAATATCGAGCATTGCCACTACTTAATACATGACATGTTGCCTTGCATAACCTCCACTGCTGTATTAGTTAACTTTCAGCTAATTATATTTTTTACTTTAGTGCCATCTATGACTATTGTCTTCACACTATTAACACACAAAGACCGAGACCTGTTTGTTTGTTTGTTTTAAATTTGTGAAAGAAGGAACAATTGTAAGAATTGTCATCGATGGAAGAGAAAGTGGATAAAAATCAATCAATAATATATATAAAAAAGAGTTTTACCAAAGGAATTCTAGAGACAAAAGTAATTTTAAAATCTGTGTCTCCTTTCTTCTTACCTCCTGTCTGGACATAGCTCTGTGATAATTTTGTCATAAGGAGGACAGAATATTTGTAAAACTCAGGAAGCATATGGATTAATAAAAAAATTAATTCAAATATTTTTGCTGGATTATTCATGAATCGTATGTGCTAGACATAAGAGCTTGAACTGTAGTTAACGTTCAATTTATACTGGTTAGGATTAAGACCTTTGCCTACTGAAGTACGATTTGGGTTGAATATAAAAATCCAGTGCTCATTGTTTGAATATGAAATACCAGCAGTTTTATATGACAATACAGGCTTTTGTAGAAATTACTGTTCAGCTCAGTGCAAGTATGGGAAGGATGAAAGTTTGTGATATTTCTTTCCAAGGTAATGTTCTTTTGTGGTAAAACTTTGTAATGTGAGGCCAGAAAGACACTTCAGAATGCAACTTCAATAGAGATCTGAAACTTAAAGAATTTAATTTACAAATTGAAAACTTCATCCACTAAGAATGTTGAGTTAGTAGAGTCAAATAATGTTCAAATTAATTTGTTTTTAAAATATAGAAGAAATCACAGAACAGTGAAAGTATAGCTGTACTCAGTCCCACTGGTTGATGTGCCATGGCTTTGATATATATATTAAGAAAATGTACAGAATCCTGTTTAATTTTGAATTTAGCTTGATAAGGACTGCATTTTTATCCTTATATCTGGTACTTGTTTTCATTCAATAGAACAACATGTATATCTAAGTAAAATCATTGAGAGGTCTGAAATGCACCATGAAATATGTCAACACGCACATTAGTAGATTTTACCTGTGTTTCATGAATAGTCTTTAGTTGCTGCCTCCCACTGAGTACTTTTATCACTTAAGACGTCATAAAGGCTGTAAGTCAGCTATTTTGAATCAGAGCAGAGAAACTCCAATTCCAACCCCATTGCCTGTTCCTGAGAATTTATTTATTTATTTGTTTATCTATTTAGCATTTTATTTTACTTAAAAGGTAGAGCTATTCTGATACTTTTCTAAAACTGGGCAGTCTTTAGAAAGCAAAAACTGCTGAAAATTTTTGCTGGAAAGATGGATTTATTAATCTCTACTTGTTTTATTAAAAATATTTCAGTCGGATGATTTTAAACTGTATTACTTTCATTACACCCTTCATAGAAATGGATATCAGTATCAGCTAACGCTGAAAAGTAGGTGCACAAAGAATATCTTAACCAGGTCCTGTGTGTAGGGAAGGCATATGTGTTTTCTATAAGAGAAGATAGAAGCTATTGAACTGCCAGAGGAATTAACTTATTTATTTCCCTGTAGTCTCGGCTCAGATTTCATTAAATATTTGAGCTTCTAAAGTGCTGATGTATATTGGATTTTGAGAGAAGAACATGGAAGATAGTCTGGGGCAAGTCTGTCCCACGCAGGTTATCTTCAGCTGCTCAACTTGACAGAATCAGACACAGATTCAGATTCATTTAAATGAATAAATAAAATTTCTTAATAGAATAACTCTTCACCTTTAGAACTGGGTTTCTAACTGTATTACATTGAAGTTACTAATCAGAACCTGTCAGCACAGGACTGTTACATTTTGTGCTGAACTCTTGGTGAAATTGAATTATCACTCTTAAGATTACTAGATCAGCATGTGTGCTGGTTTCTTGGCTGCTTACCGGCCAGCCGTAGTTCTTGGACCAGCATAAAAGGAAAGTTTGGTGGGTTTCAATCTCAAGCTGTAGCATGGTCTGAGGTTTAGAAGAAAGAGTGGACCCTGGGCGTGCGTTGAAGAGGTTTTAATCCAGTGAACTCCACGTGCTAGAGTGATTTTCGGACCTTGGTTCTCTCCCTAAGTACCCAGGGCGTCCCCTGAGCAGGGGAGAACTTTGGGCCAATGTGGGGAAAGGAAGGGGGTGGTTCAAGACAGAGGTGCTTAACACAACAATGGGAAAGGTGGGTGTTTGAGCACCTGGTCAAATGGGAAAGCATTTCCCTCAGGTCTTTCAGGTGATTGACAACTTTCTCCAGGGTGGTACCACAGGGAATTGGGGATGGGGAGGTTGAAAGGGATATACCAATACAAACAAATAAAAACATACAATTTTGAAAAACCCTAATTATCCACAGTAACAAGCATGAAAAGATTTTCTTTTTTTTTCTGATGTTGCATCATCACTATTTTTAAAATTCAGTACAACTGAAGAAATTGTGGAGGTAGTGTTTTACTATTCTGTTGTCATACATCTAATCTTATTTGCATGGATCAATTTATTCCTGTTATTTATTCTTCTTTAAGAAATATGGTTTTTCTTTGGAACATTAGAATAGTAATAGGTCCAGGGAACACTGTTGAAGAAGAATAGGAGAAATAAGCAAAAAAGTTGCCAAAAAAGTTAGGTTGAATACAAAACATATAGTCTAAGGACTCTCTCAGTTGGGGTGGCTACCTCCTTGTGTTTTCATTACTTTAGATTTGAAACAAGCATGGTGCAATACTGAATGGCTCCTGAGCTACTTTCCAGGCATCTGATTTTTCTTCTATTCGTCTGCCTTGTCTCAATGCATTTGTGGTTCTCATTCTTCCTGGCATGGTCCTGAAGGTCAATGGTCAGAAGAACACAAGTATCTAGGACATGAAAATTCTCTATAAGGTACTTCTCAATCTTTAAAGATTACATCAAATTCTTCTGTTCTAGTGTGAATGGTTGTGAAGGATCAAAGGTTTAAATGTAAGAGCCACGAGATATGTTCATATGGATGCAAGCACTGTGAGCTAATATAGGCTAATCCAAATATTCCTAGAGGTATCTGCACTTGAACATGCATTTTTGGACCTGTCTTTCACCATTCTTCATTTCACCATTATTCCACTTGTGCAATGACATTTGGTAGCATAATTTCATGGCTGACAAAGGAGTAAGCAAAAAAGCAAACATAATTCTGTATAAGGTCCTTCATTTACTGTTGAGTGAATGTTATATAAGGGAATCAAATCTTGATAAGATAGTCAAGCTATATTTTGAAACTCTCTGTTTATCCTCTTAGTCTGAAATTATTTGTGAAAGAGCAGAAAAATTTCAGCTTTAAACTTGAAGTATTTTATGAAGTTTCACCTAGGTAATGATAATGTCAATGGAGGAGGATAATGTTCTGGAGGAGGAAAAATCTTTCTTAAATATTCTCCAGCTTTAGTGGTGCAAGTGTATGTTCAGTTTTTAGTAGTTCCACTGATTATGAAAGGTGAATTTGTGGAATCTATGAAGAACTCCAGGAATAAAAATAATCGATATTATTTTTTTCCTGCTGTTTCCTTCTTATATTGCTTTTCACTTATTTGCCCTTTCTGTCTTTTCTCTTGTGTCAGTGGTGCTACCTGTTAACTATAAAAGTCTCACCCTAAAACTCTGCTGACTGCTATATCCTATAATTGACAGTGGCCTGAAGCAGATGTTTACGGAAGAGTACAGGAGGGCATGTACAGAACAATGCTTTCTCTGACATTGACTCCCAGCTTCTGATACAGAGATATGCATTGCAAATTAAGCTAGGAGTTTGTAATCCAAATAACTGATTTGTTTTGGGTTCATTCCAGAAAAGGGCAAACAAGGAAAATCATAAATGAGTAGATTTTTCCAATTCTAAATATAAAACTGTCCCCACCTCTTGATGAATAAAGGACTGTTGCTTTGCAGGCAGTATTAACTAGTCCTTAATATGCTGTGAATATCCTTCCACTTAATAATGTGTTTCAGTAAAATACTATCTTCATGAGAACAGAGCATTTTCCAACAAAATGAACAACATATATGTATATATTTTAAGAGTTAAATGTATTTTAAGGCTTTATGGGTTGCAGAATAACTTCCCAGTTGCTTCACATAATTAGAATTTTGAATGCACTATGAACAACAGGGTCTTTGTTTGTGATGGATGAAAGTAACTTGATTTGTTATACTATGCTTACTAAAATATAGAATTTCATGCTTGTTTTCTAAGATGTATGCTCATGCTACTTTTTTCTGCACTTGTATTTAGAATACAATTAAATATGTAGAGTTTTGAGACATATTATACATATTTCTTCCCAAAACTTGCAAGAAAACAACTAAGATACACTTGGATTAACAGCTTGAAGAAAATATCTGTGTTCCAAACAGGTATGATAACAGCAATTTTGGACGTATTCTGCCACAGCAGTATGCCTGCAGCATATTGTATGTGGAACTGTGTAATTGTTTTCCATGTGTCCTAAAATAGTTCCTATAATATCAGGTTTGTGGGCATATTCACTTGAAAATCAATAAAATTCTTGCTAAGGGCAGAAGTCCTTGTAATGAATACCTACAGGTCTGGTTTTTTTCCTTATGAATTTGTTAGTAGCTAGTTAAAAAATTGGTTTCAAAACACATGCATGTAGTAACCTGAGTATGCTCTCATTTTTCATACAACTTTCTTTATCTTTGTAGCTTCTAGGTTTGTCTGGTCAAGTAGCATGGAATATCTAAGCTTTAGGGATTTTGATGATCACCTTTAGCTCAAAGAATTCAGATGGCTAAACTCATAAGGAAATGTAAACTTCAAGGTCTAGTTTCCAAGTTCTTTTTTTTTTTACTTCACTTCTAAGTCTCACCACACATACACATACACAAAAACACCTTGTCTCCCTCATCGCCACCCTCCATCCCCAGTCTTTGACAAAGAACAGATTTTAAAGAGATTTATAATTCTGTTCAGTCCTTTGCCTTCAGTGGCCTTGAATGAAAATAAGTTGGCCTTTTTGCCTGCTAGCTAATTTGTGTCAACTATAAAACCAGAGGATGATGAACTAGATTAAGGTATTCCACACATTTCCCAGAGGCCACCAAACAGCTTTTATTTGACAGTATAAGAGATGTGAAAAACTATGCAGAATTAGGCCCTAAAGCCAAGTGACATATAACAAAATCTTTTATTATGTGACCATTTTTCCACCTACTTCTCCAAAAACCTTAACACCTCACTTCTCCCCACAACTGAATGACAATATAAAAGCATGAAGAAGAAAGATATAGGAGTACAACTACTTTACTTATAGTAACATTTGACATGGATTTGGTTTCAGCTGTCTTGCTATCACTCTTTATGTCTAAAATGTTTTAGTGTTTATGATATTTACATACTTTTACTAAATTGTTATTCAAAGGAAATATTTTCTATTTTACTTCTGTAGGATGGTTAAGCTAAATGAAAACCATGGCTTATTTTCTGAGATTCTTGTTTAATGTCTCCTGCACATGAGTATGACAACCTTCTTCAGGCAGCTGCTAGCTATAATGTCATGGTAAAGCAGCCTTGAATTTTTAGTCCAGTTCTCAGCACTGGAGGGTTATGTCTACTGATCTTCCTCTTATCTGACCTGACATATGTCAAACAAACAAGCCAGCTCTAGGGCATGGATTTCCTAGGGGAGAATAGGGAGCTTGCATGTGGCTGTGGTTTATGATGATGACTTTCTGCTACAGATGCAGGCTCTGTCCCAGTTTGCCCCTGGCTGGAGTAAGGGTTTCTGTGCCAGCAGGCTTGGGAACAGCTGAAACAAGAAGGAAACCTTCCAAATGACTAGCAAGCCTATTCATATGAGAACCACTCAAATAGAAGGAGACAAATTTTAAGCATGTATTTCTAAGCTAAAGTAGTAGTATTTGGTACTATGAAACAACACTTGGTAAGTAGCATCAAATTCTCTTCTCCTTAAGTGGTGACAATAATTACTCTTGTTTACTGATCCTGTTTTACAGCTGTATGTATGCCCTGCTGTAGAGAAGCTACTTAAGTGAAGTTACTTTCTTATCACACTCTAAGTCGACATTCATGTGGTTTTGTGCTGGTAATACTTGCCTGAGTTTAAGAATAAAGACTAACTATACTTTTATTTTTTCATAGCAATTGGTAGGAGAGGAACAAGGAGTCCTCTAATGGTTTCTAGTGCCTGCAGATTCATGCTGTTTTTCTCCCTCTAGAGAAGGCAAAAGTGTTCTCAGTAAAAGGGGGAGAACATATGATTATTCATTATTTCTCCTCATGTACTTTCAGTTCTGACTGAATGATCTAACCAAAGGTTAAGAAAGAAATTCTAGTAGTCTATTCATCTGCTGAATCACTGAGCCTGAGGTCAAGGGTATGAAGTTCAACAAGCAAAGTGTTGGGTCCTTCACTTCAGGCACAACTATCCCAGGCAGTGCCCACAGGCTGGGACAGAGGGGCTGGAAAGGACCTGGGGGTGCTGGGGACAGTGACTGAACATGAGCCAGGGTGTGCCCAGGGGGCCAAGAAGGCCAATGGCATCCTGGCCTGGATCAGCAATGGTGTGCCAGCAGGGCCAGGGCAGGGATTGTCCCCCTGTGCTGGGCACTGGTGAGGCCACACCTCGAGTGCTGTGTCCATTCTGGGCCCTCAGTGCAAGAAAGACACTGAGGGGCTGGAGAGAGTCCAGAGAAGGGGAATGGAGCTTGGAAGAGTCTGGAGCACCAGTCCTGTGAGGAGCAGCTGAGGGAGCTGGGGGTGTTTATCCTGGAGAAAAGGAGGCTCAGAGGAGACCTTATCACCCTCCACAACAACCTGAAAGGAGGCTGTGGTCAGGTGGAGTTGGTCTCTTCTCCCAGACCACCTGCGACACGACAAGAGGAAATGACCTCAAGCTGCACCAGGGGAGATTGAGTTTGGACGTGAAGAAGAATTTCTTCACAGAAAGGGTTGTTAAGCATTGGAATGAGCTGCCCAGGGAGGTGGTGGAGTTGCCATCCATGGAGGTGTTCAAGCAATTGCTGGATGTGGCACTTAGTGTCATGGTTTAATTGACATGGTGGTGATCAGTCAAAGTTTAGACTTGATTATAGATGTCTTTTCCAAACTAAATGATTCTGTGATTCTGAGGGGTACTACTTAAGTAACATAATCAAAGTTCATCATGTAGGGCCTTCAACCTGATGTCAGCTCACTACAACCTGTTGGACATTCTTTTAACAGCCAGCCTGTAAGAGATGCAAGCAATTAGACATTACAGAGTGTTGAAATAGTGTCTATTGTACTTCTACACCATGGACCATAAGGCATATGGGATAAAACCAAGGTAGGTAACTTAGTAAAGAGCTGACAAGACATAGCATTGATATGTATTTAATGCAATGATATTTATGCAACAATGTATTATAGTCAGTCTGATAAGGTGGGAAGAAAGGGCTGGCATTTCTCATTTCATTGAGATCCATGCATTAGCCAAGCTAACCTTGTTAATGTAAAATAACAGATGCAGGTTAATGCCCCTTTTATTCTTAAAAGATTTTACAGTTTATATGAAAATTTTGTCTGTCTCTCTAGTTTAGTTTTCATGTGTTACTAACGATTTTATGTAAATTGTGACTTTTCTGCTGTACTATAAAATAATTCACTTAAAATGAGTTGATTCAGGAATCCAGGACTTGTCTGGAACACTGCTTATATGTGTTTAATATTATTGAAATTGCTTTCAACACTTGTTTAAAATCTATGCTTCTATCTTTTCTGGTATCCCTTTTTTACCCTGCCTCTTCATTAATTTTTTCATGCTTCAAATGTGGACTTGCTAGCCTGGTGATTGCAGGCCTTATTTTCTTGCTCAGTGGGCCTGAAGCACTGTAATCTTTCTGTATCCATTAGATCAGGAGTATTAAATATTTCCTATGAATACTGATTGAAAATGTGCTGTGTCAAGTGCTCTCTTGACTTCTATAAAATCAGCACTACTGTTCCTGAATATTCACCGTGATAAATATACCAATCACTTGTTTTTATTTCGGCTTTTTGATTTTGATTAACTTGTATATTTTAATACATTCAAAGTAAGCATTTTGTGTTGATATCTATATTAGGGTTATGTATTTTCAAAGTGTGTATAAAAATGTTTGTGAATTTACAAAATTAAAAGAAAGAAGACACTTTTTTATAACTTTACTGCAATGCAGCATCATTTTGGCTATAAATACTTTCAACTGTTTATAAATAAGGATATAAAAATTGCAAAGCGTGCACTCCATTAAAAAACTTACATAGCAGAACAATAAGAAGAATGAAACAAACTTTTTATTAGCCATGGTATATATCTGGAAATGACTTGTCACATCCAAAAAAGTTGGGTATTTTCAAAGGTACTGGTATTGGGGAGGAGGGGGAAGCAGGTGACCACAGGCATGGGGAAGGGAACAGAAATCCTGTTGGTTTTCAGCCAGGTAACATTTGAAGAACTGATGTAATCAGCAGAATAAACATTAATTTTGTAGACAAGAATATATCATGTAGACTTCAGAAAATTAGCTCTAGCAATTTAGCCTTCTTGTGAAATGATTTTAAGTAAGTCAAGGTGAAGTACCTCAATTTTTGAAAAAGCCAGTGAAAAAGGGAATGGCACCAATTCAGACATTTCTCCTCAGTGAAAGGAAGTAATCATTCAGCGAGTCTTTGGAGGAAAATGGAGGAAGCACTAAGCTGTCTGAAACCAGAAAACATTCCAGCTTTGAAAAGAAATGCTATTGATCAGGGAAATACAGCTGCAGTATAGGTTACTGTTAAAGAGCATTCCTTCTTGCTACCTTGTTTTACACTATTTCCAAGCTATTTTCACACTGAATGGTTGGTTTCAGAGTGAGATTTTTCCACTGTGTGGCTGCAGAAGAAATACCTATATTAGAAAACGTCTTGCAAAAGAATAAAAAGTTTTGGAATTGGAAAATAAAAAAAAGATTTGTTGCGTCTCTCCTGACCAAAATAGCAAGAAAATATTTTTATGGAGTCTCATGATCACCGCAATTAAAACAAATCAGTATTTTGAGACAGACATTATTAAATAGTGCAAAATTGGTTGAAAATGAGACAGAACTACACAATTGCATTGTGCTTTTGTGTCTTAATTGTTCTCATGGTTTTATAAGCACTTTGTTCTTTATAACTTTAAAGACATTCAGGCATGGAAATAAGAAATGGTTTCCTAAAAGATTGAAGGTGAGATGCTATCCCATGGCAGCCACAAGCAACAAGTTGAAAAACTGCATACTTGTAATATTTGATCATTTTTAACGGTGACAGTTTAGCATCTTGTGAGGAAAATAAGTAGCATGAATAAGTAGCATGCATCCAAGTACCCAGCATTTGAATTTCTCCTCTTTAGTGAAACAAATGTTACCTCTTCTTAGATGATTTGTTAGATGATTTCTTAGATTCTTCTTAGATGATAAAGACTCAAGAAGAGTCTTAATTAGAATAAAGTATGTTCATAATGCATACTGAATCAGAAAGTTACTTGCGATTTCTCCCTCTCTCCCTCTCTGCCTCCACCCACTTCCCTTCCTGCTCAAAAAAAAACATGAAAAAAAAGAAAAAGAAAAAGAAAAAGAAAAAGAAAAAGAAAAAGAAAAAGAAAAAGAAAAAGAAAAAGAAAAAGA
>JBBMKD010000115.1:55591128-55623399 GCA_037834095.1 Argya squamiceps
TTGTACACCTCCCCCTTTTTTAAATTTAATTTCTGCTTCCAATTTCTCTAGCAGGTCCCTTCCCAGTAATGGTTGAGGGGAGTTAGGCATGTAAAGGGATTGATGGGTAACCCAGTGCTTCCCCAGCTTAAATTTTAAAGGTTGAAAGAAAGGCCGTGTTTCGGTTACCCCGGTTGCCCCAACAACTTGTACAGTATCATGACTCAATTTCCCTTTTAAGGCATTTAATGCAGAATAGGTGGCTCCAGTGTCTACCAGAAATTCAATATCCTGTTTCCCCAGCTTAGCTACAACCAAAGGTTCTGCTGAGGAAGAAACCTTCGGTCCCCGTCACTCAGAACCTGATTCGCTTGAGTTTTGTACCACTGGTAGCTGAGGAACTGGGGATTTCTCTTTCAATACTGGACAGTCCTTCTTCCAATGTCCCCACTTCTTGCAGTATGCACACTGGTCCTTCTCAATAGGGGAAGTTTTCTTGGATGACTTCTCTTGAGTTGCTTTCTTACTAGGATGGGCTTTAACCTTTTCGATTGAACCTCTGTCTCGAAACACTTTCCAAGCAACTTCTAGTAGTTTATCTAGGTCTCGAACTCCCTCTATCTTTTGCAGCTTTCTTCTTATATCATTTGAAGCTTGACCCATGAATAAAAGCACTAGATGTGCTTTGCCATCAGTTGATTCTGGATCTAAATCTGTATATTTGATGGCAGTTTCTCTTAGCCTGTTTAAAAAATCAGTGGGTGACTCATCATGATTTTGTTTTACTTCATAAATCTTTGACCAATTTATAGCTTTAGGGACACCATGTTTTAACCCATATACCACCAGGCTTTGATATCGTTTCAACCTCGCCAATTGTTCTGGTATATTTGGATCCCATCCTGGATTCTCGAGGGGGAATATCTGTGGGACAGTACCTTGAAGTGATCCATTTGCAATACTCGCCTCAACTGAGGTAATGATAGCTTTGTTCACCATTCTTCTCTCAGTAGGGTCAAGTAATGTGTCTAACATAGAATTCAGATCAGGCCAGTCAGGGTTTTGTGAGTTAATTGCCCTTTCCACTAACATTGATACTTTATCTGGGTTCTCCTTGTATTTCCCTACAGTAGTTTTCCACTGCTCTAACTCGATAAGGGAGTAGGGAACCTTCACGTACATTGGTCCCTGGTTACCAACAGCTTGCCTCAATGGAGCTTGTAAAACTGGTTCTGTCCTTTTTTTCTTTTCCCTGGTACGTTTGGCGATTGGGCTACGTTCTCTAATAGCTTGCCTTGCTATTTTACCTCTTCTCCGCCTGCCTGAGGCAAGAATCTGCTCAGCCTCATCCTCCTCCTCGGTATCCGTCCCATCCTCTCCCTCGGAGCTGTCTGACTCTGTTGTTTCGGTTGCAGTTGTAGCATATAATCTGCTTTGCCTAGTCTTGATCGCAGGAAGAGCCATACAGGATTTACAATGCCGCCGGTCCCGGGTTGCGCGCCCGCGTGCCTCTATGACATCATCATATGACAGAATCTGCAAGCTAAAACTTAGGGTATCACCAAAACTCATGGCACCTTCCCCCTCTGGGAGAAACTCCCAGAGACAAAAGTATAGCCAGGTGCTACACTCCTCTTCTCTGGCCAATTCTTTTGTTTTGCTTAAGTACCCATAAGTACCCAGTAGTTAGTTTTCTAGCAACTTATGGGGAAAAAATTCTATAAGTAAAGTGAAACTAATCTAGTCCCCACTAACAGTACGTTTCTGGCATTTTCAGCTTTGTATGTTATAGCACATGGAAAGCACTACTTTTGACATATGATTTTCAGTTTCTAGTCTTACTGGTATCTGTCTTAGAGGTATATGTCTCTGCTGCTGTTCATACAAACCCTTTGTAGATGAAAGCTGGAGAAGGGACATCATTGGCACCTCTCCCTTTCATTATGTTTTAAACACTGAAGTGACTCATTAAGAGCAAATATTGTATTGCTTTTACTAGACTGTGTAAACAAGAAATATTGACAACCATCTTTCATTTTTAGTCTGTCAGCAGACAAAATGTTAGGTCATTAAATCAGTGCTATCATGTCTATATCTTATCATGTTAGCATTTAAAAGAAAAAAAATTAACTCAAGTATATCAGAAAACAAAATTATAATAAAACTAAAACATATTTTCTAGATAACTCTTCAATTTATTTTATGTTTAATTAAGTGTTTTCTGCTACTCTGTGGTTACATCATGCAAGCAGTTTAATCTTTCTCTGAGTACACCAGGCATGGAAAAGTAACTCCAAAAAGCATAAATAGGTCCATTTCGCCGAGTATGGTCTACAGAATTTTTATACAAGTGCCACTTTGATAACATGGGAGTTTTTTCACAATGTACTTCAAGTAAGTTGTCCTGTACATTCTGTTTTTTAGTAAGACATAGATCTTGATTTAAAAGAATATGTTCCTCTTAGATATCTTCTTTATCCATTTGTCAAATGGTAAAAGTGGATCAGCATTTTTGACCACTAATTTCATTGACAGCTTGTTTTTGTTTTTTATGCATAGAAAAGCTCAAGCAATAAATAGCTCAATAAATGATCTCTGATATTCTATGAATACTGAGTTATACTAAAAAGTCTTGATCCCATGCATCTGGACATCTGTTTCAAAACTCTGAAAATACCCTATGCCCATTTTTGAGAAATAACTACTTCCCCAGGACATAGATTTCTTTTCCAAGAGTCCCACAGACACCTATAGACTGAGCTGGGCAATTCCTGGAACTTCAAAAAGTACTTATTCCTGCAAAACCCATGAAAACCAATGAAGTACAGGTGCCTTGAAGTTTTCAAAGTTCTCACTAGATAATTTTTGCAACTAGCAATTCTTTGAATGTCTTTAATGTTAAAGTTCAGTCTTTTATCCTGATCTGTTTTGACAAGACCCATGGTCCAATGAAGTCTTTACTTAATAATGGGCAGATAAATCAGAATTTCTAAATTCCTTTTCTAAAAGGGAAACATTTCAGAGATGTAATAACATCCATAGTGAATTAACATACATTATTACAATATTATTAAGATTGTGGTATAAAAATGCCATCAGAAGATCTCTTTGTCTTTTGTAAATATTTATTACACAATGGTTTAAAAATACTTTCTAAAATGTCCGGGTTCTTTAGGGTCACTGCAGTAATTTCCAAGTGTCATGATTCCTAGACTCTTGAACATAGCATCTTGAATAACGGTGTGAAAAAAGACTTTGTTTACATAAATGGAGGTAGGTTATAAAATATAGTTCTTACTTCTGGACCAGGAAGTACCTGGAATGTGGTTGGGTTTTAAAACTGCCAGAAGATATAACTTTGCAGCTACTGCACACTGACCAAATGGAATAATATTTGAGTCTCATTTTATGGGGCAGAGAATACGTAGGGTATAGAGCAATTTTATTGGAAGCCCATCAAAATCCTTATTTAACTATACTCAGCTTTAAGGGACCAATATTGCAAGGGAGAGAGAGGCTGGTTAGACCCTATTTTTAAATATAACTCGGTTTTCTGCCTGTAAGCATAACCAATCAGGGAGTCAAAAAACATACCACATTTTAAATTTCTGCCTCTGAAGCACAGGTTAGGCACCCAGTCATCCTACACAGCTGGAGAAAGTTAACACAATCTCATCCACAGTTATTTAATGCTGTCAGTAGCAATGAAGTGAGTTGAGGGCTAGATCCTGCCACAGCCAGCTTTTCCTTAGGCAGAAATTTACTATCCTGTCAGCTGCCTTAGGAGACCAGGCTGCAAGCCACTGCACTGCAGTAAACTGGAATAAAACAGCCCCCTACAAAACATGTGTGGGGTGAGAAAGGCACCTTTAATCATTTCACTGATCTGGTTTGAAATGTACTCATGATGGCTGTGTTGTGTTGATATAGCAATGATGAGACAAACCCCAGTGACACTGAGAGGGAGAGACAGGGACAGAAGATCTTTAAAGCTCCTTTGCTATGAGAACCAAAGTGTCTACCACCTCCACCCTCATGTACTTTTTATGGCTCACTGGAAGAGCTATGTGACTATCAGCACCTTCCATCACAGTTATACCCCTCAGACAGACATGTGTAACATCATGGTGTGGAAACCCTCAATATTCTTCTTAAATTACAAGTATTAACCATACTTATTAAATAGGAGATGAAGAATTTGTAATGTAAAACTTATCATCCATCAATTCCTACCCCTTGTGAGCAATATTATAGGACACCTTGAAAATGAAATAGTTTACTCCATGGAAATAATAGTGATGTGTGGTTTTGCTTTTCCCTAGTTTAAGCATGAAAAGGTTGTGGTGTTTTTTTGGGGGTTTTTTTTGTTTTTTTTTTTGGTTTTGGGTTTTTTTGTGGTTTTTTTGTTTGTTTGTTTGTTTTGGGTTTTTTTGTTTGGTTGGTTTTTTCTTTTTCTTTTTCTTTTTTTTTGTTTTTCTATTTTTTCTTTTTCCCTTATTTTGGTGTAATTGTGTTACATTACAAAATGAAAGGTTTTGAAAAAGTCAGATATTTTGAAAATCTAAAATGAAGAGTTGCAAATATTGTCAGCAGCAAGTAAATTGGGTCAGATCTGTTGACCCAAGGGAATAATATTGTCACCAAAAAGCCTTCTCTTTCTTCAGCTTATCTTAGCCTAATTTTACTCATGTTTTTCAAGTCATCTTGGGAATAAGACATATCTTAGGCATAATTATGCTAAGCCTATTCTGCTCACAGATCCTGGTCCTTGCTGAAAAACATGAATGAAGAATTAAATGGAAGCCTTCTGTAATCATAGGATGAATTTTTGTGAGAAACTAATGTTATCACCTGTCTTCATATTTGAATTTTCTCCATTTTTTAAAAAAAGAAAAAAAGGTCTTGGCATTTATCAGCAGTCTTCTTACAAACTTTGAAGGAAGTTAAATTGTTGAGATTCTATAAAAAATGACACAAAACTGGAGATAAACGTTCAATAATAGATAAGTCCTGTTCTTTTCAGCTGTCATTGTAACATACTGTGGCAGAAATCTCTGCTCTTGCTTGAACAAAGAGATTCAGATTTCTATATTCCCCTGTAATTTTTTATTAAGGGATTCCTTTTACTGACTTTAGAAATGTAATAGGGAATACAAGGAATTGGGAAGATAATGCTATTTTTTCTAATCCCACTTTTTTTCCTTTGAACTATGAACTGGTTGTGATAACTGAACAGGTGTATTTGCATCTGGTTTTATTCATTACTGGTTTACTGTATTTGTGAGGGCAATGAAAATAATTACAAATTCAATTAAAACTGAAATATTTTCACTTCTGGCTGAACTTGGCTTTGCCTGTTGTTCATGAGTAGCAATTGTAGCTGCATTGTCTAGGCTTAATTTACATTTTGATTGAGTTTTAAACCTTCTTTACAGATAATGATATACCAAGAGATTACACAACCCTTTCAATAATGGACAGAAAAGCACTTTTTATGATTTCTTTTAAATATGGAAGACTCAGCCATAAGGAAAAAATACTTTGCCAATAGAACAGAAATTAAAATTTGATAGTAATTTGACATGAAATAAATCACACCAGAGGAATCATAGAAGCCAGATTGTAAAATTGATACTTCCCATAACTGCCATCATTAGAGATCTTACCATTAGTACCAGCCCTATATCTACAGGCCATACTTATTTCATAGTCACCTGAATTACAAATGGAAAGGTAGTTGAAGTAGTTAAACTGCCTTCTAAGATTAAAATTTAATTTACATTATTCTTTATGACATTTTAGTGTCAAAACTACCATAGATACAAAATAGTAACCTTTGAGATACATAAAGAGAACTTTTTGCTCTCTTTCCTTCATGGCATTCTGTTAGGTTGCTGAAAACTAAGGTTTTATAGTTCTACACAAGCTTCTTCAATTGGAAGAACATAACGAAATCTTTGATTATCTTGTTTGTGCTGATAACCAGTTTGTGTTTGACACCTTTTTTGGTACAGAAGTGCTTTGTATGTCAGTTAAAAGAAATAAATATAAAGCAAAATTTTTTAGTAGAGAAATTGTATTTTATTTTCCTGGGATTCATGACTCAGAATAGATGCTGAATGTGTTTGTAGATGAAGAACTTCTAGTTGCATTCTGACAATGTTTCCACTGAAATTATCTGTACTTTTGTTTACATGTGAACACAAAATTATTCAGTCATAGACCATTGAATCAGAGATTGTTCAAGGAACTTTTGGCATCAGTTGTATAGGTTTGTGCACACCTATGCAACAAGTGAAATAAAAGGATATAAGAAAGTGGATATAGATCTATTTATTTATTTATTTATTTAACGACTTGTATGTGTAAACCCCTGTGATGTATGTACTGTATGCTATGTTGTTTTGTTGTAACTTTTTCATTACAACTTCTGAAACTGTCTAGTTCAGTAAGTCCAAGCACATGAGAAGCCTTAAGTTCTACTGTAATTTGGAAATTTAGCACAGTTGATTGTAATAGTTCTACTAATGTAATTTAGCAGAGGAATATTGTAAAATATGCTGTATTATATTTTAGTGAAGGAACAGTAGCTCTGAAAAGGAAAACTAAAGCAGCTTGTATCAAAATAACTTAATTGAGACAATTTACAACTTACCAAGACAGTAAGTTTATGTTTGTGCTACACACTCATAAACTGAAGTACAGAGAAAAATCTGACTTTCTGTTGCACTTCTTCTGAAACAGAGAAATACCAGGGACCTAATTAAGTTTTCTAAAATCCAGCTGCCACAAAACAAGCTTTCTTCAAATTTTACAGTTAAAGTAGCTGCTAAGCCATCCTAAACTCATTGGCAAGGTCTGATTCAGCTCTGCTGTTTTAATGAGATACTGCCTCCGGTTGGGCATATAAGAAAAATCAGCACTAAATAAGCATTTTGTAACTTCCTCACTCGTTAATCTTCTAAAGCAGGATAATTGCATTAGAAAGGTACAATTAAGAAGAGTACTTCCTTTCACTGTGTTCCTTCCTATCTCAGCTAACTCGCCTGCATAGATGTTATTTGTTTGCATGACCCGAATCAGACCGCACTCAATATATGGATAACGGACTGAAAGGTCAAGATATGCTTTAGTAAAGGAAGTGAACCTGGGGCCATAAGTGAAAGTGCTGATATTCTAGTGAGATGCTTGGCTGGACTGTTCCAGATAGAATTGTTTGACGTGTCTCTCCAATCTGTTTGAAAGTTGTAACTTTTCTTCCTGTACGGCCTTCAGTTGTCCCAGCATTTTACCTGATGCAAGCCACAGCCTTCTGCATCTCCAAGAAAACCTCTCCAGCTGTTAGGTGGTAGCTGGTTCCTCTAACTCCATTGTTTTGCACAAAAGAACATGTGAAGTAAAGTTAACTGCCCTTGGCAGTATGTATAGATTTCCAGAGGAATGTTTTAGTTCGTTCCTGTTGGTCTCCTAATACAGAGTTTTGCTCAGATCTCTGAGTGGGTTTCATAACAATCATTGATAACTCACAAAACCTTACTGCCTTTTTAAACACATTTACTCAACTAACGAGTCTACAGAAGATAAGGTTATTTATTGCAAAAGGAGGTCTGGAATTGAGTATTTGCATTTATTGAGAAACAGCTGCAGTTATACAATAGTTAGAAGCTTGTAGCTAAAGGCATGTACATTATATATTTGCAGTAGCATTGTGTATAAACAGCATACTTTTAAAGGCTAGAAGGGACCATTAAGGACATATACAATCCCACCATCATAACACAAACTCTAGTAGTCCACAGAAAGTCTTGAACTGGACCCAGTCATCCAAACTGAAATAAAACCTTCAACTAAGATCAACCAAACCTGTCCCTTAATAAATATCCCAATGGTAACGCAACACTATTGTGTGTTTTACTTGTAGGTTGAACCTATCTAATATCAGTTGGATCCTTCTAGTGGTTAGATTCCTCAACACATTTCTAAATAATTTATAAAAAACATCCTGATGTTATTCAAGTATGGTGAGCAGATGGCAGTAAGGTTGAAATATAAGGGACAAAGGAAGAAATTAGTAGTCAGCTCAGGTGCACTTCATCACATCAGTGCTTTGCACTTAAGTGGTCAGCTTAAATTTAAACACATTTTTCTGCCTAAAAAGGGTGGTGACTTGCTGATGAGTACCTATTTAGATTCAGGGAGTCACTTCTTTCCAATTCTCCCTAATATGAGAAGATTGCTTCAAGTACCACTTAGGTCTCCCAACAGATACTACAGCAGAGGATTGCAAATTCGGTTTGAAATATTGAGAGTACAGTTAAATTATATAGTCTATCCATAGCTAACCTGAATAAACCTTCTTTTCACCCTTTCTGGGGTTGAAATTGACACTCAATTAGTGGATAGTGGATGCTTTCAGGTAGTGCTCTTGGAAATGATTGATTAGGCAGGTCTGTGCAAACTCTCATACAAGACAGGAGTGAAATGCCTCAAATCTGTAGTATTCCTGCTGGTCCAGTCTGAGGCTCTGTCTAACAGAAAGAACAAATTGTGCTAAACTGTGTGGTGGGTTTTTTATATGCTCAAATATTAACTGATGCTTCGGTTAAGTGATCTCACCTTCCCACAGGTCTGGTGACTTATGCATTTCATACTGTGAAGATTCTCAACTATTACCAATTAGAATATAGTTTACTGACTCACATTTAAGCATGATGCATTTGCCAGCTTGCGTAGCACACCAAAAATAAAGAGGGCATTTACTATAGTTCTGCGCCTTTCACCAACAAAGGCAAACTCCAGCAACTGTAAAAATGTTTTCTTTAGGCAAAAGGGAAGAAGTTTTTACAGTGAGGATGGTGAAACTCTGTAACAGGTTGTCCAAAGAGGTGGTAAATACCCCATCCGTGGGCTCCTTTGTGATCAGATTGGACTGGGCTCTGAGCAACCTGATCTATTTGAAGATGTCCCTGCCTGTGGCAGGGGGATTGAGCTCGATGACCTTTAATGGCCTCTTCTAACACAAACCGACCTATGATTCTATGAAAACTTCCTTCATGTGCTTCAAAAAATGATGAAAATTTTAAATGACACATACTGATTTAGAAAGCGGAGACTGAGCTTCATTTTCTTTATTGTTTCACAAGTATGGTTCAGTCTTTAAAATTTTTGTTCTATTTTTGTTAGAGCTGGTGGTGTTTTTGTGGTAACTGCTTCAGCCTGATACAATTGTGGTCTAATAGAAAAACAGCCAGGCATTTAGGGATTCCTAATTCATAAAGAAATGTTAAATAGTTCATACAGTATTTTTCTTTTGAAATCAAGCTGCCTTCAAAGTACAGGTAATCACAGAGAAAGTTATTTCAAATAGAGAGGCTTGTTACTTTACTTTTAACTCCTCTTTTAGAATTGTTATAAAATATGGTCTGGGAACAGTGCTCTAACGCATATTAGATTAGAGGCTGTCTACCTGCCACCTTCCTGTTTTGTGTGTTGATGTTTTAGGTCTTTTCAATTCTTCGAAGCAGTATTTTTTATTGGGAAAAATTTCACTGAAGTAGCAGGAACATTAGGAGCAAATCTATCTGTTATACAGAAAAAAAAAAGTTTTTTGCAGGTTATTTGACTAATCTCTTTTGTGGAATGGCATCCTGCCCATGAATCTTGGTTTCAAGTGAGACATTTCTGTAAACAAAGGGAAGACAAGTGAAATGGCAGAAACTTGCTGGATTTTTCTTCCTAGCAGAAAATTTCCCACAATTACTAGCTTTTTTTTTCCTCACCCTGAGTTTCCCTGAAGAAGCATGGATTCACTGTGTTAGTATATGGAGCATTTGATGATTCCACTTAAAATCCAACATATGGATTTATATGGATTCCTGTTTTACTAATGAGTACTCATTTCTCTGGTCACTAGCTAACATTAATGTTACAAAATCAAACAACACAATTGGCTTCTTTATCAGGGAATTGCATGCAGAACAATCATATTACCAGTAATAACACTTACAATAACAAGTAAAGGTATGGGCACAGATTTGAGCTTGAAGGGGGACAAATTAGATATTAGAAAGGCCAAAGGATTTTCTCAAATTATTTTTTAAAAAACTAATAAAGCTGTATATGCTTCCCATCTATATGTTGTTCTCTAGAATGAAAAACAGCTAATGCTAACCACATTCTGTCTGTGAGATTATTTCTATACTAAATATACAAGGTATATAGATTGATATTACTGGTGTTGATTTTTAATATTTATTTATTTCTTAATGCAGAATCTCTCAAATATTATTTCTTTCTCGGACTTTTATGGTAGTAATGCAAGTGGTGTCTTTCCAAGTCTCAAGAATTCATGGTAAAGCACAATGGAGTTTATTAAAAATTAACTTACTGATTTATCTTTTGGGGGGGGCCTCTATGATTTCAGGAAGAATTTTTAATTTATTTCAATAATGTGAGAGTTTGTTTTAATTATCACATTAATATCTTTGAAGAAAGGAAGAAAATAGGCACAACATTTCATAACTTTGAGCTATAGCTTTTATAAAGGACAACTCCACTCTTAAATAGTTTCATAGCTCTTAGGTGGTATCTAAGTGCTTTGGCTATGGCTGGTTAGCTGCATGTGCATTATTTTATTGTAGTGTGGCAAGTAGTCATCCTATCATTTTAGAAACTTTATTAATCTGAAAAATGTTGCAAGCCTTTGCTTGCCAACCTCTCAGGAGAGAGACTTAAATGGGAGACTGAGATTGAGCACCTACACAGCTGCTAGTACATGTTTATTTCCAAAAATACTTAAAAAAAAAATAAATCTGTCAATGCCTTAAAAACTCATGTTCTTTTAAGCTGTTCTTTACTTGATGCTTTGTCAATACACTGATTCTTAGTTTTCTCAGCTGAAAACTCAATAGCCTCTTAGACAATTTACAGCTGGCACTCCATGTTTCTTGAAGCAGAGGAACAAAAATGAATGCAAGCATTACATTCTTTAAAGGCTTTAAAAAATAACCTGTGGCTAATCTCTTTGTGACCACATCCTTTTTCTCTGAGAGTCCCAGTGAGACTGTTCGTGACATACCCAGATATATGTCTTGTTGGCTTACAAAGTGGGACAGTTTGTGATGTATTTCTATATGTACAGTTGTCTGTCCTGTTCTTACTGCTGAAAGTGGCTGTAAAAATGCCAAGAAGGGCTGTGAGAAGATGTTTGTTTGTTTACTTGTTTGTTTGTTTGTTTGTTCGTTCATCCTTGTGAGGTCATGTTTTTGTGTGGTTTGAATCTTTCAGTCTGAGCCTCTCAAAGCTAAATTAAATCACAGAGCTGCTGAAATACATTCTTCTTATGGTCCTCCTATAGATCATTTGCAATCCTGGCTTGAGTTTTTTTTTGGAAAACATATTAATGAAAGGAGAAGAAGCAACACTCGCAACAAGGAGAATAACTGCTCCTGCATTTGGGTCACTGACTCTGAGTCTTTATTTTACTTGGTCTGTGGTGGAAACTCCACACCTATTCTTGGAGTACTGATGTGTCGAAGTCCCTGTCACTTTCTCCTCATTCTAACTTGACCCATATAGCCTCTGCTGTTTCTTTCCACTTCTTGAGCTTCTGCGTCTTTCCAGATGCATGTACACATGAGTGATCTCAACATCAAACCCTGTTCAACTTTTCTGCTGGTAGGAAAAATATTGCTGCATATTTAATTTGCTCACAAGCATGTTTACTACTTTATCAGACAATGCAAACTTACCTAGCAGATACGTAATCAGGGAAAACAGGAGATCAGAATAGAAGACTAAGGATTTTGTGCTTAGTCAAAGGTCCTTACTATGATTTCTGAACTTTATGCATCTTTAAGGAGTTGCTGACTTCCGCAGAGAATCTAACTGCATTTCAAGTAGAGTCTCTTTTCCTGTCATGATACAATGTTACAAAAGAATATGGAGCTTTTATTCCATTGGTACAAGAATTTCTTTTAGATAACAAAAGTGTGAAACTGAGATCCTGTTCACGTTTCATCATTCAAAATGCCATAGGTCTGCTGAAATAAAACAAGGGTATAAAACTCCATGTTTGGAGTTTTATATCTGAAACAAGTACTTATAGCAAATACTTCATAATTTAGGGCTCTGTCCTATGAAATATCATAAGGATTTATTTGCTTAAACAGAATGCATTATATAACCTCATATAGTCTGGTTCATAGGAGCAAGAAGACCTAAAACCTCAGATTAGATGCCTTGCATTTATCTTTACTCCAAAATAGAAAATACTTGCTTTCCAGGCCTCATGTAATAGTAATACGTAGATGCTTTTTGTGGAAGTACTTGAAGAATGATCTAGATGCAGACCACATTCTATTCTTCTAAGACGGGATTTGTAACAAGGCCAATCTTCCTACTCAATTTGTCTTTCAATTTGTTAGTGAGTTAGTGGAGTGCTGTTTTGAATTATGGAGACTTAAGCTCAAGGATAATGAAAAATTAGAAAATACTTGGGCAAGATGACCTGACGTGACAAGACTCAAGGAGTTCAATCAAATGGATTAGAGAAGACTGAAAATGGCACAGCATTGAAGGTCCAAACACTAAAGCAAAACAAATTTGGATGATTGAGAAACATAGCTTTTTTATAGAATTGGGGTGCTGTCAATCACAATATTAGTTGTTAGGATTGTCATGGAGTCTTCAATGTGTCAAAATTTTAATCAAAATTCAATATTTTAAGAGTGAATCTTTAATTTAAATGACAATTAAATCTACGTGAGCATTTGGATTATGCAGGTAATTGAGTTTGATCAAAATGATAACTTTAAATTTTGTAGTGATGTAAGCTGCTTTAAATTAGAAATAGAGGAAGGGAGAATGTATTGGAATACTTTTAGAAAATTTCATGTGCATAAAATTTTTATAGTCTTCAAAGACTTTCCAGTTAAGTACATAGGGCTGAAATTAAATAAATTTAAATATTTTAATGCATTGCATTAAATTGTCTTTTAATAAAAGAATCTCTTAGGCTTCTAAGGATTTCAATTGTGCTGTATTTTCTCTCTTTGAGGTAATGAAAAAGCTGTTTGCTTCAGAAGTTCTTGTTTATTTGCTGACATTTAGTAAGGCTGTAAGAAGTTCAGCTAAAAACATATTGAGCCATACATGACACTCCAATTAGCTTTTTTCTTCTGTGGGACATGAGTGGCCATATCTTATATTAACACCGGTTGTTATTTTTTAAAAATAAAAGTATGATTTTGGCATTTATTATCCAAACAAAGTATTTCTTCTACGGTTTTATACTTAAATGAATTAACAAAACAGTAGAGCAGAATGAAGCCTTTGTGTGATGTGCTACTTTGGAAAGATTATTTTATTTGCTTCTTCAGTTACATTGCTTTGTGTGGTTTGGGTTTTTCTTTTGTCTGTTGCCTCAACTGGATCACAAAGTGCTCAAGATTTTGTAGACCTGCACTACAATGTTGGTCTTCTAAGACATTGATATGTGTTTTAATTTGTATCATCTTTCAGGTGTGCTTTGCCTGTTTCTGTCAGCATAATAGTTTCATTTAAACTTTTAACTCAGTGTTGCTATCCTTTATTTTCTGGCTTTGATCTGTCTGTTTTTACAGTAATAAAAAATTAAAAGAATGAGTATTAATTCCTGAATTGTTGGCTTATTTTTGTCATGGTCACTTGAAATGCACCAAGCTGAGAAATAGGTTTCCTATTTCTTATTGTTAGACATCTGGTTAAGACTTTACAGTAAATGAGTGTGGGTCTTTTGCTGTTCTCAAGGTGGCACAATCCTGATTTCATGTCTTTGTTTCAATCATGACAAAATTCTTGCAAAGACAGAAGATCAAAGATAGAAGCAGTCTCATGAGGAACATTAAGTTTCTTCAAAGACAAATATCAAATCCTCAGTGCATTCTCCTCTTCTCTCTTCACTGAGCAAATAGACATCTTTTTCTAGGGGGAAAAAGACATGATGTATTCCAAAAGCTTTTCTGCTGGACAAATGTAATGACTTACCATTGCCAGTATTTTCTACCTCTCTTACTACCTCTTCTATATGACTCAGACCATGTCTTACCAATAATCCTAGAGAGAACATTTTTACACTTCTGTCTCTTTAGATTCAAATAGCTTACAATGTAGCATGACATTTATTTATCTAAATTGTATAGAAGAGAGTAGTGATTATTTGAATCTGTTGAAAAAAAATCATGTAACATTTATTTTACCATACATTTTTCCTTTTTAACCAATATATTCAATTACTCTTCTTAGCCTATTTCATTTTAGCCCCTAAGAAGAAATAGAAAAAAAATTACTTCAGTTCTGCTCCAAGAAATAACTTTTTGATGAGGGTGTTATAGGCTAACATGTTTACCTTTGCACCTTTTTCCTAGGCAGTGTTTCTAGGCAGTTTGTGATATAAATGGAAAACATACTGTAACAATAGCCAATACATTGCTATATTAAAATAGAGCCAGGATAATTTTACTTTTTTTCTTCAACACAGACAAAGAATTTGCAAATGAAATATAGCAGTTATCTTTATTATCTAGAAATTGATGGCATTTATGTTCTGTTCTGTGCATTGTAAAGTTATATACACTATAGAAAAAGAAACACTTATACCTTGGAATGTAAAAAGGGACCAAATCTATTACCTGTGCTTATTTTTTCTTTGAAGTGAAAATGTATTTATTTCAAAAGCATGAATTTTTCTGTAGTTTTCTAGCTGATACAGTTTATTCAAACTTCAGGTGACTTAATTTATAATAAACAGATATGTAAGAGGCATTTTGAATACCAGGACATTACTGAGGCTTATGTTGTTCCTGACCTGGAAGTTGCTGGAGTCTTGGAGATAATGCGAGTATAACATCATCTATTCTTTTGCTCCTTCATGGCCATCTGGTGTTTACCAGTGAAAAACAAATAGATTGTGTTACATGGACTTCTAATCTCCTAATTTTGACCAGTTCTTTGGCTTGTTTAGTTATAGTCATGATTAAAAAAAAAAGGAAAAAAAAAGAAAAAATTGTGAATAAGTAAACTTGTGAAAAAAATTTCATGCCAACTCTATTTCTAATTGTCATTTTTAGTCCCTTCCTTCACTCTAATGTGCAGGGTACAGTTAGTGTCAGACTCAGTATTTCAGTGAGGCAGCATAAAATGTTACCACCCTTAAGGTTATCACATTAGCTGGTAACAATTTTGGAACAATAACAAGGAAAGAGCACCTTCCTCCTTTCAAGGCAAAAATGAAACAACTGGCACAGCTTTCACAGGGCTGATGGATGTTTATTTTACTTCATCTGAGATCAGTAGATTTAGATGGCCACTACTTCCTTTCCTAGGGTTTTGTCCATTCTTCCTGTCTGCTGCACTGAGAGGTCTGGTTTGCAAAACAGTTTCCACAAGCTCCAAGAGTGAATGTCTGTCCCTGCCGTAAACTCCCTTCCCAGAGCTTGGCTTTCTCTTCTCATGGTCTTTAACACCAAGAAACTTTAATGCCATCACACATGCAGGGTGGAATGGTTGGCTGTCCATCATGGTTGTCACAATGGTGACAATCAGTACAGCCTCTGCCTGTGTGTGTCCCTGAGAAAGTAATTTTGGCTGGCATTTCCTTTGTGTGGTGACAGATAGTGTGCTAGATAAATGCCTTGTGTACAAATAAAAGTAAATTAATTTAATTAAAGCAAGTTGGGCATTTTGAACAACTTCTGTATTGATGCTCTTGAATCCTTAGCTTACCTAAGCTCCTTTTCAAGATAACGTTTGTAAATCCTGATTTAGAAGCTTAGTTATTATTAATCATTTGAAAATAGACGAACTACCAGTATTTAAATAGTTCTATTTAAATTAATGACTCAGATCTTCTTCAAAGAGTCAATGTGAGGACCAAGCCGGCTATGGATTGGACACAACCTGTATTTTTCTCAATTAGGATAAAGACAGAATAGTGATGGTCAAGCTGTACTCTACAATGAGCCATAAAGTAATCTTGGAAGATATGCATCTGCATTTGCATGGCTTGGTTTTTCTTTCTCAATGAGATTTACATTCCTAAGCATCCATTTGTGGATAATTTCTGGCCTCACACCTTGCCTGAACTTAGGGCATAATTCCTTGACTTTGATGTTACTACTGTTTTCAGATCAATTAGTGATGCTCAAAAGAAGATTTTTGTATGCAATGGGGCAAGATACAGCATGATTAGATGAACTGCATGGTGACAACAATTATGATTTGAAGCTCAAATGTCTTTTGTAATATAAATCAAAGGATGTATAACATAAGGGCTAGGGGAAAAAAAGGAAGTAAAGGAAGTAAATCTAGACACTTCAGTTGCATTTCATTTTTAAAGGAGCCTGAGCGGGGCCTGAGCTCATTATTTATTTTGGGAGGAAGATGTGTGTAGTCTGTTTTGGGTTTTTGGATTGTGTTTGCAATGGGGTTTTTTTTGGATTTTCAGACTTATAAATCTGATATCTACTTTTACTCCCAAATCATGTATCATGAATCTTTTTAATATTTTCAAATCTGCTATCATGCTCAGATATTTAAAGAGTAGGATATGGACTTGGAAAGTCATATTTAACTCAAACTTTAACAGAAACGTCTTAGGGGAGAAACTCATCTGAGCCCATCTTGTGTGAGAGAAGAAACAAATAATGAATAAAATATTTGGAGATGACTGAAAACACAAAGAGGATGACTGGAACTAAGTCATCTCCATTGGGATTTCTGTGCTGAACAGTGACTGGTTAGTGTCATGGGTATAACAGCTTCCTTTCTCTTCAGAGAGGGGACAGAGAATCAACTTTTTGTCTGTAGGCACTTAATCAGTGGAGGCCACTGCCCTTAAAGTCTGCCTGCAGAATGGACTAAGTAAAAGAGGGGGTGTGGAAGCTGACAAATTACTTTGACTGCTAAATAAATAAAGGGGCTGGTGCTTTTAAGGAATGGCAGAACAAAATAAAAAAGCACAGGGATAGAAAAGGTATGGATGTAGCAAATAGTTTTATAGATGGGAGTTAGATCTCTAAGGAAAGGTACTGAGTTTTACTTTTTTCTGATGAGCTAATTGAAAGGGATGTCTCATCTTACCCACCTGCAAGAATAGTTGGGACTGCATGGGAGATGAAAAACCCTCTTTCTACTATAAAGCTTTTCTTTTTCTTCAGTGATATAATTTGTGAGTTTTTGGCTATATCCTCCTTCCAAATGCCATAGTCATAGTTTGAAAATAAAAAATTGGGTATTTATAAGATTTTTTTCCTACATTTTTGTCATTAAATGTATCATCGAATCTCTTACTAACGTTCTTACCATTTCTGAGAATGGGCATTTTACATAGGCATATCAGTATGTATTCCAGAGGTTGTAATAATTTTTGTGAGACAAGAAGGACAGAAATAATTTTTCCTGCTTTTCCCTGATGTACTAAATCATTAGCTATTTTTCTAACTTTTCATCACCTTGTGTTCTACCTGTAGTAGCATTTGCTGCACTTTTTATCTGATCTTTTCTAACTCCTACGCTATAAAATCCCTGAAGATCCAGTCAGAGAGGACCTGGACAAATTAATAAAAATGTCTTTGTTCTGTTTTTTTTGTTAATCATGCACTGTACACAGCAGAACTGTCTTGGAGTTTTTGTATGTCTTTGGCTCATTTAATCTCAGCAGAGAATTGCTATGTATAACTAACTCCAACTTGTGAATCCTAGAGAAGGTGCAACAACCCTCTTCTCTGTTTGCTTCTAATTTCCCAAAAATAGTTAATTCATCTATATTGCTTTTCAAAGCACAGACTGAACATAGGTGCAAGGATAGATGTTTCTAGTGTCATTCAGATGTGCTTATACAAGAACAGTGAAGAAACTTGATTTTGAATTTTGAAGCTGTTAGGTCTCCTTAAAATTTAGCAGTTCTAGGAGAATATCCTGTTACACAGATGTAAGCTAGATGTTTGAAAGGTCCCAGACAGAAGTTTATTATGGAGCAAAGTGAAATTGAACAAGTCAGCAGACAAAAATGTTAAAAATATTCAGTTCTTAAAGGAAAATTTGTGAAATCCTTATCATTAAGGTCCTTGTTCACACATCCTATTATTGTCTGTCTTTGCCTATTAATTTTTTTTCCTTTAATCAGCCTGGATGCTAATATAGAAAGAGTGAGAAATGAGGAAGAAGGGACAAAAGTAATAATGCACAATTAACATTGGAACTTAATTGACATAACAGAGACTTGTGGGATAACTTGATGGGAATAATACTATAAAATAAGGAACATAAAAAAGGAAGATCTATTCTGCTCTATTATTAAAGTGTATGTATGCTTGAATTGGAATTCAGAGTGCAGAGGGAATTGAATCTGCTGAAATCCCATGGACAATAATAGAAGGAAAACCAATCCGGGACACTATTGTGTTGATGCTGAATGGCATCCCCCCAGATTTGTAGGGACAGTGCTTTCCGTGAGCAACTACAGACTAAATCAAAGCAGGGAGTGCTGCAGTAGGAAGTGTTTCCCAGGAATCTTATGTGGGATGTGTACTACAAGCTGCTAATGGCCTATCAAGTTTTTGATAATTTTATTACAGCTTCTTTGTATAGAAAGCAAAAATACAGCTCAGATGAACACCCAGTAGTGGGATTTAGTTGAGAATGTGGAAATGGAGGACAGCTTCTTGAAGCTAATGAAAAGAGGAGAAAGTCAAAGAACAACAAAACAAAACCAATGAACCAGAAGAAGCCAGATTCCAGACCAGTGCAGGTAGAAAGATGATAGATGAAATTTCTTGTAATGTGAATTTAGGAAAATTAGGCTGTGGCAGTGTAACAAAGCAGTAAAGACACAAACTAATAGTAGCTTTAGTGAATGGTAACATGAAAATAAATGAAACTATTTTTATTATCCCCAAAATGTCAAGAATCACATAAGTATGCTGCAGTGTAAAATGATGTTGCAGAGATGAGGAAGACAGAGCATTAACTAGGAATGGACACATGGTATCTATATAAGGGAAAAATTATCCTCTGTGTTTTAAACATACACGACAATGTTGAAACCAACTTACTGTGAGATTTTCTGTGTAATTTGGTTGTTTCCATACCACTATATACAAATACTTCAGATTTAAAAGTCAGAAATATTTACAATATTTTTAAGGAATACTTTTCTTGAATTTAAGTATGCACATATTTTAAAATCTGATCATAAATTACAGAATTTAGAGAACATTTCCCTTTGGTTGCAATCTCTCCTTTGTATGACTGCTGAGGATTTTTTTTCCATTTATTGTACATTATAACATTAAATTAAAGTGTACCCCAGTGTTCTTGTTTAACATATCCTATACCGGAGAAGTGCCACTTTGATAATTTTTAAAACTTTACCTAGAATGAAACAGATATATTATGCATATTTTTTATCCATATTTTGTTAAAATCCAGTCAGTATACCATTTAAACTGTGTGGTTTTTGACAGAAGTGCCTGACTGAATGGATTTTGACCAATTTTTTGTTCTAAGGATTTTTAATCTATATATGCAAAATTATCCATTCAGTAGTTCTGATCAATGCAGATTCTCTTATCTAGTTGGGAAAACATTTTCTTCTGGATGAGATGCTACCAGATGTTTTCTCACCTTCATGTGTTTTGCTTGAGCTGTGAATTAAATCCCTTCTGGATGTAAGTATTGCTGATTTTTATGGCCTCTCTTTAAGTGCTTCATGAAGTCATAGTCACACAAATTATCTTAGTCATAATCTAATTAAATAGAATGAGAGCTATGTTTGCATTTCAGAATTCTGTCTCCCACTCATCATAAATATAGCAAAATGTGTGTATTTTTGCACAGGCAAATATATGTGTGTATCCCTATATATGAAAACATGTAAAAATATAACAGGCTTCACAGATTTGTTCCCAGACTGAGCTCTCAAAATAGAAAGCAGTAGGATTGAGAACTAGTTTTGACTAAAACTATGGGTTCTTGTGCTTAACTTTGCAATCCAATTGGGTACGAAACAACTGCAGATCTTTGTTACACTGCCTAGACTAGCAATATAATGCTAAATAATGAAAAAAATAGGCATACAGAATTAGTTTAGTAAGATGGTGATATATATATTTCTGGACATGAAGACAGTTCAAAGAAGCAGAATTTTTTGTGCATTGTTCATATAATGATTACCGTAACAGTGGTTTGTAGCCACAGTCTTTGAAGGAAAGCTTGATGTTTAAGGAGAAATTTAAAGAAATAAAAAAATCTTACTATTTTGATTGGTGGAAGAACAAAAATAATTCTCACCAAATGCCAAAATACTATTCCTTGAACTCTAAAGAATATTGTAGAAATTAATACAGAAACCTAAACATACAGATTTAAAGTTCAGTTCTCCTAATGTAACAGGATGATTTCATCTAGCACTGAGCAGATTACATCTAATGAAGAATGTCAAATGTGTGCAATTATACTTGTTTACTTTCTAAAGATCCACTTAGGTTACTAGAATGGGAAAACAAGTGTGGATCTGTGCCTGATGTAGACTTGATGATGTAATTTCCTATTATTTCATTATTCAGACATAAAATGATGTAGGGTTAGAAACTATGACCACACATATGCTTCCCTTTCTTACGTATATTTCTACAGTATTTCAGATTTGTCCTAATCCTAAAGAATTTGCTAGTACAAACTCATGCCATTTCTCTAATCTGGTAAAAATTCACACTTCTAAAATGTGAAAAACACAATAAATGACAAGTTTTTTGTTTGTCAGACCTGTAGTGCTCCAGGTTTAACCAGCTAGTAAGGTCCTGACCCAGAGGGCCAGGCTTTGCAGTCTGTATGTGATCATCATGGTTATTGCTGTAGCCACAGTTCAGATGGGAACACATTCAGTTCAAAAGAATAAATTTACAGAAATATTGGCAGTTCATCCCTGTGCACTTAAGAGTAATTTTACCGAGTGTGTTGTGAACACATTCTGCTATTTATTTCTGTTTTGTTTAATTTTTCCTAACATTTTCTTTATCTTTACACTGAAACAATTTAGCAGTATCTCTACTTGTCAAATCTGAGTAAGAACCTTAAGCCCCCAATATGTAAATGCCAGTCTTGTTGCTTGTGTAACAGCATCCATATAAAGGCCCATATAAATTGTGAGGCCCCATCTTTTGTTCCCTATGGAGTACCTATATTTTATCAGTCTCCCAGTTTGTAAAATTGCTGCTGGTGCATTTTGCCATAAAGAGGCACCAGTGAAAAATTTGGCAGTTAATGCTTTTCATGTCTAAATTTCCATAAGGAGGATTTAACTGGTATCTTGCCCATGGGGATCAATGTAGTAATCATTCTGAGCTTCTGGATTGGTGAACGGGTTCTTGTGCAGTAAGCCAGTGGATGTACACATTCTGGATGGCAGGTTTTTTCTTAAATTAAAAACCACATTCTTAGAATCATCAAATCATAGAACACGCTGGGTTGGAAGGCACCCATCAGGATCATTGATCCCAACTCTTAGCTCTGTGCAAGACATCCCAATAATCACACCATACTCCTGAGAGCATTGTCCAAATGCTTTTTGAACTCAGACAAGCTGGGTGCTGTGAACATTCCCCTGCAGAGCCTGTTCCAGTGCTCAACGACCTTCTGGGTGAAGAACCTTTTCCTGATATCCTATTTGAATCTCCCCTGAGTCAGTTTCTTGCCATTTCCTCAAGTCCAGTCACTGATCATGGGAATGAGGAGATCAGTACCTGCCCCTCTCCCTTTCACTCATGAGGATATTGAAGAGAGCGTGAGGTCTCCCCTCAGTCTCCTCTCGTCCAGGCTGAACAGACAAAGTCACTTCAGCTGTTTCTCATGTGGCTTCACTTCCAGGCCTTCACCATCTTTGTTGCCCTCCTTTGGACACTCTCTAGCAGTTTAACTTATTTCTTACACTGTAGCACCCAGAACTGCCCCCAGCACTGGAGCTGAGGCCACCCCAGTGCAGAGCAGATCAGGACAATCCCCTTGCTTGCCCAGCTGATGATGCTGCGCCTGATGCCAGGCATGGGTCCTGATCCCAGGACATGTGTGTCCTTCCTGGCTGCCAGGGCACCTCTGACTCAAGTTTAACTTTGGTCCATTGACCAGGACCCCCAGGGCCCTTTCTGCAGTATTGCATTCTAGCCCCTCACTTCCCACTCTGTCCATACACCCAGGGTTGCCATTGCAGATGCAGAACACAGTACCTGCCCTTTTAAAACTTCATATGGTTCATGATTGCTCAGCCCTCTAATTTGTTGAGGTCTCTCTGCAGGGCCTCTTTGCCCTTGAGGGAGTCAACAGCTTCTCTCAATTTAGTGTCATCATCAAACTTAGTATTCTTCTGAGTTCCATGTCAAAGTCATTAATGAAGACGTTGAAGTGCAGTGGGCCAAGGATGGAGCCCTGTAAAACTCCCCTAGTGACAGACCACCATCCTGATATCACCCCACTCGTGTAACCCTTTGTGCCTCACATGAGAGCCAGTTGCTTGCCCACTGCATAACCGCATCCAGCTGTGGACTGGGCATTTTGTCCAGGAAGACACTGTATGGGTGGCATAAAAAACTTTGTTGAAGTCCAAAAATTTCACATCTACTGGTTCTGTTGATTGGCTAAATGAGCTACCCTGTCTTAGTTCTAATAAGCAGGACTTTCTTCTCATGAAGCTGTGCTGTTGCCAGTGACTGCATTTCCCTTCAGGTCTTTTTCAATACTTCCCAGAATAATTTCTTCTATGAATTTACCAGGAACTGAACTGATACTGACAGGCCTGTCATTTCCGAGGTCCTCCTTCCTGCTCTTCTTGAAAATTGGGACAGTGTTTACTAGCTTCCAATCAGCTGGGACCTCTCAGGAGTCGCAAGACCACTTGAAAACTATTGAGAGAGGCATTGCAATCATATCACCCAGTTCTTTGAGGATTGTCAGATAAATCCCATCAGACCCCATAGATTTGCAGGGATCCAGCTGGAGCAGCCAATACTGCACAGTTTCAGGGTCAGCTGGGAGTTGATCATTCTCACAGTCATGGTCCTCCAGCTCAGGGCACTGAGACCCCCTTGGTATGCCATCCGTGTTGAAGGAAAGAGGCAAACAATGTGTCAAACACGTCTGCCTTGTCCATGCCCCTGTTTGGGAGGTGACCATCCTCATCCTGTAATATGTCGATACTATTTTTACTCGGCCTTTTGCCATTAATATATTTGGGAAAAAACTCTGTTTTATTGTTGCCCACAGTTCTGGCAGCTTCAACTCCAGCTGAGCTTTGGCTGCAGAAATTTTCTCCCTACAGTGGTGAGCAGCATCTCTTTATTATTCCCATGTCACCTGACCTTGCTTCCACCGGGCAGACTCCTTCCTTTATTGCCTTATTTCCAGGAGAACATCCCTGCTCAGCCAAGATGGCCTTCTGCCTCACCTGCTTGACTTCAGACATTTGGGAATTTCCTGTTCCTGTGCACTAAGGAGGTGATGTTTAAAAAGTGATCAGCAGTGACAGATCCCCAGACCTGCAGAAACTTCTTCCCAGGAGGACTTTACTTATTAATTCCCTGAGTAGCCTGAAGTCTGTTCTCCTCATGTCCAGAGTTGAGGTTTTGTTGCCACTTTCCTTCCCTCAACAGAGATTTTGAACTCAATCTTTTCATGGTTGCTGTGGCCAAGATGTCCCCAGTCTCTGCTTTGCTCACGAGATACACCCTGTTGACAAGCAGCAGGTTAAT
The DNA here is from genome assembly GCA_037834095.1 of Argya squamiceps. Taxonomy (NCBI): domain Eukaryota; kingdom Metazoa; phylum Chordata; class Aves; order Passeriformes; family Leiothrichidae; genus Argya; species Argya squamiceps. Next base: position 55,614,885 of record JBBMKD010000115.1, read on the forward strand.
GACAGTGTCCTTCCAAGTCACTTTCCCTTAGGACTTGTTCCATAAAGTTGTCATTCAGGTCTTTAGGAATCATCTGGCTCAGAGCTGCACCAGCTGTGTGATGCTCCCAGTTAAATTCTGGGAAGCTCAAGTCCCCCATAAAGACAAGGCAGTTAACCTGGAAGGGTCCTTTGTTTCCTCAAAGAATAATTAATTGTCTTGGCCAGGAGGTCTATAGTAGACTCCCATGATGACATCCACGTTAATTGTTTGCCCCTCGACTCTTATCCAGAGTGTCTCAATAGTGCCCAGATTAATTGTTTGCCCCTTGACTCTTATCCAGAGGGTCTCAATAGTGCCCTTGCCAACTGTGTTTTTGCCAAGTATGCCAGACATTCTAACCCTTCTAGTACATAGAATGCCACCCCTCCACCTCTTCCACCCTCCTGAAGAGCTTGTAAGAAAAACAGCAAACCTGAGTCCTCTTTTCTTGAGGACATTTTTTTGAGTTTCTCAATTGCCGTTTCTTCTGCCAGAAGAGGGAGAAAAATTCAATCAATAGAAGTATTTTTAGCCTGTCTTGAGTGTGTAGAGATAAAGTTTTAGATTTATCTTTGTGGTATCTAAAATCAAATTCTTGTCCTGAGGTGATTTAAAAGAGATCTTACCTACCCAGCTGGGATGATAAAAGTTCTGACATCATGAAACTAGGGCCAGATGTATTTGTGAAATCTGCTGTCCAGCTGGAGATAAAAAGTTAGGAAAATCCAAAATGCTAGACTAGGCCTTGGACATAGAGAAAACTTGGATTTCTCATTTGCAGTTGTTTGGGGGTGTGTTTGGGGTTTTGTTTGTTTTAAAATGTTCTTTCCCTTCCTTTTGTACCTCATCCAAATACTTTTAATCTGAATGCTTTTAAATTTTTTGGCAACAACAAATTAATTGCTTGTATATTCAGAAAGCTGTATTTTAGCTACCCTGTGAAGCTTCTTCTGTTACTGTTTTTGATCACATTAGCTCCTCTTCCATAAGGAACTTTCTTTCCATTGACAAGCTGTAAATATGATAAGCAGAAAATTAAACTATTTTATAATAAAAATCTAGTACTGCTATTAAAATAATATTTATTTTTAAAATATTGAACAGCAAATAGAACAAATTAATTTTGCACTCCAATCTCCTTCAATTAAATCCAGCCAAAGGAAGAATGACATAATTGTATTTTATATCCCTTCTCAGTCTACTATCAGATAATAATGTGATAATACCATAATACAATAATAACCTTTCAAATTCAGGTTTTTAAAACATAAGAACATCTCAATTTCAGTCACCTGAAGTAATTTCAGGGTAATTTTCTTCTCATTTTTCTTATAATTTAAGTAAATTATGTAATAACATCCAAAGATATATGTCTATCTTGTTTTATGAAAACCAGGATCCTTGTTATTAATATATTCGTGTTTTGAGTTCAAGAATCAGAGGTTAGAAATTTGACCTTGACAGTCTTTGGTATGTGACAGGAATATAAAGCAGGAAGTTTATTTGGAGCAAACATGTCCAAGATCTTTCTAGTCTTCAACTTCTCCTAACTATGTTCTTCATTATTAGACAAAATAGTATTAAAATCATAGTTGACACAGTTGTTCCCTCAACTTAGATTTGCCAGCCCTGATTTTACTCCACCTCTTCTGTAAAAAAGTTCTGTCCAAATATGAGATAGAAAATTGTCTTACTTAAAGGTTTTACTTCCAGCTTTTAAGAAGTCTCTTCATCCCTTCCCAGCCCTCACCTGCTTGAAGAATCTTACTTGCAAACCTCTGTCTTAAATAGCACAATTGTTAGCCTTGCATAGCAAGTTTCAAGGGTTTCTCACTCGGATCACTCAGCTCTCTTTAAACAGTCATTTGTATGCAGTGTGTTATATGCTTTGATACAAAGCCAAATGCAGAGTTCCAATGCCTTGCTACCACTTCAGCCTCGACCAGTTTCTGTGAAATGCCCTGAAAAGATAATAGCATAAATTTGAGCAGCCTAGGGCAAAGAGATTATTTTTTAATAAACTCAAACTATGAAAAATAGGAAATATATGCAGTAGCAAATGTGAACAGAAGGAGGAAAATTATGATGAGTTTTAGAAAAGCACAAAGTGTGAAGAAATTATAGTGCTTCGAGGCACAGGTGAAACTAAGTGCTGCCCGTAAAAGAAATAAAACCCATTCATTATACAGCCACTGAATTGCTCTGTAAGATCATAATGTGCATGCATGTCATGGGTTGAAGGCAGAAAGCAATTACTGATGCCTTATAGTGGCCAAAACATTTTTAAACTGGATAGGACATGTTGATTTTTAAAGATATTTGTTTTTTAAGTTAAGGTATCAAAAATTAATTTTGTGTGCTAGAACTGCAGCAGTAAATTTTAAGAGTTGTAGTTATAGAAAGAAAAGAAAAGGTGGTTGTATTATTCTGAAATGGTGTTATTGCTATCCTTTATTCAAATGAGTACATGAAGAGATGGGGAAAGCGTGAACAGTTCCAGAAAAAGATTTCAAAACTTGTATAAGCAATATTCCATCTCTGCAGTGGTATTCTCTCAAGTGCTTTCCATATTGCATGCAAAAAATGCAAGAAGAAGCAGAGGGACAGCTTTCCATCCTGTGGATGAGAAAATCAAGAACAAGGGCTTTATGCCTTTAGAGCAGAACAATTCTATTTACAGAGATAGGTTTTATGTGAACCTCCAAGGAAGTAGGCAATGTATCAAATCAAGAGATTGTGCTAAGATTTTAAACCCTTTGAGATGGAGTTTTATCTGAGGTTTTAAATTCAAGATTTTGGAAAGGAAGATAATTCTGAAACAGCACATTTCAAAACGATGGATTTCCCCAGGTAGTTTTTGTATCTCTAAAGAAAAGTAGAGCTAGAAAATTTTTATCAAATAAGAAATTGGAAAAGACAGAAAACAGTGACAGGAATATTAGACACAGTAAAGGAGAAAAATGATATGATTCTATACAAATTTTTTTTTTTGTGTGTATAAAACTTGTGGAAGCCCATGAAAAACAACTGAGAGGATATGAATATATAGTTTGCAATTTTTTGGGAAGTGAAAGAAACCTGTCATGGGGAAAAAATAGGATAAAGACAGTCTTTGCAAAGACATCCTTTAAAAACTTGAATTTTTGCCCAAATACAAAACATCATAAAAGTTTAAATATTACATATAAAAATCTAATGTGAAAGACCATAAAGGGCAATAGAAAGAAAGGTATAAAGATACAGCAATCTTTTAAGAAACCTCCTCCAGATCATGAAGTCAGCTAGAGAGTTTGGAAGGATATACATAAAATAAAAGGAAAATTGAACAAAAATGTAGTACAGGAGAATTTGTAAAGTCTCTTTCGATAGGCTTTTTTCTTGAAAGACACATCAAAACCTGCCCCAGATTTAGGTTAGAGTGGAAGAAATTGTTAACTAAACAGGTAAAATGGGCAAGGACTATCAACACAATACTTCTATAGATGCCCACAAATTAAACAAATTAATTACTAACTCTGAAATATGTGCTTACCAGGAAGCAGATCTTTGTGCTGTTCTATATGTTACAAATGGTTTGGAAAAAAAAAAAAAAGAAGAAAAAGAATTTGGTAATACCAAGCTTTTCATGGCTTTAAAGACAACTATGCAAAATTGCAAAACTGCAGAATGTGATAAAATAGCAGATGAAATCTAAAATGAAATGTGAATTGATGGACTCAGTAGGAGCACTGCAAGCTTGAAGTTGCATGATGGACTTGGAGTGAACATCACTATATAGAAAACGGTCTTTGAGCAAAAGCAAACAGTTGTATGAATATCCTAGCTTGATGCTCAAAACTCAAGGAAGAAACTGGAATATTAGGAAGTGTGTGGAAACCAGCAGAATTTAGAGAAGTAGAGATCGTTGTAGAAGTGGAGGTTGTTGTGCTGCTGTGTGGAGGTTGTTGTGCTTGTATGTGCCAAGGCTGCCTGCATGTTCAGCAGTGTAGGACGTTCTGGTCAGTTGTCTTGAAGAGTACCCATCTTTGTGAAATAAATGTATCATCCATTCAGTGCTAGGAAAATAGGCACATTGGAGGACTGGCAGCTATTTTAAGCCAATTCCTCCATTAAAAAGAATGCAATCTTGGAGTAGTCATTACCAAACAGGCACAAACCTGGGACAAGCAGTGCCTGACCTCGCCAGTACTGTTGCGTGCAGTGTCAGGACACACAGACTGTCCTCTTGTGCGTGTAACAGTCAAAGTGTTTGTGAGAGAAGATAACCTTGTACATATAATAAGACTGCATGTACTTTGGGGAAAGTCTGTGTTGTTTTGTTCAGTCTTGATGCAATCCCTAGGACTGAATCAAAACAACCCAACAGCTGAGTCCTCAGTACTAGTGCAGAAGTGATGGATAAAATACTAGCAATTGATCTGTAAGCTTATAAACAAAGTCATCAAATATACAGTCATAAAGAAAATATATTTATGGAAATACTTTTGCCTCAAATTGATTTTGTTCATGTCCTGTCCCCAGATTCAAAACCTGACTAATTTCCCCAGCTTTCATGTCACTGTCTGTCTGTTCCAAGTCATTTTTGGGCTAAGTGCTCAACACTTATTCTGGGGTGAATGGAAGTTACTTTAAAAAAAGGAAAAAAAATGTACTAAGTGAACTTAAATGTCTTTTTAGAGATCATGCTGTATTCTGCTAAAATCACATTCCTTGTCTCCAAAAAATGAGGCTTTATGATATTATCCAAGGAAAGAAATAGAAAATATAACAATATCTTTACATTCCTCTGTGCTTTATAACCCACTACAGTAAATTTAATTTTAATACTCCCATCGTTTTCCTTAAAAATCCAGCACCCTGCTGGGCAGTGCATTATCTAATACATACCTGTGATTAATGATATTTCTAGTGACAAGTCCTTCAAATTGTCTGGCATTGATACTTCATGTTGTATGCATACAGCAATATGTCTTCAAAAAACTTCTGAAAATACACTCTCCTTCTTGCATAGGCTGCTAGTGTTTTCTGAAAAGTGATTCTCATAACCTGTATTTCATGCTTTTCAAATGTAGGAGAATTCTTATGGGAAAGGAATTCTCCAGTGTTAACTTGATTTTGTTCAATAATATATTGGGAATTTACATTGTATCACCAAAAGAGTACATTACTTAACAATGAAGGGCTGACAGTAAAATTATTTTGTGTTATTTTTAAAACAGATAATGGCAAATATTATTTTGCTTTGAAAAATTAAAGAAAAATGCTCCTGCAAGTGTGATAAGAACTTATGTCTATTCTGCTGAATATAAATGTTGATGTTACCTGGATCAATGTCAAAATTACCATTTTCTCCACTGGACAGAGACATTTTACCTATCATTCATGCCTAAAAAGAGGTTATTTTAGAATAGGAAATTTTAAAAAACCCACTAAAATACTAAAAATTCATTATTTAATTCAGTCTAGTTGACAAGTTTAAAGGCCATTTCTATGCACTCTTCAGAGATATTAATATTATATATAGTGTATTTCCCCATGTATCTTCCACATAACTTTGAAACACTGGCTTTTATAGTAGTGTTTTAAAATTTGGATAGTATAAGGAAAGTAGAAATTATACAAACAAGGTTTTTATTTTTTTTTTTAAACTCATATAGCAATTAATTTTTTGGTATGACATTCATAGTTGTGCTTGCTCTACATTTAGCCAAGTGTAAAGTGGAATTTTCACACTCATTCCAATTATAACTTTTTTCAAAGGTAGTGTAGATGCTTTTTGAATATTGAATTGGTTTGAAAAATGCCTACAATGAGAAGCAAATTATATATAAAATATATAATTGAATTAAAGGAGGCAAAAACTATTCTAACTAAGCAAGTTTGACTGATTTCTCGGTTATGCTTTAGAAGGTATTTAAAGAAATATAAGAGCATGATAATAGGAATATATTTGGCCCTGAATATTCAAGTTTTTATTTGCACAGCTCTCTCTTAATAACAGATTTCTCATGTCTCAGCCTATCTATAGAAGCTGCTTTTTACTACTCAGTCATAAGTAGGAAAATACAATGCCTTGCTTAGTGGAGGAGAAACCATGTACTGATGAAGCTTTTGCCTCTCTTTCACATCTGTTCCAGTTGTCTAGGTCTTTCACAGCCTGTTGCTTTGGAAAAATTTCTCCAATGAAGCTTAGCAGATTCATTGGAGTGTCTCTGCTCTTTTTTTTTGGCCTTTTTTTTTTTTTTTAATTTTTATTCCTTTTGTTTTCTTTTGTATATGCTTGTGCTAGGGAAACAAGTCAAACTAAAATTATACAAGACAAATTAAAGCGTTCCAGAAGTGGTCCTGGACACTGAATGAGTCATACATTGCAGATACAAGCTCAGGCCTTTTGGATCTTTATCTTTAGTTGTAAAGTGAGTGTGCTTTGCTTGGCTCTGAGATAAAGGCCTGTAAACAACACATTTTTTCAGAGAAATGGCAGTTTTGTTACAGCAGATTGAAGAGACAGAGGATCATTCAAGAGCTCTCTGTCCTGTGTGATAATGTACTTTCCCCCCTATTTATTTAACTGAGAGCAATTTGGCTTCCTTACCAGCCCAGAACTGCTCAGAAATAGAGACATGTCAGAGATGATCAGTATGTGTTCTTCATCTCACTCCTGTAAATGGATGTCAGGTGGCAAGAGGGATTAAGCTTTATCTCAAATCTTTGTTGCAACTTTTATAGAAAGATTTTAGGCAGTGATTGGCAACCCAAATCACCGCTGAAAATCTTTCTAGATCATGAATATTTCCAAAGGATTAAAGTATAACATTTGTAAGGTTGTCAGAAAGGAGGAGAAAACTCTTTACTCTGGTGTTGAATTTTGTTAAACACAGCTCTGATGCAGGCACAGGTGACCCTAGAGTCAGATGTAGAATTACTAACCTAATAATTAGAATACTAACCTAATAATCTTGCCAACTTCCAGCAGCCTGCTCCCCAAAATCACTTCATTTTATATCAATATATTGAAACCCCTTTGCTCAGGTTTTAGATAGACACGTAAGATAAGCCAACCTAAACATCATATATAAGCATGAGCAAACACAACATATAGGCATGCAGAGTGTCAGCTCCTAACAAAACAAAATGTCTTCGTCTTAGTTTCTGGTTGCTAAATGCCTGTTAGAGGGTGGATGGAGAGCTGTTGCACATAAGTCAGATTGTTTAAGGTCAAGTCATAGGTGATAAAATGGCATAAGATTTTCCCAGCTAGTTGATGCATTCCTGAGCAAATTTTAGGGAGTTTTTTTTAAAAAAATACTATTAAAGAAATGTGAGGTTATCTAACAAGTGGGAAGAGCATATGTCCATTGAATTGTGCAGCAACTCCTATTTTGCAGTGTTCTATAACTTTCTTTAAAGAAAATATGTTTTTTCTGTAAATAGACAGACATGCATACAAACAAATCAACAACAACAAAATCCCAGATGTCACAAGAACATAAATCTCCCGATTTACCCTGGAATCTGCTCAAGCAGTCTGTCAGAATTTTTTGTTGTTTTTTATTCCTCCTTTTATGATATTTCTCTAGGTTTTTTTTTTCCTAAACTTAGAACCTGAAGTGATAATATTTTGCTCTGTATGGATGTGCCACTTTGCTCAATGGAACTTCACACCCTGAAAATACCTTGAAAGAGTAGTAAAAAACTAGAGCTAGAAACAGATCATAGGGGCAAATTGTTTATATTGATTTTGTCATCTCTTAATTACCTGTTCAGAAAAAAATAAAATTGTAATTGAGCAACCATCTCAGTAGAAGCATTTAAATTTTCATTGTCCTCTATAATTTAGAAAATAAGCAATATCAGAAAAATCTTCAATTTTAAGTTGCTAGCTTTTTTGTTAGTCTTTGTTGTGCTTACAGTTCTTGTATAAGTTGTTATTGCTCAGGCTTAATGACTAAGATGATGAAACAAAAATTTATATATATTGTTCTGCTTGTAGTCCAAGATGAATATCTTCTGTTTGCAACATTTCTTTAGCTAATGTTTTGGACATATCATGTTCAACGGGGATAAAATCCATAATACTTTAATGAAAACATGGAAAGCTTGTAAGGTCTGGAAGAAGGACATCTGCCTGTATGACTCATGTCCCTGTTAAAATAAATGGCACCAGCCTGGTTGCTGGAAGTACCTCTGGGCTAGTTCACGGAGGTATTTTCTTGTGGTGTTGATACCCTAAGTTTTAGCTTGCAGATTCTGTGTTACCTAGGGATGTAGTTCTGACCCTCATATTAATGGTAGTAAGCTCTGTTCACAGGATAGGTAGACAAAACATTCCCTTTTCTGTTGAGAACCAAGGACAACTTTAAGGCCCAAAAGCATAAACAACGATGGACAGAAGGGAGGAACAAGAAGGATGGGACCTCACGGCCTGAAGCTGTAATTGGACAATCAAACCCCAATACGCAAATAGACGAAATAGACCAAAAATGATAAAAAT
>JBBMKD010000115.1:55631626-55665218 GCA_037834095.1 Argya squamiceps
AAATTTTGTCAATGACACCAACCCTTAAGCCACCTGTTAATGATGTGAGTTCTCCTATTTCTTCCATCATTCTCCTCTGCCACCAAAGGGACTGAGCAGAACACTACCTGGGTCCCTGTCTTATCAACCACTTGACTCAATGCCCTAAAGTCCCTTTTAATTGCCTTGACACTCCTCTTTTCTATCTCATCATTGCCAGCCTGGAGTACCAGCAGTGGGTAATAATCAGTGGGATGGATCAGCCCAGGAACTCTCTTAGTAATATCCTTTATCCAGGCCATAGGAAGGCAGCAGACTTGCCTGTGGGATGGGTCTGGGCAACATATGTGGCCCTCTGTTCCTTTCAGAAGGGAGTCACCTACTACGATTAACCCTTCTTTTCTTCTTGATGTTAGAGGTGGAGATCTGTCTTACAGATTAATCCAAATTGGGAGGCTCCTTGGGCAGATAATTTCCCTCTAAATCATCTAAATCATCTGGCTGGTTCTCTAGATCCAGGGCCTCATACCTATTCTGAAGTGGCACCTGGCTAGGGGATGGGGGTGGGGAGGAGTCTTTATTATTACCTCCCAGAACAGAGACCCTTTTCCACTCCCTTTCATCTACCAGGTGCTCTTCTATTGCCTGAGAGTGGGAGCCATATGGCTCCTCTCAGTCTAGATGGGTCTCCCTTAAAGATGGGAGGGCTGGACTCCACCAGTCTATTTCCTTTTCACTTTCCCTGATGCTTAATTGTTCAACTTTCTCCCTAAGGTCGGCCACCAGTGAAAGCAGGTCATTCACGTGCTCACACCTCAGGCATGCCTCCTTCACATCATTTCCTGAAACAACCAATAAGCTCAAACATTCCGGGCAGGAATGAGTCTGTACAGACACATCTTTTTCGGAGGGCTCCACTTGGTCACATACACTAGTACCAACCACAGTTTTTGACCGTGTTGATGCCATTACAACAGAAACCCCAAGACCAACTGGCCAGTAGAAACACCTCAAACAACACAACACACAGCACTCCGTACCAGCAAGAGAACTCAATTCATACTAGTTGTTATGAAAAAAACAGATAATTCTAATTCTCTGGCAAGGATTACTATTCTTTGGCCACTGACAACAACAGAAGACATGAACAATTAAAAACGATGAATGGCTGAGAAGTATTAAAAGTTGAGTAGGCTGACAAGAGCAGTATATTCCAGAATTAAGACTGCCCTTCAAGTCTTAGATGGTGGTCTTGCTATTGGAGTTTTGCAATTTCTATTTTGTTTCTTTAGCAGTGACTTCAGAAACCACTGTGACTGTACATTTAAAATGAGATTTTTTTCTTAATGTTGTACAGTTTTTCCCTTTTGACACAGGCCGTGTGTCTTGCCTTTTATCTATGTATGCATACATGTCTGCACACATAAGTATAGAACCTAGAAAGGCAGAAAGCATATGCCATGTATGTCCATTAGGAACCCCTTAGTGAAGAAAGAACATGATCAGATTTCCTTAAATGAATAAAAAGTTCCAAAAAAATCAAATCTAGCTCTGAAAAGGGTTAATATCAAACTTCCTTTTCTATAAAATATGAGGCATCTCTCACTGACCTTGAAGTCTGTCACCTTACATAGGACCTCAGTAGGAACATTGCAAACTGCCTATGAAGAGTGAAACTGCATATTCTGTAACCCCTGAGCAGATGCATCTGGTGGCTTGAGGCTGAAAATACTAATATTATCCATGAAAAGACTGGTTAAACCTTTGGATTCTCACCTATTTCTTTCAGCACTGCAGAATCTGGGAATATCTGTTTTGTCTGTTTCTTTTCTTTCTCTCTCCTTTTTAAACTTTGTTGTAATTTGTAGCAAAACTCAGCTAAAAGAAAGAAAGAACATGTTGAAGATCTGGGGAATTTCTGCTTCTCACTGAATCCTTTGATTCTATGGTTCAATGCAGTTTGAGGACACAGTTAATGGAAAGAGACAAGCAGCATTATCTCTAGCCAAGTCTGTCCAACAAAAGTCCCCATAAAGTGCTTCCTTCAGAACTGGGACTGGATTAATGTAAATGTCTTGATTTTCAAAGTGGAGAAAAACCTATTTCCAAGATTTTTGATTAAATTTTTTTGGTCAGTTGAAGCTGAATATTTGGGGATAGATCTTAAATAATGTTCCCAAAAGATCAAAGAGGCCTATTAGGTACTTGTTTTGTGTCTCTGTACAGAGGGGGGTAAAAGGAAACAAATTGTGCAGTTTGTCCTTCCATATTCCATTTCTGTTACTTACAATTTTCACATTTAAATATGAAAAATAACTCAAATTTTCGCAACTCCTTCCTTTGTCTCTTCATAGAACCAATAAGTATTGTCCCACATTTTCAGGCAGTTATGACAAAGATAGACTTTTATTTTAAAACTTCCAAAAGGCTGTGATTAACTGCCTCTGCCCTGTCAGTCCTAAGCTGGAAAAATAAAGGAGGCTCAAACTTGCTCTAGGGCTAGTATTCATATCTCATATCTCAGATCATGCGTTCTAGAAAATTATTTGATTTTGATTTTTCATATTTTTTTTCTGCTGCCATGCTTCTATTCTCATTCCCCCTCCCTCACCCCTTCCCCTATCCCTCACCCCAGGATAACTTTCCTACAGACTTAATTACTTATCACTTCACCTTTTCTTTATAAGTATATAAAACAAGGGAAACCTTTGAATCTGATGGATTTTCACTGTGATTTGTGGCCCTCCTGAATACAAGGCATTCTTTAGTATAACTTCTAAGCTTTTCTCTTACTTTGGGTTCTTAGATGTTAGCTTTCACCTATGCTTTTGACACATGTTTATAGCTTTTTCGGGGTCCTATCTGCTTTTTGGGAACATTTTCTGGGTCTCTGTCAGGATCTTAGACCACCTATCTTCCTTTCCTATTTAAGATCCAGAAAGCAATGAAGGCTATGGTGCAACGTCCAAAATTATTACCCTGTTACAATGTGCAAATTAAGCCAAATTCCGTTAGCTCTTTTACCAGATATTAAAGATTAGGATATTGCAACACCTCATCTGGACAATTTGCTGTAAAATATAATAATAAAAACAGAGTTAAAAAAGTAGGGCTCACCTTAAAAAGCTAGTGCAGCATTATCAAAGAAAAACTTAATTTGGTATCAAAGAAACACAGCTAATTTGCATGGTCTCTAAATAAGTACAAACTACAACTGATTGCAAGATGATTTTAAAGAACGAATTAGCATACATAATATTTTTGGCTAAAGGATTGAAAAAATCATCAAATTTTGTGTGAGAAGAGGGATATTTTTTAAAATACAAGTTATGCTTCTTATACATTTCAAATTGCCATGCCTTGAGAAAATTGATTTCAAAACATAAGTGAACTTTTGAAAACACTAAAAGGCAATAATGTCCAACTTCTCCATTAGGTAAATGAACTACAGTTTTCTACCCATGTAATTTGAAACTTAGACAAAGACTGTGACACTCTTATCTACATCACTTTCTCTGGGTGTTCTTCATTAATAGTGGCAATTAATAGCAAACTTTCATCTCTTTCTGGAGCAGAAAATTGCATCATTGATGTTTTTTATCAGGATTCAATATCTGCATTACATGACACATGTCAAGATCTAGATTTTTCTTAGTAACAACAGTCTCTGAATAATACAGTAAGGACAAATGAATTAGGATGGGAAGGGAAATTCAGACAAATAGTGAGGAAAAACTTAGATTAAATTGTTATATGTCTACAAGTATCTACTTTGGCCTTGTTTTGTTGTCTTTGCTTCAGAGATAATATGTTAGATTTTTTCTTGATGCCTTTGAAAATTCCTCTAGAAATAATTTTCACTTATTATTCTCTTCATTAGAAACCAGCTCAGTGTCACAATCCAGAGAGTTACAAATCAAGTATCAATGGTTTTGCTATGCTCTTTTCAAAATAAAGAATGTTGTCTCAGTGCAAATATTCTTACTTAATGATCCTCTCTTGAGAGAGAAAATTAGGATTTCTCTGTTCCTCTTTTGAAACAGCAGTTCCTCTGATACAGGAAGGGGTTGTTTTAAAAAAGAAAAACAAGGAACTGCACTGGAAAATGAGATTAGATAAAGCATGGAAAAATAATATTTTTGGAGAATGTGTGGTTTTCTAATATAAAATCTGTGAGAGGAGATATGTGAACACATAAACCAGTGTGGTTTTATGGCAGTACCCAGACCTTCATCCATGTTGCTTTGCAGACTCTTCTGGCATCTCTCTCAGTATGTTATCTCACTTTTCTTTTTTTTTTTTTTTGCATCCTAGAAGAGCTAAACTCATCTAAAGAAGGGACAACAAAGATACATGTCACTTATCCATTTAATTGCTCTTGTAGCTCTTTTCCATTCTGTGCCTTTGGGGTCACCGCAGAGGGAAAAATCTCAGTTCCTGAAAATATATAAAAATAGCAGTCTTTTATATTCTTTTTGTATTTTATCTTGCTCAAATAAAAATTACTATGTTACTACCTAGACTAATAGTAGCAGATAAAAAATAATTGGAACACTTTAAAAACTTTTGAGCCTTGTTATAGAAGGCATAAATGTCTCTATTGAAAGTGCTTAATGTTTTCCAAACTAGCCTCTGGTTTCTTTGGTTGCACAGTACCATGTGTAGTGCAGCAGTCCCAGTTAACCATTTACATTTTCTTAATCAGGAATGCATCAGAAGTCTGATCAGAACTGTTGTTATTTTACAAGCATCTGCTATTTTCATGATTGTGTCTTCCTCTTCATCTGTACTTCACTACCAAGATTTAATTAAAAGTAGTTAAAATAACAGACAACAGACGTGATCTTCTCAACTACTAGTCAGCAGTTTGAGATTCCTCTGTGTATGAACAGAAATTAAAACAGTTAAAGTTCTGTAATTTATTTCAACAACCTTGTGTATCAAGTTTAGTTAAACACTGTTGTCTTGCAACATTGCTTTCCAACAGCTAATAATGTGAAATTCATAAGAGGTGCCTACAGTCTTCACAAAATTCAATTTGGAGATAGGAAATTCCTGCCTTTTTTCTGATTTCCTAATGAGAGCATACCTTACTATTTCTTTAATTCCTGGGTGTTTTTTACATTAAGTATTCCACAACACTATGCTCTTGTATGAATTATCAGCAACAGAGGTAGAGATTGGAATCTCTAAATCTTATATATTGTCATAGCAGTGTAATCTGTCTCATGTGCTGCACAGGGAATGGAGCGTGGCTTGCATAATTCCTTGGGAAAACCATGTTTTGACTGTTTCAGTTGCAAGCTGGGCATTCATTCAATTATGTCTGGATATGCCTCAAACCTTCACTTGCTTTCTTCGACTGTAGGATCTTTTATTTGAAGAAAATTGTCTGCCTATAGAAGCAGGAAAGAAAAATTGACTGTTTTTCCCTCTAAAATTGTCTATCTAGAATTAAATATATACTAATTAATTAGCTTTTGCTGACCATAATGTCACAAGTTGTTGGGTTGCTGCCCAATGGACTTCATCACTTATCAGAGTAATCAAGATAAAATGGGATGCAAATTAGGAAACAGATATATTGGATGTTTTTATCCTAATCATGCCTTCCCATTCTCCCCACAGTGTTCACAAGTACTAGGTCTCTGTTAATTTTTTTCTTTAGTTAATCATATGTTCTTTTTCTATTCCTTAATGCATAAGAATTCCTTCTACTCTTCTAGTTTCTCTTTTGATTCTATTTTAAACTTTAACATCTCTTCTGGCCATGTATCTCCATATATAATCCCTTTAAATGGTAAATGTAAAGTAACTGAAAAAAATAAAAATAATTCCACTATATTGTTCTAGTGTTGAACCAATGAATAGAGATGTAATAGACAAATCACAGTAAGAGTAGTGAGCTTGGGAGAGAATGTTCTTTCTATCAAAACATTACAAACTAGCTCTGGTGCATAAACTGAAAGAATTAATATGATGGAATTCATGCATCGCTGCATCACTAAGGAAAATACAAAAAAAATAGTGCAGTTAAGTATCATACAGTTAAGTAGATCAAAGTACTACTTTCACAGAGCTGAATGATATTCTTTCCCCTGGAACAAAACTGCTCCCTCAAGAAAAACATCTATTGGCTTAGCAATATTCCTTGAAGCTTTGCAAAAGAACCCTCAGAACTTGGTAGAGTGCAATTTAAAATATGTTGAAAATCAATTTGTTACTGTTACCATGGCTCTGGTAAGGTACCTTATGATATGTGGTACGTTAGGATGTAAGGAGGATGTCCCTTTCACACTTAGCTTTGGTTTTTAAGGTTTTTCATTATGCTTTACCTGTAATGAGATCCTGCATGCTTACAGTCAAGAGCAGTCTCAGTTAAAGAATGAGTGGTGGGACAACATGCAGTTACTAAAAGAAGATACAGAACAGACAACCATGTATAAATGTTGTCCACACATTCTATTTTCCCCTACCAATCTCACCTATGAGGCAATAAGAAAGGGGTAATGTTGGTGGAAGTTAAATTTTAAAATGGTGGTGTGAGAGCAGAGACATAAGTAAGTAAAACTATCTTTTCATCCAGGGATCACAGATCTGCTAATAACACACTGACAATATTTTCATAGAATAGTTTGGGTTGGAAAGGACCTTAAGAATCATCTAGTTCCAATCTCCTGCCACGAGCCAGAGCACCTGCCACTAGACCAGGGCTCAATGCCCCATTCAGTCTGGCCTTGACCTGTGGATGGGGCATCCACAGCTTCTCTGGGCATTGTGTTCTAGTGCCTCATCAGCCTCACAATAAAAAATTTCTTTCTAATATCTACCCTAAATCTACCATCTTTCAGGTTAAAACCATATCCCCTTATCATGTCAATGCCTTTTTACAAAGTCCCTCTCCATCTTCCTTCTAGGCTCCCTTCAGGTACTCTAAGGCTGCAATAAAGTTGTTCCAAAGCTTTCTCTTTTCCAGTCTGAGCACTCCCAAGTCTCAGAGGTATTTCTTGTATGGAGGTGCTCCACCCCTTGATCATCTTGGTGTTCCTCCTCTAGACTCGCTCCAGCAGGCTGGAGACCTTCCTGTGCTGGGAACCCCAGAGCTGGATGCAGCACTGCAGGTGGGGTTTTACATGAGCTAGTTTGAAGATAATTGACGAACCAAAAAGAAAACTGTTGCTTTACATGGAGAATTTGCATCTCAGTCTCTGGGTCTTTTTCAGTCTGAAAAACCTAGAGAGATAAAAGCTGCAGAAGTTGCCGTGGTTGTTTCAGTGTTCAGTATTCTCTCCTTACTTCCAGGAACAAGAACCAGGGAAAATAAAAGAATGCTGGTATAACAGTATAGCAACTCTTAAATTATCATACAGTGAACAACAATTTGGTAAGGCACTCTTATTTCCAATGCAGTGGTGTATACTTCAGGCTGTGTGTCAAGGATACCAGCAACTGCATCAAATACTAGCATTCCATTCTGCCTTTTTCTGTCCATGACAGCACGTAGCCCCCTGCCCCAAGTAGCTCCTTCTGAAGCTTTGAAATGAACACTCATGTTACAGAGGTGTTTTCAGAGGGGAAATTATCAAAGGAAGGAATTGCTCAGTTTACCTTTGTTGGTGTAAAGGTGAAAAATTTGGGTGTTAGAATTATGTGTAACAAAACCTGCTTACCCAAGTCTCACCAAAATGCTATCTTGGTATTCTTCGCTTACAGCAGTCTATACAGATGTCCAGCATTATTAAAATGAAAATCAATTTCTAATGTAAGAATCTATTTTATGGGTAGTAAAGTTAATTAATAACATCACCAAGGAACTCAGAAATAACACTGTAAGCGTGCTTTCTTTAGAGGTGTGATAAACTGAAATTATGGACACCACAGTAGCAGTAGCAGATGTATTTGAAGGCACCTGTTCTTTGTTTGGTGCTCAGAGGTTACAGGGCTGCCCAATAGGATAATTGTGTAGGAAAGAGTTTATTTTGCTGGCTGAGTTAATAAAAAGAAGCAGGGAAAAACTCAAACAAGAAACTGTACTTCTAACCATTTCTCTCTATTCATGAAGCATTGAAGAGTGCAAGTTTTTCAAAGTACAGAACAGAATCTAGGAATCTGAGTCTTCAGTGAAGGCAGAAAAGGCAAGATACATGACTTAGTATAGCATTTGATAAGCAGAAGAGTGGGGAAAATGTTTGAAAATCAGGATTTCTTTCTGGAACATAAATATGAAACGAACAGTCTAAAGATATACAAAAAAAAGATATAAATAATTAAAAAATCCTTTATAAAATCAGAACTTCTGGAATTACGTCTATTTGTTGTCATTCCTCTCCTGGAGTAAAAATGTGGAATGATTCCTCTTGCCGTGTAATTTTTTTAGAGAAGTGTGCCTAGACATTTTTAACTGTACATAAATGGATAGATAAGATTTTCTAACATATTAATTTTTTAAAGCTTGCATACTACTGCTAGAGGAGTCTTAAATTTTGTAAAAGAACAGTGTTTTCAGTTATGTGACTGAGTTTGTATAGTGCCAGTTTCAGAATAGGTGAAAATTTTATCAGTATATTGAATGTTTGTCTGGACAGAGATAAACAATTTGTCTACCCTGAGCTCTGCAATATGGCACTACAAATTTTGTCCAGGTTTTGTACATTTTTATCTCTCACCCTTATCCAGATGGTAAACCATCAACCTCCTCCTCCTCTTCCTCCTCTCCCCACAGCATGGGGATTTTTCTGGTTTTTTTGAAAATAGTGAATCTCTACCAAAAAAAAAAAAAATTTTAACGTTACTGGATGAAATGGCTACGATGGGTGTAAAATAGATTGTATTTGTAAGCACATTTATTTATTGTCTGTGAGAAATTGTACGTTAGCTGTTAATTGCCAGATTCTCAGGTGAAAACAACACTCTTAGGAAATTTTCCTGCCCACATGTTGAGTTACAGCCACTTTTTATAACTGTACAGCGCTGTATGTAGTGCCAGGAATATGCTACTCTGTGATTGTCCATGCTCTGAGAGACTCAGAGCTCCAGCAGTAAATCTGTGTTTTAAGAGCTGCAGAAAATTTTAGAAGTAGAGAAAAGAAGTGTGGATTTTATTGCTCCTCAACAGCAGAAACCCCTGTACATATGCCTACAGTTACAATCTTTATTTCATGCTGTTGAAGCTTGTATTTTTAAAATACAACACTTCTGTGTTCAAAGATCTGTGTATGACCAGTGAGATTGATGGCATAAAGTAAAATGGAAAGTGAGGGAAATGTCTAGGATTTGAAGTGATTCCACAGTTTAAATGAGGTCTTATATTTTGGCATCATAACACCATTTTTATGCTGGTTATTCCAGAGGAAAACAAACTAAATAAATCAATCTGATCATCAAAATTATTTTCTTGGGTTTTTTTAAAGGAAATATCTTAAGGAAGTTTTTTTGAAGATGCTTAGAGTAAGATCTCTTTACCGCTTGGAGACTAAGGGATATTAACTTTAAAAATGTGCAAAAGAAGTTGTTATGGGGCCACAACTAGTTCCTTTTTTTTTTTTTTTTTTTTTTTTTTTAACTTTTTAAACAGAGGAAATATCTAGAGTATAGTGGCAATGGTATGGCCCCAATTCTGTCCTCTTCAGAGCAAGTTTTAATTTTTAATATTTGCAGAAAGGAACTTTTGTGAAAGCTATTTGGAAATTTGGTTTTGGATCAGTCCTCCCTTGTGTCCTGCACTTACTCAGGCCTTAGGACAAATTGCTGATATGACAGTGCCAAACTCAGCAGGTTGCAGCCCTTCCTGCCTGACCAGCTGTTATTAAATGTGACAGGTAATGCAGTCTGAAAGTAATCAAGGCCTGATGTTGACACAGGAGGACATTTCAGCTGTCATGCAGATGAAAGCTACTGGTATTTACCTTTGTATCATTATGAAGTTAATGTGAAGTTTGCAAGAGATAGCAAATACTATTCATCAGTAGAATGGTACATTTGCAGTGGTCTGAGAAACTGCAGCAACAGTTAGATTTTTATGTACCTTACGCTCGACTGAGTAGATAGAGCTATCAATTTCTCTTCTTTCACTGGTGGGATGAAAAGTATGAGGATGTTACTGCTTGTGTAAGAAATGGACAGTCTGTAACTCTTGAACCTCATGCAGTTTGAAAAAGGTTACTAAAGAGAGTAGTTAAATTTGTAGTTTGATTCTGACAATTTATTCACTGAGGTTAAATCATGCATCAAACAGAATGGATTTAAGCCTGCTGCGTGCACTTGTGTGTGTTGCAGCCAATTATATAATTTGGCTGTAATAATTTTGTTAAACAAATACTACTATGAAACAGCAAAATTTAGTATGTATGCAGTAGTTAACACTTGAATCTTACTCTTTCTTCTCATTAATGTGACCCTATGTAGGTCTAAAGAAGTCTTCTCTAGAAAATCTATTAATGTGATCATGTTTTGAAATTAAAAGTCCACTGAAGTACCTTTCAATCAAAAGAAGTGGCCATTCTCCAATTTAAATTGTGTATTAATCTCTAACTCAGCATAAGTCTCAGACTGGCCAGTAGAATTTAATTAAGCATCTCCTTCACAGCTGTCAGAGAGCTGTGGCCTTTTTATCTACCTGAAATCTAAGACACTGTTTAAAACCTGACTACTTGAAATTTGTGTGGTAATAGAATTGGTTCTCTTGGGCTCCCTTCTCTAAAACAAAATCAAGAGCTTACAAAGCATTTGGAACACCTGCGTGTGATAAAAATGGAAACTAAGTATATTATACATATTGTTGTTGCTAAATTTATACTGTAACTTGAAAGCTAATTGTATTTCAAACACAATTTATCCATATCAGAGAAGAAATTTACTGTTCTAGAGATGTACAGTTATCAAATTATACAGGTAGCATAAAACTTCCTACAAAACAATATCTAAATGGAATTTGTGTGGAAAGTAGTCATTACTAACTTGAGGTAAAATTCCTAAGGAGCTATAGCTATGAATCCCTAGCATGGAGATAAGCCTAGGAATTTTCAAGTTAACCATGCATACAAACATGTTGAAATAGGGAAACATGTTGTAGTAGCATGCAAAGAGTGTTGTGATGTACTGGAACCCATATAAAAAGCAGTAAAAAGGAGTAACATAAAAGTTTTAAAGTAATTTGGATCTCAAATTTTCACATTGGTTATAAAAGGTGTGAATCAGAAAAAATGTGCTCTTATTAATGATTTTCTGGTAAGAAAATTTTTTTTCGGCTGAATCAGAAAACATTAAATCATGTAGAATATTGTTGAGTAGAAAAAAATCCCATAAAAATATTTCAAAATTTGAATGAAAATATTATTTTAGAATAAAGTCCCTACAGAGTAATTTAGGATGGTTTGAAGTTTATAAAAATTCAGAATAATACCTCTAATTTCTTATCATGTTCTTCCTTTTTGTCATGTCTGAGAAATAGTTCTGCCCAAATGAATGTACTTTTGGGGTTTTTTTTAAAGATATTTTTGCTAGCTGTACCTGAAATCTTTTCGTGTTATGAATTATGGCTTTAAAAAGGTTATTTCTTGCTTACTGTCATTTAGGGTGGGGTCACTATGGTGTCCAAAAGTTCACTGAACATGCTTTAAAGTATAATTTAAAAAATGTATGATAGTTTTAAAATGCATCACTGTTTTGCAATAGGATGTTTTAAGATAATTATTTTATTTCATTTTCTAGATTAAAAAATGCAACAACTTTAATTTAGTCAGACTTTATTGAAACATTTGATATGACATCCCAAATGTGCTGATTAGTTAGCATGGAGAAGACAATGATCAGTTTAAGAACCAAAGGTTGGACAAAGACTTATCTAAAGGACAGGCAGCAGGTTTTATTGAAGTGATATCTACAATTTTATTGGGAGTTTACACAAAGATTTCCTTTGTGGTTTGGCCAACTTGATTTATTTCAAGTTATGAGATATCATCTCTAAATGGAAGTCTGTGACTATCTGCTGTTAAGATGTTACTGGCTTGTTGGTCTAGTTGAAGTATAAAGAAATATAATAACTTGAAAGAAAAGTCATGCACATAGGGGATATAATTACAAATATTTCTGCTATAAGTTGAAGGCTTACTAACTTCAAAGTACAGGAGAAAAGACAGACCTCAGTCTCTTAGCAGAGTACAGATTGACTAAATGTTAACAACATGAGGCTGTGAAAAATAAAATGGGATTCTAGAATACATAAGACAAGCTCTTCTACTGAAATGAATACTGTTGCATTGTGTAATGGAAATTCATCCAACTGGAATATATTATACATTTCTCATTACTTGAGTTAGTTAAAGGTTTGTTCATATTGGGAGAAATATCGTGTGGACTAGTAATATGATGTCATGCTGCTGAATACTCCTAGTGAAGGCAACAGCAAGTTAAAATGAGGAATATTTTACAGGTTGTGGTTAGTGGATGGACAGTTAGGTGTTTCAGGTCTATGGAATATGAATTTGATAGGCTTCTTAATAAAGTTTCATTTGCCAGCCTGACAATCTAGCTGCAGTTTCTGGTGAGGTAAATTTTCTAAATGATAGAATTTTTCTTGTGTCTTCCAGATAAAGAGAACTTTCAGGTATCAAAAAAGAGTTTCTTGGAATACTGTCACTTTTGGGATATGAGGAGGGTCATTGTCAGTCATACCAGACACACTCTGCTCAAGTCCCAGATGGGGAGCTGTGTTTTCTTCTGATTAGGAGACTCCAGAGCAATTCAGAATATCTAAAATGAGAGTGTGCTCTTTTCTCTGCTGAATAGGTAAAGAACCTCACTTCCAGACTGAAGTTCCATTTAATAATTCAGATGATGAATATCAACAACTTGATCCTGACGCCTGTGTTAACCTGTCTTTCCTATCCACTTCCTTAGACATTGATTCTTTCTACCTGGGCCTTTATTTTAAAGTGATTGAGAAGCTACTGGGAGTGGAGGAAAGAGGAGGAAAATAAGTGGTATAAAGACAGGAGGGAAAGGAAAATAAGTGATAATAAGATAGCATCAGGCTTTTTTTTTCTGCCTGCTTGAACACTTGGTTTTCCAGCAAAATCTGCACATTCAGGCTGTAGATGTGGAGAAAAATGTAGCAGTCAAATATGTTTGCTTTTATATATGTCTGTGTAGCTATTCTAATACAAGCAAGTCTTAGGTGAGGAAGTATCTTGAAACTAGGAAAACAATGTGGTCTTTCATTCTGAAAAATACAATATTCTTAATCTAATAAATTTAAAATAAGAATTTAATTTATGAGACGGATAAACAAAAATGTACATGCACTGGCTTTTTGGTTGTTCACTCTTGCTTTTAGTGAAATTTGGTGATTTACTTTTGCAAATCTGGAGATAGCTCCTAATACATGATTACTTCCTTTGATGGAATTTATGTTTGGTTTTATGTGACACCCCCTTTCAGTAGTGTTTGTCCTGAAATGATGTAATCAAAGATTTTATGAAGCCTTGGACTGCACTGTGTGAAGCATTGAAAGGTAGTTCAAATATCTTTGGTAGAATTAGAAGATATGTCTCTGTTTCAAAAGAGATATTTCAAGTGAAAACAGGACAATGTAATAAAACCTTTCTCTTTAGGAAAAGGGATTTATTTTCTAATGTTTTTTCTCTCCCAGATTTTTCATGTTTCTGCCTGCTGAGTTATTCAACATTTTTCTGCCACTCAGGGTAAAAATGAACCTAAAAGCTCCATCTCATCTCCATTTCCCCAAAAATCCTCAAACCAGCCCACCAACAAACCAATGAAAAAAACGCCACAAACTAAAAACACAAAACCAACCAACCAACCAACCAACCAAACTCCCCCAGAAAATAACAAAAAACCAACAACCCCAATCCCAATCATATCTTTCCATCTTGAAGTAATTTTTTGGCCCAGCAAGTTTTAAAATTGCTTTAGCTACAATAAAACATTATAGGAAGTTTTTTCACGTCTTAATGTGAAATTCAAGTAGCTTTTTCTACTCATAATATTAAAAATGTCAACACCCAGCTCAGTATATGTAACCAGTATGGGTATTACATTTCCTTCATGGACTCTGCACAATAGTGGTTTCTCTCCAGCTAAAAATGTTCCTCCAATATTGTCTTTCCCTGTGTGTGTACTATTTTCTTGCTTAATATGTCACATTTATAGAGTTCTTCAGGATTTTTTGTCTAAAATAAAATGACTAATAATGGCATCCCTCATAAAAGTAGATGTGTCAATTTTAAAAGATTTACAGTACATTCATGGTTTTGGTGTTGACTTTTGATAAAATATTTCAAGTTAAAGCTTTTAACCTCAAGGTCTCTTTCTCTTTAGGAAGCCACACAAAGAGCAAAATTTCTCTGAGATGGATAATTATGGTCTTCAATTTTGACTTTTTTTCCTGCTTTGTATGAGGGGTTTATCTTTTTCCCTCTCCTTTCCACACTGATGAATTTGCAGCCTAGAGTCAGTTGATGCAACTTAAAAGACAGGGCATTTGGAACAATTTTTAATGATCAACAAAATATACTGAGGAGAAGTTTAATACCAAATGTGTTTCGTGCTGCAGATAGTCAGTAAGTGCACTGGAAGAGGCACTTTGGGGGGATTTTAGGAGCACTTTGAAAGTAGCAAGTAGCATTAATCCCTAGTGTTCAGGACCACTATGATCTGCTTTCATATCAGCATGAGGTCTAGCACTCTTGAATGAGCTTCCTCCCCAGCTGAACCATTATGTGTAATGCCCCCTGAGCCTTGATGGTTTTTTGACAAATCTTCACTTGCCTGGAAGACATCTCTTGACATGTTTTGAGTCTTTGGCCAACATACGTCACTTTGTCAGAGGAAGATTTTAGAATATTGATTTTTAAAACTTTGAAGGATTTTGTTTAATACCCAATTGTGTAAATAAGTTCTGGGAGGGAGATGGGTTATCACTGTGTAGAGTTAATAAAGCAAAAACTGATCTGAAAAATTGGAACCTACAGATTGCCATTAACTGTGGTCACGTGTTACCAAGAGCTGTTGGTTTGTAAGAGTAGTTGTGTCAGAAGAGAACATGGGGTCACTTAGCCAACATGATGTCTCCTAAACTTTCATTAGGAAGCTTCACTGCATTACCCTTCTGTGAGTGGATATTCTGAGTCTCTCCTCAAACACACATAAAAATTTACAGTCTGCAATAGTGTCAGGAGAGTTCCAGGGTTCAGCCAAATGTAAGGAGACTTCTGTTCCTTTGCCTACTTTGAACCTTACTCCTGCCATCTTCATGGATGATTCCTTCCTACAACTTTTATATTCACTTTATATAAAAAAGATACTGTAAAAGATGATCCAGTTCATTGACTTTCACTGGTTTTGACTGGGTATGAAGGAAGCACTTTCTATTAATTTATATTTACTTTTATTTCTTGCAGTCTGACAAATCAAGGAGCAAATGTAGATGAATATTTAAAAATTAAGTCCCCAGTTTACAGGGTTCAGTAATGCAGAAAGGCTCTCTGTGCTCAGAACTGATAGACCTATGAAATACTGTGTGATTCTACAGTAAGAAGACAAATAAATAAATTCTTTGTTCAGAACTAGTACTGCAGTAAAAATGTAACCTGTACAGCTTGCATGACACTAGTGCCCTTCAAAAACATTTCTTTCATTCAATTTCTGTTTATTTTTAAAATAAGAACTTTAGTTCAGATTTAAAACTTTTTCAGACACTTTCCCCAGGCAATTTCAATAGATAATTCTGTATATTCTGGAAAGAAGGTATTTCAGTGTGTGTCTTCAAGTGTTTTCTATTCAGCCTTGCTCTGAGCACCTCTGTAACCTCTCTCTTGGTTCATGATTTATACATGTTCTGGTTTTATTATTTTTACAGTTAATCATGACAGCACTGGGGACTTTTCACCAAGATGGATTTTCTGAGGCATAGAATTTGATTAGAATAATGCAAAAAGAGCTGCTTGTAAATAAGAACAACACAATTTATGTTGGCAGAAGTTTATTTAACTATTCTTTGAAAATAAACTTGTGATTTTTATTTCCTTATTATAAATATAGCTCCAGATTTTGCTATCTAGACCACCAGGTTTTCCTATCACTTTGCACACTCCTGCTGGCACAACATCTTTGTTTATCATTAAATGTTAATTCCTAAAATAAAGTTAGTATACAGAATGCATACCTAGAGAATTGCTTTGTCAAATTAAGTTTAGAATTGTTAATACAGTGTGCTTTTTCTACAGGGTGCTAAGGGTATAAAACCCTTTCTTTTGAATAAAGAAGTGGTAAGGAGACTAAGTAACAAGATCAAGTTATACACTACTTAAAAGGCATACTCACTGGAAATAGATTTCTTCCTCATAAAATAGAACTATCTGTCTTGAATATTATGAAATAAAATAGCAAATTAAACTCCTTGTTAAAGTCCTTTCAGCAGGCCAAAGTCTGTCTGAAATCTAAAATCTGTTGCACTGTAAATCCCCATAGCATGGAATATTATAGTGTAATTCCCCCAAATTACTTCACAAGATGAAATCATTAATATGCATAGATTTTTTGTCCTACATTTTTGTTTGGGAAATTCTTTTGTGATTGTGATATGTCTCATGCCACATACTATTCCTAAATTGGAAGACCCAATACCTATATCATTTATACTGCTGTGCATGGCTGTAAACTAAAATTCTTTTTAAAACAATTCCTGAAATATTCATAGACAATGACTCTACATGTCATTTCCCTCCTTCCCACATTTGCCCTATATGAACATATCCCTCATGTAAACCATTGCAACAAGGTTTTAAAAGGACTTGCTACTCAAACCTCTCATGCATTCTGCTCTTCCTGAAAAAAAATATGGGGAATAAGGAATTTCCAACTGCTAGGAATTTTTTTCTCCTCTCTTTGGCCTTCTTTCTTCAAAATACTAAGTGAGTTTGGTTAAATTTTGTTTTACAAAGATAATTAATTTTTTTTGAGTATTGGCTTAAAATTCTGATTAGGTTGAAAGGAGATAGAATTCTTTCCATTGGAAATGGGAGGTTATTAAATGGCATATTCTGTATGACAACATATTTGAGTTCTGGATCTTAGATTTGTTTCTCAGTATAGAGAATTGGGAGATTATTAATTATCTTACGGGTCTTATTTTTTAGTTATTGATTTCAAATGAGTAAATGATTTATCTAAGTCATATACAGTTCAGTTTTGGAGATAAGATTTACCCCATGTGTGGTAAATAATACTAGAATTTAGCAAAAGTAAGGGTTAATGTAATTCCTGACTAACTGAATTTTTTCAGGGAATTTTTTCCCCTGAGTCTGGAGAATGAAGAGAGAGTGATTACTGTGCAAGACACAGGAAATGCAAAGCACCCACCCACAGAACCAGAAACACACACAGGCTGTTAACAACTGGAGACTCCTTGCTGATAGGTACACAACAAGAAGTGGCCATTGTCACCCCTGCAGTATTTCTAGAAGTTTGCTGCCTGCCAAGAGGTTGCATCCATGGTATAACAGAAAGGCTGCTGAGCTTCCTGACTCATTTCTTTTATTCTAAGCAGGATTGAATAATGCTGGAATGAAATTATCTAGAAATATCAAAAGACTTTAAGTCCCTTAGAACAGTCCCTTTTTATTGTCCTCCTCTACCCTTCCAGCCAGAGAAGGGGATTTGAGAAAAAGGAGATGGATTGAATAGGTGAATGGCTGTCTTAATAGTTGGTGTCATGCTCAAAGTCTTAGCCTCTGTGATGTTTGCACACCTTTGAAAAATTGGATCTATTTACGGCTGGTAGAGCTCAAGTGTCATAAGTGTGAGCAGGAATGTCCTTGGCAATAAACTGTCTGGATGGAGAATTGAACTAGATTAAATATGGAAGAAGAATGATGTTCTAAGAACTCAAGAAGGGCAAAAGGCTGTTGGGGCATTAGGAAGCAACAGGGAAGCCAGTGCGAGCTCCCTCGGGGGAATTAGGGTGAGGTCCTCTAGAAAGGGCATGGGACCAATTGTCCAGCCAAATGTATCTATACCAGGGCATGCAGCACGGGAAACAAACAGGAGGAGCTGGAAGATTTCACTCGGGTGAAAAACTATGAGTTGATTACTTCCATAGGAACTCAGTGGGATGAATTCTATGAATTGAATGCTGTGATAAATGGCTACAAAGTATTCAGAAGTGACAGGAAAAGTGGAGGTGAGGACTGGTGGTTCTCCCTGCTCAAACTGGGGTTGCTTGAAGCTATCTCTGAGGAGGAGAAATGCACAGGTCAAGAGTTTATGGGTGAACAAAGCCAACAATGAAAACTTTGTCTTCTATAAACAGACATAAAACTGCATTCAATGCCATTATATTGTAATTATTTTGCTTTCTTTTAATAGTTTATTTATCATAAATATGAGACATACTCATTTTTGTTTGTTTTTCCATTTTTCCCCTCAAATTGTCGTTAACAGCTCTATGCTAAGATATGTTAAGGCAATCACGAAGCTCTTCCTTCTTATTTTGCTAGGAAGAACAAAAAGGGCAATGTGGCAGTTGCTCATCTAACTGCACATTTCCTGTTGACAGGACCATCTGATATTCATTGGATCACTGCACTGCTTTGCACAGCAGTACTATTGTTCTGGCTGCAGCATCTATTTCAGTAGATGTATTTGATTTTTAGATAAAGGCTAAAAAAAGGAAAAATGTGCCATAAATCAAAGTGCAGCAGTCTTACACATGGCTTATCATCTGATTCTTCAGGCATTGTATCCTAATTCAGCACAATTTGCAACTCAGATTCGTATTTTCCTATATGTTGTACATCCAAATGGTCTTTGAAAAAGCTGTGTGTTATCAATCTCCAGTTTTTCACCTTAAACTTAACAGTAGAAAAGTGTAGCATTTATGCGACTGTGGACCATTCTTGATACACATTTGATTGTGAATATTAAATTTTGTTCCTTTATCAAATCCTTGCCTAAACTCAATGAAACAGATTCTGTACTCCCTAGTTTTATGTCAATGTGATTTTCTACAACTTTAGAGTTCTCTTTGTTCTGAGGTCAGAATCTGGTGCTCATCCCTTATCGCTACTGGTTTCAGCTCAGGCAATAATCAGCAGTCTGCATAGTGACACTTCTTAGTGATTTTCCATACACATTGACACAGTTGCTGGTTGAACGAGATTCAGTAATTTCAACACCTAGTAATTTTCTTCCATGCCATTTTTAGTATTTGATAGTATTATTAGACTAGAAATCGTTAAAAACAAACAAAGAATGCAGGCTTAATACGCAAAAACATTCGTAATACAATTAATCACTACATTCACAATACAATTAATCACTACTTACGTATTCTGTACTTCATCTGACATATGCACTAAGTACGTAGTAGAACAACTGTAACCAGGCAAGCACTGTTTTAGAGAGTTTGTTATTTAACATAACACAATGAATAATAGTGACAAATGGGAAGAGGAAAGGACACACAATGTGTACAAGAATTATAGTTTTTATGATTAGGTTCCAGAGTTTGAGGACCCCTTTCACAGAATCAACCAAATACTATCAAATAATTTAGGTTGGAAAAGACCTCTAAGATCATCAATTCCAGCCTTCGGCCAATCACCACCTTGTCAAGACGACAGCACTAAGAGCCACATTTACTCCAAGTTTGTTTAGTTGATACATCAAGAAATGTAAAGCCAAATAAAAGCAGTAAACTCCCTTTATATACAGATACTGCAGTGAAATTTTGCATTTTATGGACTGCAGTCTAAAATTAATTTTTGATGAATGTATAAGGTTTTATTTCTTAAAACAGTTTTAATTCGACCTGAATACAGTTGCTCTTGGGATTTGTTTTTCAAAAATACTTTTATAATTCTTTATTTACATGCTGGTCTTTCACTTTTTATTTAATATCTAACTGGCAGCTAAACCTGTTTTTAGTAATTTTTTTCCTATCTATGACCATTTATATAGGGCATAGACACTGGCTTCTTTAAGCACAGATGGAAAGATATGAATAGTGCTAAACTCACCACGCCATTGTTTGCCCAGAGTTACTGCCCAGGATAACACAATACTTTGAGTTTATGTTTGACCCAATATAATAAGTCAGGGTCACTACAGTCTGATTTCTTGTATCTATTACTGAGATCAGAGTGCATCAGTGTTAGCAGCTGCTGCTGCAACTTTGCTAATTTGCTGTTACTCTAAAAAAGCTGTTTTAATATTTTGACAATGTGTTTTGTTATGACATTAGAATAAATGTACAGTAAGAGTAGGAAATTATGTTAATGAATATCATTTCTGAATTTATTATGGATGCAGCTTTAAGTCTACCTGGTGCAAGAGGAATAAAGACAAAATAGAGTCCAGAAGAGGAAAGGCCACTGGTGTGGCCAGGAGCTGGAGCAAATGACATTCAAAGGGGAGGCTGAGGTAGATGGGCTGACTCGGCATAGAGAAAAGGCTCAGGCATGGAGCAAAGACACATCAGACTGCCACAGTCCAGAGGCTTATAGCAGAGGGAAGATAGACTGTTTCACCCCAGGGGTGCCAGGTAAAACATTAAAGGCAGCAGTAATAAATTGCACCAAGGGATAACTTGTTGGGCAAAAGAGAGAAGTTTTTCCTATGGGGGAGGTCCACCACTTCAAAGAGCTGTGCATAGAGTCTGGAGGGTATCCAGAAAGAGAGAGTGCTTCAATTCCACCTGAACAACCAGCTTTAAATCCAGCCATGTTGGGATAAGGATATCCTAACAAATAACCTATAGAGATGCTCTCCAAGTTTTTTTCATAGGGATCACAAGTGTGTTTTTAACTATTTATTTGTTCAAGAAAACAGTGCAATGAGTAGGAGGCTGTGGGGTGTGTGTGTGCATCTCACCCCTCAGTACTCTTCAGATGGCCTGAAGTCACTGAGCAGAATTTCGTATAAGAGGCTGTACTTGAGTATCTTTCTTTTCTCTTAAAACTTTTAATAATTCCTATCCTGCCTCACCCTGTAAGTGGTAGGTAGGTACTGCTTGGGACAGCACTTGAAAGGTGAAGTGTCTCTGGACACAAAGAGGAGGTGAATAGAGTGTGGTAAATTCCTAAAGTATTTCAGCTGCTGTTTCAGGTCATACTGTCCCAGCACTGAGCAGGGGGAAAATGCAGCTAGGTCTTAGTGTGTGGGCTTGTATCAGGGAAACAGGGCTGAATGGACTTTAGAGAGAAATGCTTATAATGAAAGCACAGTTTAGTTCTAGGAAGGTTACCACTGTGTTCTCGAAGACAAAGAAGAAGAAAACCAACCCCATATTGGAAGAGAGTGACTCATACAGCAAATTATTTATAAAATGTTTGGACCTATTAGTATGTTAGGACAACCTATTAGGACAACCTGGGTCCTCAGCTGTTGTATAACTTATACATAGGGCTGAATCTACCTTGAAAAATGTCAGTCCTTGTCCTAGGAGATTTTGGTAGGAATGACAGAAAAATAATTGCAGCATTTAATGGACTGTGAGGGGTGTGTGTATTATTTATGTACACTGAACTCTCAAGGGCAAGATAAGAAATTATTGCCAATGTATGCCATTAGAAAGAGTACAATAAATTTTCAATCTTATAAAATTAAGCTGTAGAAGCAATTTTCTTTAAATGAAGTTGTATTTTAACAACTTTTATCTGCCAAACTATTTGTAAATAGCATTTTGTAGAGATTTCAATATTATGTTATGTTATTCAATGGGAACACAAAATGGCAAGGCTCACGCTGGAATGCTATTTTCATGCTTGATGAAGCCTGAAGAACTTAAGCTTTTCGTCAAGTGCTGAAAGCCAGTTCAATACGGTCCTTAATACCTGGAACAGAGTCAGGAGATGAGGGAATAAAGTTTCTCTTCCTTATCATCACTAGAAAAATAGTTTTCACAGACGGCAATTTATTTCTTTTGCTAGCACAGTCTATGTGACTAGAAATTGTTAAGACAAGTCCCATAACACTTGATATTCTTGGAAGATTGTTGACAGAGACTTTCAGCTCTAGTTTGCTAGCATGAGTCCAGTCGAAGTGGAGCTTCAGTGTTGCCTTCAAAAGAATGTGTCTAAACTGAGGTGAACTCACTGCTGTGGATTAAGTGTCTACTGTACAACTTTTGTGTAGCAGAACTCATAACTATGATCTGAAGATGATGTGGCTTCTACTTTGCGAACAAAGAAATGGGAAGATAATTATTTTTTTGGAAGTATGGTTGCCATCTGGGAAGATTAATCCAGGTTCTATTTGGAATATATTATGCTACTGACTTCAATTTTCCTTCCTTGCACATAGTGACCCTGAATCTATGTAAACAATAACAGGTTTTGTACAAATTCCTCCAGCAATGGAAATATGCTACTTTTTTCACCAGAACAAAAAGTAATAATGGGAAACTTGAATGGGTTTTTTGTTTTCTGTTTTCTTTGTTTCCTTGCAAATTGAGAGCATATTTAATTGGGTCAAGTATAATGAAAAAAAAAGTAGGAAGAACAGCATTATCAAATGCTGAATGGTATCACAGTGTTCTTGAACAGCAGGTGTCCATAAAAAGGGAATCATAAATTAAGGACAATACATATATACTGTGATAATGGAATTTTACTTGTAGTAGCTAACATATTCGTAAAAATAATTTTTATGGTTTTTTTCATTTCTCTTTTTCATAGTTGTGTGTATGCAAGTAGACTTATTAATAACATTTAGATGCCCACACTGGAGGAATGCACACAATATACAGAACACTAGACATCAGAATATGCATACCGAATATTGCAAGTGTGCCTATTGTGTTTTTCCCTGGATTAGTTACCACAGAAATATATAAATGAAAAATTACTACATTTTTTATTAGTAAAGGAATAAAAGTAGAATAGTGCCGTTAATATTGTGCAGGTGAAGTTGAAATAACCTGTGCAGTACTTTTAGAGGAATTCTGCTGCTATCCAGAGTCTGTTTAGTCACTTTTGGTTGCTGCCTACATTTAAGTTTGATGACTTGTTTATCAGAACAAAACTACTTGTTTTCTTGAAGTGGTGCTAACAGCAATGGAGGTGAGATTGCATTTCTGTACTTTCTGCCAAATCTGTCTTCCTTGCATATGTATGATGTCAATAAAACAGTAGACTGGTATAGCTGATTTAATTTATATAATTTCTTCTGGCATAGCTTGAAATGATGCTGGTGGTTTCTCTTAGTTCAGCAAAGAAAAATAAACCACCAGAAGGGTTCAGAAATATTCCTTTTTTATTGGTCCTTTTGCCATCTTCTGCAGCATTCATAGACTGAATCTATCACTACTTACATCACTGATATTGAGTGCTTTAGTGGACTGCTAATTCTTCTGTTTCTTCCTTTATGTGAGAATTTAAGAGGGGAAACATGAAAAAAATCTTTGAAAAGCCTTATCAAGTTTTGAATTTTTTTCACTTTCTTTTTTAATATTGCAACACAAACCCAAACATTCCAAAAACATATGAAAAATATAATTTTTAAGCCATTTTTTTGTGTTCTTCAGTTAGGCAACAACAGGAGTATTAATTGGTAGTTTTTGCAAACCTATTTAAATATTTCACTGGATAATTTTTTATTACTGAACAGGCCTGTACAAGGTTGCCTGTCTATGACTGACCTCATGGTTTAACTCTAGCTGACAATTAAGTGCCAACACAGCTGTCAGCTCTCTTCTTGCCATGCTCCAGTACCATGGGGAGGAGAATCAGAAAAATATAGGACCTGTGAGTTGACAAAAGAACAGGTTAGTAATTGAAATAAACTAATATATACTACTAGCAGTAATGAAAAGGGAGATAGCAGAGAGGGAGGAATGAAACCCCAGATAAATTATAAACAACACAAGGTCTCATCCCCTGCTGATGCCCAGCCCATCTGCCAGCAGTGACTGGCTCCTCCTGGCCAACTCCCTCAATTAATATACTAGACATGATGTCCTGTGGTATAGAATATCTCTTTGTCCAGTTCACATCAGCTTCCTTGGCCATGCTGCCACCCAGCTTCTGGTGTATCTGCTCACAGGCAGAGCACAGGACACTGAAACATCCTTGATTTAGGGTAAGCATTAATTAGCGACAAATAAAAGGTCAGTGTATTATCAACACTATTCCCACATTAATCCCAAAACACAGTAGTAGTAGTATCAGCTACTACAGAGAAAATGCACTGTATATTTCTATGGGTCAGCCCTATAAAATGTCCATTGAGTTCCTTCCATTGAATGACTTTGGATTCCAACTCCTTTAGGAGTCTTTCAGGAAAAATTTTGTACAGTGCTAGAATATTGCATAAAGAAGACAGTTCTGGTTCTATCACCACTGTGCTAGTCCAGTTTCACCTAAGTTAATCTTCCATTAATCTGGGTGATTTTTACAGTAATACTCTTGATATGTTGGCCAAAATTGATCCCCATGTCTGTAGTGGTGGAAAAGGATTCTTGTAGCTCCAAGAGAAGCAATAATATACAATATTTTATAATAATTAACAGAATACACTGTAATTAGTTTGCTATTCTCATCCAAAATCAGGGGTACACAACGTTTGGGGTTCACAACGGATTTCCTCATCCTTCTATACTATCTATGAAGTCCATCCTTGATTAAAAGCAGTTCCACAAATGGATCTTCCTCTGCCTGAATCAGGAATAACCCAGAGTGGCTTTCTCAGAATGATTTCTAAGTGCACTATGGGAACTTTGTCCCTTACTATGGTATATAAAAGTTTTGATTGGGCAGGGCCAGCTTGCTGACCAGTCCCCAAGAGCTGACTAGCCCAGCAACATTTATTCAATTCATATCCCAGCATTTGAAGATCTCACCTCCCACTGCTCTCAATGTAGTTTTTAGCAGTCCATTGCATTGCTTGATTTTGCTGGACAGATGCTGCAAGGCATCCCCATATTTACATTTCAGCCATCATTCTCCATACAAAAGGGGCATTAAGCAAGAGCTGCTTGACTTGCTTAATTACAGCATGTGTTCTGCATTCATGAGTACCCTGTGCCATAGTGTCCATGGCTAAATTCACCTCTCAGCCATGAGCCCACATGCAGGCTGCATCTCTCCCCTGATGGCCCAAAGTATTATGGACTCACCAAACTAAAAATACTTCAGTGTTATGTTGTCAATCCAGATCCACCTGAGAGACTTTAATCCTGGCAGTCTGATTCAGCTGTTGGTTATTTCAATATTTTCCGGTGGTCCAGATCCTGTGTACGTGAGCATCTATGTGATACATTCACATAGGCTTTCCACTGGGACAGGAATATTTTGCCACAAGGAAACCCTTAAAAAATTTATCTTTCTCACCGTCACTACTTTAACTGTTAGAAAACTTCTCTACTCAAGTACACCTCAATTAGTTTGGTACTCTTTCCAGTGCACAGACCATGTCCCCATTTTGAAAGCATGATTGGTTAATACCTTTTTTCTTTAGTTATCCACTATGAGCAAATTCTAAAAATTCTACTAAAAAAATTTCATGTTAATGCATGTTCTTATAGAACATGCATTAATGAACCTGCAGTCCAAATATTTTATAATGTCATGTTTAAAAAAGGAAATAAAATTGATCTGAGTTGCAAACCAAAAGAATGCTGGGGATGGTAAATAAAAACTTAACACACGAAAAAATCTTCAAAGCATATTATTTTATTAAATTATCACTGTTAACCTATAAATATTGTGTTAACATAAAAAAATACAATTTTATTATCACAGACATGAATTTGCAAGTTTCAGTCAGTACCTTTGATGTCGTCCCTTGGCTAAAGTAATATTCTAATCATAACACAGAGCTATGAATGTTTCAGCACAGTAGACCTGACGTTTGTTAACAGAAAAGAAGGAAATTTGACATAATCTAGTCGGTAGTTAGTTCTCTTATGAACACTTACTGCAGCTTAGTTAACAAATACCTGTATTCAAGTTATTTTCTAAAAATCTGATAGTGAAGAAGGGCAATACAAAGTGAATTGCAAACAAAGTAAAAAGTCCTGACAGAGTCAGTAAGTGAACCTAGTAAGTGAACCTAGTCACAAATAAAGTATTCTAGACAATAATCAAGACAAAATTTCAATATTCTGCTGCCATGTATCTGATTTTCTGATATTAAGGAATGTAGAAGAGTGTCAGAAACATATTAAATGGAGAAAGGAAAATGGCAATTAGATAGTTAATATGTCATGAAACAGAGACCTATTAAAGTCTCTGTTTTAATGTGAAGCATGTGGACACAATATTATCTCTTTTCTGTAATACTGAAAGTGTCACAAATGATGGCCAGACAGACTTCAGTTCAGTACATCTGAATAACAGCTGGTTCAAAGATATGTGATAGACAGATTAGCTACTTCAGTGTGCTATTAACATTATTTTTCATCAGTTTGGTCAAGAGTAATAAGTAGCTGATATCTATGATAATACCAGAACCCTAGCGAAAAGGTCTAATGTTTAATTTAATGATCTTGACTCTTGCACTATTCAGTGAGATGAAAGAAGTGGTAACTACCAGTTCAGTAGTTAATCATAAATGTTCTTTTCTAGAATAATAATATGTAATTCTCTTCTAAAGGTAATTGCTTATTACAGAAAAACTTCACTGAAGCTTTTCAGTTTAAAATCGCTTAAAAAGAAAACATCTCAGGATAGCATTAAATAATGATAAAAGTGTCCCACAGGGTTCATATCTATAAGCCGATAAAGTTTTTTCAGATAATTCATGTCATCGATCTCAGGTTTTTTATGTACATTGGGAAAAAAACAAGCAGAGCTTTAAGACTAAGAAATCAAATGTGAAACACTTTTAAAGTCAAAGCTAGACTTCTCTTTCAAAATCATGATTTGGAGTAGGACTTGTCGCATTGATAAAAAATAATGTGTGGTTTGAAGATGATGAGTTTTAACCTTGCTGGATTTCCCAATGAGTTCTGAAATTCAAAACTTTAAAAATCCCTGAGCCCCCATATACAGCTCTAGCAAGTGGTGGACATCCTCCTTGGAAATTTCTCCCTTTTGCCCAATAAGTTATCCCTTGGTGCAATTTATTATTGATGCCTTCTTGCCTTTCACTGGGCACTCCTGGGAAGAGTTTACCTCTTCTCTCAATCACTCTCAAGACTGTGGAAGTCTGAAGTGAGTTTCAGCCTCCCCTTTGAATGGTGTTCCAGCTCCTGACCACCCCAGTAGCCCTTCCTCTGCTGGATTCTCTCCATTTTGTCCTTATTCCTCTTGCACTGGGTTAGGCTGGATCCAGCATATTTCATATCCAGGTCCATGGATATGAAGAGGAAAAGGAAAGAAGAGAAAAATAGTCACTTCCCTTCATTCTGTTCTTGCAGCCTGGTATTTGTTTGAAGTCTATTCCAAGAAACATTAATTCCTCCTCAATACATCAGGTTTTTCCTAAGATAATGGGCATTAAAAATGCTCTGCATGGAGCAAATATGGAATATATTCACTAATACTTAGAAAACCACTATCTTCTGCATATTGTGATGTTCAGGTTTTTTTCTTTAGAGCTGTTAGGAATGGAGAGTTCTTTGTATTATTGTAACAAAAATATAAAATAATAAACCAGGAGGGGAAAAAAAAATCTTTGGCCTGTGACAAAATACCATGAGGATAAACTAAGTACATCTTCCAATAACAGTGAGCCTTTTTGCAAGCATGACAAATATTTGTCCCGTAATACATTAATTATCATAGTAATGTGCAAAATTTGCCAAAGAAGATAATCCAGCCAGGCAATTTAGAATCTTTCTGATTTTCCAGGCTTCCTAGGATAAAAATGAGAGGTAAGCAAAGTTGTTCAAATAATTAATTTTTTCAATTAATATCCTCTGGAATTATGCCTATTTGGGTAAATGTAAAAACCTATTTCTAGCTTTTGAAACACAGTCCTAGTTTTTCTTGTCCTATAAATAGTTCTTGATTTGATACTACAACATTGTTTTTACTGCAAGAAAAATCCTCTACTTTTTTTTAATTTGAAAAGAATAAACAGATCATTAACTTGCTAACACAAATAACATTCTATGCACATACTCTATTAGAAAATATACCAAAAAGTATACCTTACTAAATTCTTTCCTTCTTGCTTCATAGGAGGGACATGAGATTTTAGTTGTTCCTTTTGTGTTATGCTGAACCAACATCAAGACTTTTTTGTGTTTTTTAGAAATTTTGCTGCAGAAATGGAGAATGAAGAATAGCACATTCATTAAACCCAAAATTGTCATTTTTGGACTCTTTAAAGTACTGACCAGTGGTCTAAAACTTTACTTAAAATTATTGTTTATAGTTGCACTTGTCCTGGCTAATATGTACTGTACAAGGTAATATTGATACTGAGATGTTTCCAGTGTGCAGCTGGTTCTGTGATTAGAAAACACCCTCAGTTGCCTAAAGATGATTAAAATAAGAAGTTTACATCCTGGCTTCCAATCAACATCATTGCCAGAAAATTAAAAGCCATCTGGTCTGCAAGGCCTGACTGGAATCTTACACTTGAATTGCCTTATCACATTGTACAAATTAATTTTTCATTTCTTTCAAGCCTGTCATGGAGAAAATTAAAATTATAAGAAAAATAATGTTTGCCTCCATTTCAGAGTTCTTGTTTCAGCAGAGAATGACAACCTATCCTGTGTTATAAAGGATTCATTCTATGTTCTGAAAGAACATAGTCACTTTCATGCCTATGTAAAAGTGAGACAGATCTCCATGTCTGTGTTAGTAGGAAAAAAGAGATACCTAGGACATTTATTTACAGTCAAATAAAACTAGCATCTTTAAGGATATTAAAATTTTAACATTTCTGAAAAGAAATTTATTGTGCTTTGTAGTCACTATACCCACAGTTCAGCTTGCAAATACAAATGTTGACTGTGAATTGCATCTGTATTGAGCATTGATCCAATATATCTTCACAATTACTCAGTGTGTAATTTTGTTTACTGAGTGACTTGAAAAATATTTCTAAGGAAATTCGTAAGCATGGAGTTTCATGAAAATCTTGTTACTGTTTTCTCCCTCTGGTTTTTTTGCCCAAACAATTCTACTAGTCCACTTGCCAACATATCCCTAGTGATAGGATTTTACTGCATCCATTAATGAAATCCCTCTCTCTCTTGTTTAGAGAAAAGTATGTTGGGGGAGACTGTTTCCAAGACTTTACAGAAGTCCAGGTAAATGATATTTGTAACCCGTCCCTTGTCCAATGATTTGGCTAGTTCATCATGGAAGGCCACTGGGTTGGTCAGGCAGGACCTGCCCTTGGTGAAGCCATCCTGGCTGTCTCAAATCACCTCCTTGTCCTCCTTAGCACAGCTTCTAGGAGGATCTGTTCTATCATCTTCCCAGGGACAGAGGCTAGGCTGACAGAGGGCAGTTACCAGAACATTCCTTTCACTCTTTTCAAAGATGGCTGGAATATTTCCCTTCTTCCAGTCACCTGGGGACTTCACCTGACTGCCATGATTTCACAAATACCACAGAGTGGCATGGAAGAGACATCAGATATTTCCCCAAGGACTCTGCGATCCATCTCATCAGGCCCTAAAGACTTATGTACATTCAGGTTCCCCAGATGGTCATGAGCCTGATCTTACAGTGGGAGAGACTTTGTCTCCCCCACACCTTGAGGTTCACCCACTCAAGTGATGTGGGCAGAGATATTGTCAGTACCTCAGTTTTCTCATCCATTATATTTACCAGCTTGCCAGCCATGTTCATCAGAAGGGTGCACTTTTTTGATCTGCCTATTCTGGCTGACATACTTGTAGAAACCTTCCTTGTTCTCCTGTCTCTTGTCAACCTCAGCCCCAGCTGTGCCTTGGTCTTGCTGACCCCATCCCTACACAACCAGGCATCAATCTTAAACTCTTCCCAGGTTACCTGTACTGTCTTGTGAGTTCTTTCCCCTTAGTTTAACCAGCAGGTTATTAAATTCTCTCATGCATGCATGAGAGACTCATGCATGCCAGTTTCTTCCCTTCCTTTTCTGATTGTTTACTGTGAGTCAAGAGTTGCTGTGCTTTTTGGAAAATGTCTTGAAATATCTGCCAGCTTATTTCTGCTCCCTTGTCTCTGAGGCAGTTTCCCAGGGCATCCTACTCATTAATTCCTTGAGCAGCTGGAGTTTGCTTTCCTAAAATTCAGGGTCCTGACTATACTCTTCTCCTGTGTCATACTCCTCAGAACTGCAGACTCCACCAGTGATGTTCACTGCAGCCCTGGCTGCCTCCATCCTTGGCATCACCCATGAGCTCACTTGCACTGGTGACCATCAGGTCCAGTAACAGATGCCCTGTGTCAGGGCTGTCCACTACCTGGCTTAGGAAGTTCTCTGTGCATTCCAGCAGCCCCCTGGATTGCCTAGAGCTCACTCTGTTCCTTTTCCAGCAGAGGCTGGGGGTGGAACTGCCCCAGCAGGATGAGATCTGGTGAGTTCAGGGCCTCCTGTAGCTGAAGTAAGAAGGTGGTGTTGTCAACAGGCTCCCCTGGGTCAGGCAGCCTGTAACAGACACCATCCACAAGGTTCCCTTTGTTCCCTCAGTCTCTGACTCTCACCCATGAACTTTTGACCTGTTTGTGGCTGTTCTTCAGAGTCCTTCACAATCCATTCATTTCTTGATGCAGAGGGCAATCCACAGAAGGCCTTGCCTATCCTTCTGAACAGCCTGTAGCCATCAACAGCCACACTCATCATGGGATTCATCCTACCAGCTTCCAGAGATGATGACTAGTTCATATCCTTTTAGCAGCACAGTGGCTTCCAGCTCCTTCTCTTTGTTGTCCATCTGTGTCCACTGGTGTAGAGGGAGTTCAGCTGTGCTGTTGGCCATGCCACCTTTTCAGAAGAGCATGCCTTAACTACATTGAAATATTTCAGTTGTGTTCGCCTGTCAGCTCCTATCACCTCTGGAGCCCTTGGCACATTTCTGTAAGACCAGCTTTATGCCCAGCACAAGGATGAATTGTATAAAAGTTAAATAATTAATTCTAAGGACCATCAGTTTATAATGAACCATGGCTTAAAACCTAAATTCTGCATTGAATCAACTTGTGTGCCAACACCAATTCCCTCCTGCTGATATGTCAGCGTTGTGAGTAGCAACCTCAGCAAACAGGATGTAAAGACAAATAATACTTTTAACTGTTGGCAACTATTTCTCCTTTGGATACCTGTCCAAATGTTTTTTAAATTTTAAGGTATGTAGCTAGCTCTGTCATCCAATTTGTCACTACACTGCCTGCATGCCTTAGCCTGAACCTTAAAAGCAACTACCATAAACTCAGCATATTCTGCAACTGAAGGATGGCTGAACAAATGTAAATATCCTGCCATAGAATATCTCAGGGAAGGAGTTAATTTCATCATTTGAGATTTTGGGATGCCTTTTTTCCCCCTTTCTGTTTCAGACACATGTGAACTTTGCTATCTGAAAAGAGAAGCCTCCCAGGAATCCTGTTGATTCTAACCAACAATGCTAAACCTTTGTGGTATCCAATTTTTTAAAAGATTATATTATTATGACTACATAACGACTATATGTATAGTCTTTAAATATGTATATATATAAAGACTATATGAAATAGACAATTGTGAGTGTTTTTTAATTGATATATTTTCATTAATTAATGTGGAGAAATGATGACAGGTGTTTTGAAATACATCAGTGGAATGAACCTTTGTATTTTGTATTGTGTTTGTCTTAAAAATTTAGTATTAAGTATTTTTGGTAATCTTTGTTTTGTCATGTCCTCAGACAACAAGACACCAAATTTTATTTATTTGTAGTGTTCAGTCTTTTGCTGAACACTAAAAGATATTTCATCAGAGTTAATTGTAAATGCATAAAAAAACATATTAAATATCTTTAAAAACAATTTTCAAGTAATTCATATTGGGTAAGAAGAAAGTTTTCAATGAGGGATATTTTTAATGTATCAAGTAGATATTAAATACATCAGAACACGTACTGAAATATTTTTATCCCTTACTGGTTAGAGTACTTTTGACTGCCTAAATTGTTTGGGTTGCATCAGGGAACTTAGGGAAATTATATTAATTTTAGGGAAGCTATATTATTTTTCATGTTTAGCTTTTTTTTGGTCAGATAGTTGTGCAAAAGGAAAGTGTACATTGTGAGCAGCAATGTGTTGCTAGTTAGATTAATGATTTGCAGACTGCTGACTGCTTTCTGTGTGTGCATGTGTGGCATAAATCCTGGTCTCAATGCACCTGCTCAAATGATACACTAATTGGTCTGATAGAATTATGTTTGTTTCCCATAAAAATTAATTTGTCAGTAAAAAAACCCAAGCAGACCTCTCATTCACTTGATAAACATGAACTAGCCTATTTTGAAGCCATTTCTTTCTGTAAATCAGGTAATTAAATACATTGAAGTGTTTAATTTTGAAGGGAAAGAATAAAAATGTAAGTTCTGTGTGATTCTCAAGGATAAATGGTCAGGGATTTTTGACAGTCCTTGATGTATTTCTATCTGTAGAAAGCTATTTTATTGTTTTTGCTATATTTTTTGTATACAGTGGTGCTGCTATGCTGAAATAGACATGTCCAGAGTAAGGAATTCATCTACATCACAGAATCCCAGCATGGGTAAGGTTGGAGAGCACCATGTTGGAATTCTGGAAACTTAGATTTTAAGATTTTAATGTGTAGTAATATATATGAAGCAATATAGAGGATTTAAGGTGTTGTCGAAGTCCTTCTTCTCCACCTTCTTCTTCCTTTTTCTTCATGGATTTAGGTGGTTTTCTGTAATTGGTTGATGGAGTCCGCATTGCAGACTTCAAGTTGCTAGTTATTGGGTTTAAAATGAAAATCATTTAGGTTGCATTTCATAATTAGACGGATTGTCCTGGAAAAGACCTGGTAGAGATAGAGAAGTACTC
Source organism: Argya squamiceps (assembly GCA_037834095.1). Taxonomy (NCBI): domain Eukaryota; kingdom Metazoa; phylum Chordata; class Aves; order Passeriformes; family Leiothrichidae; genus Argya; species Argya squamiceps. The sequence goes on from JBBMKD010000115.1 coordinate 55,664,566, forward strand.
CATTTTACCTCTGTTCTCTAACTTGCTAGTTAGAGCTCATGGCGTCTAAGTCTGTAAATAGATAAGAAATAATAAACATACAAGTCTGAACACAAACTTTGCCTCCTGTGTATTAATCTCCATCCCAGCAGGGAAAAAGAAGCCAGAACTGTCACAGTACCACAGTGGGTCATCTGGGCCAATCTCCCTGGTCAAGCAGGGCCATCCTAGAGCACATGACACAGGACTGCACCTAGGTGGTTCTTGAGTGACTCTGGTGGGGGAGGCTCCGCAACCTCTCTGGGAAATCTGTTCCAGTGCCTAGTTATCTGCAGAGTAAAGATGTTCTTCCTCACATTCAGGTGGAACTTCTGTGTGTCAGTTTCTGCCCATTGCTTCTTCTCCTATTGCTCAGCGCCACTGAGAAGAGCCTGGTCCATCCTCTTGACACCCTTCCAACAGATACTGATAGACATTGATCGCGACCCCTCTCAGGCTCCTCTCGAGGCAGAACAGGCCCAGCTCTCTCAGAGTTTCCCTACAAGAGAGAAGTTTAAGTGCCCTCATTATCTTTGTTGTCATTCACTGGATCTGCTTCAGGAGCTCCATGTCTCTCTTGTCCTGAGGAGCCCAGAACTGGACACAGCACTCCAGGTGAGGCATTACCAGAACTG
>JBBMKD010000115.1:55665637-55699574 GCA_037834095.1 Argya squamiceps
TACTGGGCTTGTACTGAACCCTGGGGAACACCACCAGTGACAGGCCTCCAACCAGATCCTGTGCCAGTGATCACAACCCTCTGGGTTCTGCCATTCAGCCACTTCTCAATCCACCTTGCTGTCCATTCATCCCAGTCCACACCTCCTGAGTTTTCCTACAAGGATGTTATGAGAGACAGTGACAAAAGCCTTGCTGAAGTCGAGGTTCCACTGCTCTCCCCTCCACCATCCAGGTAGTTGTGTCATCATAAAAGTCAATCAGGTTGGTCAAACATGATTTATCTGCAGTGAATCCATGCTGACTATTCCTGATCACCTTGTCATCCACAGGAACTTCCAGAGACTGAGGTGAGGCTGACTGAAATTAGGCCCCTCTGTCCTCCTTCTTGTTCTTTTGGGGTGATAATTGCTTTCTTCCAGCCCTCTGGAGCCACTTCTGATCTCCACAACCTTTCAAAGGTGATATAGTCACTGGCCTCACTATGGTGTGGACCATCTCTATCAGCACTTGTGGATGCATCCTGTCAGAGCCCATGGACTTCACAGCCTCAAGTTTGCCCAGGTGTTCTCAGAACCCATCCTTTTTGACCAAGGGAAAGCCTTCCTTACAACATTCCTTTATCCTGGATTTGTGAATCAAAGAGACTCAGGTCAGCATCTTAGGGCTGGTATTGCCAGTAAAGACTGATGAAAAGAAGACATTCAGTAACTCTGCCTTCTCTATGTCCTCTGTAACCAGGGTTCTTCACTACTCATTTAGTAACAGCTCCACATTATCCTTTGTTTTCCTTCTATTATTACTGTATTTGAAATAGCCCTCATTGTCATTGACAACTTTGGCCATCAATGTATATTTTCTAATTTTTAGCTGAAGTAGCCTTCAGATTTTCATGAATTTACTATCTAAATATATACATCCTTGATAAGACAGTTAATTGTGAAACAGTGTTCATTTGCATCAATCTAATGTTCCATGAAAGGAAGAGAGTTGGTTAATTTTGAGTTCTCACTTTGGCTGTTACAGAAATTGATCTATTAGGCAAGATTCATTTAACATTGAAAATGTTTGGTATATAGAAATGAAATATTTTCAGTATCTGAAAACATTATTTCTATCATTACTATGATCTCAGCTTTCACATGTCTAAATTTTTTTTACAACATAGGCAAGAAGAAAAATCTGCATATTGAAGTTTTTCATAAATACATGCTTCTACTCCACTAAATCTCTCCAGAAATTCCAGCAGGCTTTGCCACACATTTGCTCTTTCAAGAGTATAGTTGCAATCTTTGATCCTTTGCTCCTCATTTCTTCCATGATGATAGATCCATACAGGATAATGGAATTTTGAATATTATTATATTCAAGTGTCAAATTGAGACATAACAGTATCAGGAAAATATATAATTAATTTATGTGAGTTATACAGGTTGGGAAGGGAATAAGGAATATAGAAGCTAAAGATGACTTCAAATAGAATATAAATTAGTTGGAGCATGAATGAAAAGCTAATATATCACAAGTGTTACAAATCATATTGTCTCATTTAATATAATAAGTATATCAAACAGATCAAGTATACACATGTTCCTGTATGTTGATCTGCAATCTTTCCATAATACAATTTTATGAACATGAAATATTTTATAAAATGATAGGCTTGTGATTCTTGTGATTAACTGAACAGGTTAGTTTTGGCTGGCCACTAGAGAGAGAAGACCAGAGCTCATCACATAAAAACTGACTATTCTGCTAGGAATCTCCTGTACAGAAGCTGGTTCAATGACAGAAATTGTCATGAGCTAAATTCTAAATTCTACATTCAAGTACCATTTTGCCCAGATGCTATTCCCACTAGAATTGTTACATACCCACACATATATATATACACAAATACAACATAAACTTGATTGAATTATTTAACATGGATGTTGCTAAAGAAAATTTGCTCTCTATGATTGCAACAGAATGCATTTCACAGCCTTAGAATGAAGACAAGATATTATAACTGAGGATTTTCAGCAGCAGGAGTGGATGTAAGGGGAGGGGTTATAACTTTGGTTAGATGCTTTTTTCCAGTTCTACAAACTGGAGGTCCAATTTCCCCTCTGCATCACAGGAAATATGAAGAATATTTCTTGTTACCACAGCTAGTTACCTTACAATATGGTGTTGCATCTAGTGCATACTAGAGCCAGTGGTGAGCTGTTTCAAGGAAACATAAAATAGTAATTCTAAAACTCATATGAACAATACCCTCCCCAGTATCAGCCCCCTGTGCCACCCCATTTTCTGTGGTAACTAAAATAAAGCAAATTCATATAATAAAATATAGATTAGATGGATTGGAATCTAAATTGCATCCATTTCTAATAATCATTCATTTGAAGAGAGTACAGAAGCCAAATTCAAGTATTTTCATAGCCATGGGAATGTGACAAAATACATATTGTGGACCCTCCTGCTGGAACAGAGCATGTTCTCTGAAGAAGCAAAAGTTATTACTTCTTTGGATGTATTTAACATGGGAAGGATAAAAAGAAGTAGTTCCCTAAGTCTAAAGAATTGATATAAATACTGGGGAATGTGAAATCTTTCTGCCTTTTCCATCAATCAGGAATTGGGAATGGATGACAATTTTGAAGAGGGTTCTTCCTACATGGATATGATTTGGAAAGAGAGCATAAATTTATTGATTTTGTCATGTGCCTTATAGAGCAGCAGAATATTGTGAGTTGGAAGGGACCCACAAGGGTCATCAATTCAGCTTTAAAGTCAGTGGCCCAAATGGGGAATAAACACACAACCATGGCAGTGTTAGCATCATTCTCTGACCAACTGAGAGCTCTTGGGAAGCTTCAGCTGGTATTGATTCTCTTTGAAATAACAGAATAAACTGAGATTTTGCTTAGCTCATTTTTCAGGGGGATAATTCTAGAGATTAACTTGTCCCTCTAACTTAATTACTTTATCTTTCTATGGAATGTTTTCTTCACCTGAATTAATGGCTTTTTTGGCTCACCTAAAATTTCACTGCTACCTTGGACACGATTTTTCCATTAAAGTAATTTTTTTCCACTTGGTTCTGTTGCATTGCCTTGGATGGCTCTTAGCTCTTTCAGGATTTGATGCCACGTAGTGGAACTCCACTTTTCAACAGCTTTGTACACCTTTCTTCATAGTGCTTCATCTAGTATTTTGATCTACTCTTGATTATACATACAATCCTAAGTATACTGGTCTAAAAGCTAGTCTAGAACAAAGGCTTATGTTCTGTAAATGTTGCTTCTGAAGTTTTTGAGTTAGATGAGTGTATTTTTTTCTTGTACAGCCATGCATTTTTCATACTGTAAAAGCATTGACTTATTTTTTTAAAAAGTGTTGTGTTTTATTTATGGTTTTTGATTTTTTTAAAAGACAATTGCTTTATATAATGCTATTGTCTTTCTAGCTTCTGTAATTGAAGAGAAGGAAATGTCATTGTTTTATCCTCTTAAATACAGGAAATATAGGAAGGCAAAGGCCAGTAAATACACTTTTGTAACATTACATAACAAGAGGAGCAATTAAAGTAAATTTTCAAACCAGTGTGAATTCAGCCTTATGTGTGCAGGATGTAAGTATGAATGCTCAGATGTGTTATTTTTTATGGGTGCTACTATTTTTTGGGAGGGCAGAGTACATGGTCTTTGTGTACGAAGAAAACGTCTGTTCACAACAGTGGCATCCTGATAAACATTACATTCACATTGTTTTATCCCCCTTTGCTCTGGGTGCCCTGCATAAGGAGCAAAGGGCTTTGCTTCAAGTATTTACTATTCATTATTGGTAATGAAAAAAGAAAAGAAAAAAGATGGAAAGAAAAAAAAAGATTAGAAAGGCACACTTAGAAAATGAGCTGGCAGAAATATCTGCTAACTTGGCAGAGCAGGCAAAAAAGAGGAGTCATTTACTGTCGAGACACAAAACAGTTCTTTTCAGTTCATACCGTATAGAAGCAGGGACATACACCTTGCTTTTTATTTTACTAGCATTTGGCAAAGAAAATCTGTACTCAGTGGAAATGAAAATAGGTAATCTTTCTACCTTAGTCCCCAGTCAGTGCTTTGTGGCAACTGTCTGCTGCTTCTTTTTAATGCATTACTCGGAGCATGATAGAAATTTGAGCATCAGGGTGGCCTAAACTTGCGAGTGGGGGCGTTGATAGGTGTCATTAGAACCCATTTGCAGGTATTCAAGCGTGACTTCCCCTGGCCTTCAGACATACCAGCAGCCTTCTGCTCTTGAGCTGGAAGATGAAGGTCTTGTTAGAAAGAAAAAAATCAGAACAAAGTACTCCATTCGTGCCTTACAAGAAAATTGCTGTCTAATACATTGCTTGACACACTGGTTCTAAAAGATTTCTTTTCCTTGGAGAGATACTAAACACATACTTTACTATTATTTGGTGGAAGTATTAAAAACATGTCTGTACTTACCATATCATGAAACCAATTTGGGGATTTTTTTCTTTTTTATTGCTGCACTTTCTAGATTTTTAAAAGTTTAAGCAGATGTAAATCCTTCTCTGTGATATATTATTTTAATTCACGCCATTACTTGTATTAGAAAAATAATCATGGCCTTTAATTTTCTAATTCATTGAGTGGATTTCTGTAACGTTTTAGTCAGAATAGTCATATTTTTAATTGAAAACCTGATCACATTTTTAATTATTTAGTGAATGAATAAATAAATTAATTAAACTCGTAATTGTAGTGGGTTAATTTTGCTGTGTTTGACAGTAATTGTGCAGGATATACTAAACAAAAATTGAATCAATCTGTCACTGCACCTGCTCAGACAGATTTCATTAGGAAGCTGAAGTTCAGTATCATTTTAGGAATGACCTTGAAAATTATATTTTGAAGAAACACATATTATAAAAGTTGTGCCAAATATTCCACATTTGTGTTCTCTTTTCACCTTTAATGTTGCCTGCAAGAATTAAAATAAACCTTTGGGATAGGAAAATGTAAATATAATGTTTAGTTTTTGCATCTAACATGTATTTACACACTTGTAGCAAATGTTAAAACTCCAGGATAAAAAGCCAACATTACAAAAGTGATAATAAGTAAAAACTTAAGAATCAGGAAAAAGTAGATGAAAGAAGGAAGATTTTAAAGGTGCATAAAAGTGCTGTAAACATTGACAAAATTTCAGTAATGTTTGTGTCAGCAGTGAGTTCAGGTATTTTGGTGCCTCCAGTCTTAAGATATACATTGCCTTTTTACTGGGCTATATTCTGGAAAATGCTGAAATAGTGTAGTTAACCAGTGGAATGCATGTCAAGCCTATCTGAAATCTTGTTTTCAAGAATTCTTCACACTCAGATCTTAGCAATGTCCTAAAGCTGTACAAATTCTGGCTAATAAAATTAGCTACAGTGTCTATTTCTTGTTATAACTTGAGTTATAACAAGAAGTATGAAGTATAGAGGGAGAGGGTAAAGTAGGCCAATGCTCAAATTTTAGATAGAGAAGTGAGCAGTCGCTTACCATGTCTACAAGATTTAATTGGGATTGGGTGTGGATTGAACTGCTCCCTAAAGGAACATGAGGCCAGGTGGGAGGACCGTGGTTTTAAATAGCTACTAATGATTCATTTGTGGTTGCTAAATTATGTTATTACCCAGTAGGATGTATCATACATTTCATAGTCTTGTCACAACATTCAGTAACGATGTGGTAGTACAGCAAAGAGAATACAAGGTACAGCTCATATAAAGAAGAGGGCCCAAGTGACATTCATTTGTACTTTAAGGACAAATGCTTAGATGTGCACCTGGGCTGGGCAGCCCTGGGTGTCCAGACAGACTGGGCAGTGAGAGGCTGGAGAGCAGTGCCATGGAAAGGGCCCTGGGCTCCTGGGCCATGGCAAGTTGAACATGAGCCCGCAGTGCCCTGGCAGCCAGGAGGGCCAACCCTGTCCTGGGGGCATCAGGGACAGCACAGCCAGCCAGGCAAGGGAGGGGACTGTCCCCTCTGCTCTGGGCTCTGGTGGCCTCATCTTCAGGGCTGGGGGCAGTTCTGAGTGCCACAGTATCGGAAAGACATTAAAGTTTGCTCTCACCTGAAACACATACACTTAAAATAAGTATTTTACTTGATGGTGACACAGTGTCCTGTAAAATGACAATACACTTTCTATCCGTAAAGTAGTATGTCGATTATTTTTGGTTTGTGTATTATATCTGAGTAGCAGTATTTGGTAAGCAAAGGACTAGTTTTACCAATATTGACAAAACAATACTAACTAAAAAATTAGTATCTTTACTGCTGCTTGCTTGTACAAACACGCTTTTGTTTTGCACAGAAGCTAAGTATAAATCTTTCATATATTCATTACAAACTAGTTGAGCTTCTGTGTCAATTTTATAATTACTTCAATTTTTTTCCTTTGAACTTCTAGTATGCCCCAGAAAATGGAGATAGAACCACTTTGTTTCATCAGCAGTTGCTTCATGTTCAACAGGTATTTTTGAGGAAATGTAAAGAAAAGCTATGCCATAGAAAGTAGTGGTTCATTTTTTCCACAGTTTTTTTGTTCATCTACATAGAAAAGAACTTTATATCCTGACGTTGCTGAACCTTACTCCCAGTTTTGGATTTTTGTTCCCTCATTCTTAGGCTTTCCATACAAACCTTTTTTTTTTCCCAGAAGGTAATTAATAAAAAAACTTACATGTTCTGTTGATTAGTAAAAGGATTTGTTCTTCTCCATTTCATTAAAAAAACCACTCACTCAAAAAAAACCCCCAAATTCTCTGGCAACATAAGCTTACCTTTGACACAAGTCCTTGTCGTACATGGACTTAAATAATAAAGGCAGAACCTTAGATCTGATCCCTGAATTAGAATACAATAGAACAGGAATAGTTCAATTGGAAGAGACCTACAATGATCCTCCAGCCCAATTGCCCCGAGGCTCACCAAAATCTACAGCACGTTGCCAAGGGCAACATGCCCTTAGCATTTGTTGTCCAAATGCCTCTTAAACACTGACAGGCTGGGGGTACTGGCCTCTCTAGGAAGCCTGTTCCTGGGTTACAACACCCTCTTGGTAAATAAATGCTTTCTAATGTCTGGTCTAAACCTCCCCTGCCTCAGCTTTAAACCATACCTGTGAGTGCCATCACGCAATACCAGGGAGAGGAGATCAGCACCTCTGTCTCCACCTCTCCTCCACAGAAAGCTGCAGAAGACCCTGAGGTCACTCCTCAGCCTCCTTCTCTCCAAACAGACAAACTCCAAATCCTGAACTACTCCTCATGGGACATACCTTCCAGCCCTTTCACCAGCTAGACTTGCTCACTAGAGTTGAAGAGGTGCTTGCAGAATCAAATTTTTTTAGGAGTACAAATAGTATTATATACTACCTCAGTTTCTCTGTCTGGATGTCAGACATTTTCAATAATTTATTTTTTGTTGGATTGCAGTATTTGAACAGCATCATAAGACTACAAGATGATACAGTACACTTTGAGATAGCCCAGTACTGCTTTGAGCAACTTGTTGGGTAATTGGGTGATCAGGAGCATATGAAAACCTTATTATCCCATGCAGAAATGGAGGAAAAAGAAGTCACTGTGTACAATGTGTCTGTGTGTTGTGACCTATGCCTATCCTGCAGCAAAAATCCAATACTTCTCATGATATTTGGAAAGTGCTGCAGACACTATACAGGCAAAAACTGAGGTGAATTCTGATTCCTTCTTGATGCCATGAAGTTCTTTGCATGATAGAACTAAACATTAAGGTAAAATACCCATAGGGCAGAAATCAAACTCTAGTTTATTTGTATACACCCATTAATTTGACCAAAATGGTATGTTTTCTCTAATGCAGATATTGCTTTCTTATGGACCTAAGATATATTTTCTATGCGATTTTTATATATTTTCTACGTGATTTTTTTTTCACCCAAAAGCCTTTTATTTTGCAGAGGTTACCTTCTGTCAATCATGGTAAATTATAAATTTTCACCAAACACCTTACTCTTTTTGTCATGAAAGTAGCAAGTAATAAAATTTCTGACCATTCATTTAGAAATAGTTTAACATTGAGAATGTACAGGAGGCTATCCCACACAGGAGGAAAAACAGACTACACAGAGCCAAATATTTTCAGTCAGACATAGTGTACCTGTCCCAAGCCTCAAACTTCAAGACCTTGAGATTGAAAATGAAATCATAGATGTTAACTTCTTGTGGTGTTAGCTTTCCTAATGATGTACAGTTCTCTATGGGGGGCCTCACAGCAGAGAATGATTTGCCAAAGAAACTTTAATGCTCAGATACAAAGTAAATGTTCAGCACCTGCGGAGTTTTGTATTTGATACAGTCTCTTGTTATTTTTTATAGCATGACTATAATTTTCTGTGTAAAATTCTATTTTTTCTTCGTGAACTTTATGGGAATTCATAAGAAACCTGTGATATATCAGTAGACTGATATAATTATTCCACAAAAAGACATTTTGTTCCAGTTCATTAATGCTGGAATACTTACTAAATTATGTAGTTAGCATTAAGAGATTTTATTAACTCCTGTGATCCTATCTTCACAACAGGAGACTCCTTAGGTGGAAGTATCTGTTTTTTTCCCAAGGTATTTTATTTCGTCTGAAGTGATGCTTGCTTTTAAAGTCTATTTTCCTCCAGTATTTCATTATCTTAAGTTTACTGAAGTACTTAGAGAGCTTAGAGAGCTCACATAATTACATGAACATCTAAGAAAAGCAATTGGGGCATTACTGACTAACATTTTTCTCTCTTATTGTGGATGACACCAGGAATTGAGTCCTAATTCATGAATGAGCTTTCACAAAAACACTACATGGTGGTTTACACTCAGACTACAGCGAGGTAATTTTTTCTAGTGAAAGAGAATCACAGAATCATTAAGGCTAAACCATGTCCCTAAGCACTACATCTACACACTTTTTTGAATGCTTCCAGGGACATTGATTCCCCCACTTGCCTGGTCAGCTTGTTCCACCGCCTTCTTAATGCAGAAATTTTTTCTAATATCCAATCTAAACCTCCCTAGATGCAACTTCAGGCCATTTACTCTGGTCCTATCACTCGTTACCTGGGATTAAATACAGATCAACACCTCATTACACCCTCCTCCCTTCAGGTAGTTGTAGAGAGCAATTAGATCTCTGAGCTTCCTTTTCTCCAGCTGAAAAACCCCAGCTCCCTCAGACACTCCTCATAAAACTTGTTCTCCAGATAGTTTGGCAAAGGTGTCAAGAGTACAGCAAGAACACATATAGGGCATGGTAACTCTCAAAACTACTCCTGGAAATTTGGCAGGACAGCAGGCTCTTCAGGAATATTTCCAGCTTGGGTTCCATGGCAGGGCAATCCAGCGAGCCAGTGTACATCTTTAACATTGCTCATGATTCCTGTAAAAATAGAATACTTTAAAAATTAATTCATAGCTTTTAAAAATCAGTCTAAATTTAAAAGTTAGAAACACAGAATTTATCTCAGGATAATAATTCTCTTGTGGCTATACAGACCTATTTAAAAATATTAGTGTTATGTGAATCAGTGATTCAAACTGGCAAGATTTGCTGAGATCTTGACCAGGACGTATCATTTGGACTATTGTTTACCTCATGTCCTGAAAGTCATTGGAGAACTCAGACTTGCATTACAAAAGGAAAATGAACACAGCCTGGGTCAAGAAAACCAACAAAAATGCAACAGGAATTTAGTATTAAATACATGACTATAATCCATAATTAATTGTCACAATATTCTGTTGTAACATCAAATTTTACATACTTGGATTATAAATAGATTATTTTTATATAGATCTGAAATAATATCTGAAATTGTAACAATTAATGCTGAAGAAATAGAACGAAAGAAAACTTGAGAAAGATAGAAACTTCATGTTTCTGTGTTTAAAAATTTTTAATAGGGTCTGGTAAGACTTTATAGGGATCAGGTTACCTTTGCTCTCAGCTTTACAAGGATTTTTTTCTTCCTGCTTCCAATAGATTTTTTTTTTTGACTGCCACTAACCAAGCCTGAAATAGTTAGCTGTAAATCTGGTCTAAAGTGGAAATTACACTAATTAATTTATTTGATAAATATAGTATATATTTTTCTTTAAATACATGACATTTGCAACGTATGTTTTCTTTTGCTCTCATTTTTTTGCTTCTCTGTGTGTGTATGTAGATATATGAATTATATACATTTCATAATCACCAGTGAGGGAGAACTTACAAATATATGAGCAGTTATAGTCAAACTCTTAGGCAATGCAATAGGAAAATTATATTTTTATGTCCCAGTGCTTTTCAATTGATCTTTAATTTAAGTAATCTCCCTCACCAATTCCCATAAGAGGCTAGAAAAAATACCTTGCTATTATTTGAACATAATCTTCCTCTTGGTTTATTTCTGTTCTAACTGAATTGACTCTTATTGTACTGCTGTTACTGTGAGGAACAAAACAAGACAGAGCTGCCAGAGTTATGCTTCAAAATGTGATTAAAGAAAAGAGAAATATAGAATCATTGTGGTTGCAAAAGCTCTTTAAGATCATTAAGTCAAAATGTAAACACAACACTACCAATGTCAGCTCTAACCCATATCCCTAAGTGACCCATCTATACATATTTTGGATACTTCCATTGATTGTGACTCTACTACTTCCCTGAGCAGCCTGCTCCAATGCTTGACAACCCTTTTTCATTAAGAAATTTTTCCTAATATCCAATCTAAAACTCCTCTGGTACAGCTTGAGGCCATTTCCTCTTGTCCTATTGCTGGTTACTTTGGAGAAAAGATCAACCTCCACCTGGCCACAGTCTCCTTGCAGGCTGTTGTAGAGGGTGATATGGTCTTCCCGGAGCCTCCTTTTCTCCAGGCTAAACACCCCCAGCTCCCTCAGCTGCTCCTCACAGGACTGGTGCTCCAGATTCTTCCCCAGCCCCATTGCCCTTCTCTGCACTCTCTCCAGCCCCTCAGTGTCTTTCTTGCACTGAGGGCCCAGAACTGGACACAGCACTCGAGGTGTGGCCTCACCAGGGCCCAGCACAGGGGGACAATCCCTGCCCTGGCCCTGCTGGACACACCATTGCTGATCCATTGGCCATTGGCCTTCTTGGCCCCCTGGGCACACCCTGGCTCATGTTCAGCTGCTGTCACCAGCATTCCCAGATCCTTTTCCACTGGGCAGCTTTCCAGCTATGCTGCTCCAAACCTGTAGTGCTGCATATGGTGTTTCCATGACCCAAGAGCAGGATCCAGCACTGCATCTTATTTAAGGTAAATGCTCTTCTGCTAGTACATTTAAAACTCAAATTTTTTTCTCCTGCACCACAGGTCTTAGAGAAAAAGGAGTAACAGCAGTGCCAGGAATAAATTATTTGGTTTTAAAGATTTTTCTATCACAAGTTATTGCTGCTAGTGTTTTAAAGTACATCAAAAGTGATGAAAGTACACACAGACTAATGATAAGAACTGGCAGGGTTTGGAAAAGATTTAAGGGATAAATGTTTTAAATTAAAAATCAGTAACCCTTGCTTGCGTCGTCTTCTCAAGAAAGACTTAAAATAAAAATCCACCGGGTTTCAACTTCTTCTCCATGTATGTCCACAGTAACATAAAAATGCTGTTGAATCTAGAACAAGGAATGCTTATTATGACTGAAATTATCAATTCAGCATTTGAAGATGCTTTTGGAAGTCACATATTGTCATCCTTTGTATGGAAGCAGTCTGACAATAAGAGGTTGCACAACAAATGAAGATTGAAAAGGTTGATCAAAAGATTGAAATAGTTAAACAAAATTTCTTTGACTACATTAAACAAATTAAATAATTATGTAAATATTTTAGAAAAGATTGAGTTTTTAATGACTTAAAATTATTGCACAGGAAAGAAAAGAAAGATTATGATATTTAATTCTCTTACTAGAAAAGCTGTTGCAGTAGTCCATTTGAAACCAACCAAAGAGCAAGTATGAAAATTCATAAATCATAAATTGCATAACCTTGAGGGAGTGAAATGGTGAAGAGAGAAACTTTTCACAAAAGATAATGGTGAAAGAAATTATTTTCTGAAATGTCAGAAATTTCAAACAGTGTCAATAAGCTGTAATTTTAGGGATGCACTGATATGTGGCAAAATAATTTTGGGTGTATAAGACTTAGTCCCACAAGAATATTTACTATGGGAACTGGGAAGAAAAATCTAACATTCCTCTATTCAACAATATTCAGCAATATTCAACAAACTGACAAAAATAAAAGTGCTTGAACAGTGCAGCTCTTTTAGAAGAAAACAGACAATTATCCATAAGAAAAGCCAACAGATGAACATGAATACAGAAGAAACAGCACAATCACCTAGTGGTATGGGTATTTTGTGAGTACTGAATTCTGAATACATTCAAAATATGAATGCTGATGTATAATTTGGTTTTTGTACATAAACAGTAATAACTTTCAACATCAGTGATTTTACGTGTCATTAAATTTCTGCAGTTTAATATGAAAAGAGAAAAAATCAATTAGAAATAGTTCAAAATGAGAATTAAGATTAAATGTGAGGTAAAGTGTGAATTTTTAATAAAGAACCTTAAAACTTAATAAGTGAATAGATGACAATGACTGATAACTGACGGTGAGTCATCTGTTACATTGCTTTCAGAATTCAGAGCACCAGAACAAGAAATAATGTGATGAAAGAGATTTTTAGTAGAGAAAAATTGTACACATTTTCAGCAGGGACAGACTGATTCAGTTTTAAGGGTTCTCAGAAGAAAATATGAAGTAGAAACAAAAAGAAGCATGACACACACATGCATGCCTAAGGAGATGAGCTAGTAGAATTTTTATGCAACCCCAAAGAAATTAATGAGATTATTCAGAAAATAACTATAAATTATCTTTTAAAAGTTCAGTACTTTTGTCAGTGGATACTAAGAGATAGAAAAGCATTTTTGTGGTCTAATATAAAATATTAAAGCATTATAACCTAAAACGGTGATAAATTTTAGTACCTTGATATGACAGAGCAGCAGTATTACTTGGAGTCATATTGAGCTGAATCACTTAGTCTAATATGTGAAGGCTGAATCCTTTCTTTCACTTGAGGATTTCTGAGGTTCTGCTGTGATACGTGATTACCTGTCACATTGAGAAATTTCATTTCTTCTCTTCTACCCCATACCTTTTCAAAATTTTCAGTGGCTGGGCAAGGTTTGAAGGCAGTGAAGAGGTGCTGGAAATGAAAGATTCCCCACCACAAGTCAGGTAGCCTTCATAAAATACTGCCATCTCCAAACTGCACAAAACTCAAGCCATTAGGTAACCTATTTGCTGACTCTTCTTTATTTCCCCTCCATGTTTTGGTCTCTAAAAACTGCACTGTATCAAGGCAGGGTCAGGGCATATTGGTGCCTGCAGAAAGGTACACTGGTCCGACTCATTCCATCCAGTCTTGTCTGGATTGTGATGAAAGTTGCAGTTCTGTGACCATACTATGTTTCTTCTGCTGCCATAGCAGAAAGAACTGACTGGATTTGCCCACCATGATGATACTCAGTAAAATATTTCCTGTGTCATCACTGTGTTCCTCTATCCCACCTCCCACTGAATAAACATTCTGGACAATCAGCTCCTACAGTGCATTCTAACATGAACGAAATGTTATGGGTTTTTTAATACTGAAACTCAGTTATGTCAGAACTTTAAAGTGTTTGTCACCACTTTAAGACAAATTAGGCAGATTATCAGAGTTGTTTTCTTCTCTTAGAAAACTGATTCTTTAGAGCAGTATAGCTTTCTTCATCATGGAATTCTTGTAAAAAATAAAAGAAATAAGAAGCAATGTTTTTCTGTCTAGAAATTACTACTGCAGGGAGCAGCTGCTGAAACATCACCTTTAGTGAGTCTTGCTGTAGTCGCTGTTACTTTATCCAACAATTTGGAGACTACTCTTCTCTTTCTGGGTCATGGCAGGCTAGTTCAAAACCAGTTAACTCACTCTGCATCAGAGCATGTCCTGAATTATGACACTGTTTCATTATTGTAGACACTGACAGTATCAGCTTGCATCTTCAACATCCCACAATATGTGTGTAGTGGGATTTTTAATTTACTTTTATCATTAGAATAGAAAACAATTTGTGAAGGCTGAAACTTCCCATACAAATGCAGACGAGACCTGATGAGTCATTCACTGAAGATTACCCTGGATGCAAAACTGGATTTCTCATTAGAATAATTCAATTCATTGCTTTCTCTCCACATGCATTGTGCTATTCCAGTTTATATTTAATTTGAACAAGAACTAGTCTGTAACTTATCTATGTAGATGAAGTGTAAGTCTCTTCCCACCCACCTCAAAAGTAATTAGTTGTAGGTAATGATCTGTTTCAATAGGAAAAATTGAGAAAGGCCTACTCCAGTACAGCAAATAGTTTAGTGAAATCCTTCTAAGAGGACAGTAGGGGAGTGAAGTTCTTGTGTTTTATGGCTGGCGTGCTGTGATGGATCGATACTGGCTCTTTAAGAAAGAAAATGAGAAGGAAAGCTGCCTTTCATTTATGAGAGTGGCAGGAAAAAAGGAGAGGAGGTGATGAACCAGCTGAAAACTGATGGATTTGGGTTAGTGGCCTGACCAACATCAGTGGTGTTGTGGTAGGGCTCTTCTTCAGAAGTCAAGAAGAGTAGATCAGAGTAGATCTAAGTAGATCAAAGATTAACTGGAAGAAGCCTCCCATTTTCAGGTCTTAGTCCTGTGGAAGGACCCTATAACAAGGCACATGCAACCTAGGAGACCTCTGGCGTGCTTTGATGACAACTTCTGATGCAGGTAATCAAGACACCAACAAGGAAAAACTCCCAAGTGGACCTCATACTTAAACAAGGAGACCTGTAGAGGAGTTGAATGTGGGCAACAGCCCCAGCTGCAAAGGCTGGGAGTGTGGAGTGCGGGATCATGAGAGAAGGGAAAAGAGAAATAACAAGATCACAGCTCCTAGAGAGTAGGCTTTGGCCTGTTAAGGGGGTTCCTAGAAATGGGATACAGCCCTGATGAGAAGAGTGGACCAGGAGACCTAGTTGATTTTCATGGATCACCTTCTCTAAGCTCAAGAACAGTACACACCAACAAAGGGAAAATCAATAGATGTTGGAGGAAGCCTGCATGTAATAAAGAACTCCTGAATTCCTGATAAACCTCAAGCATTAAAAGGAAGCATACAAGAAGGGAAGGCAGGGGCATATGACTCAGGTAAAATATAGAAATACTGTTTGAGCATACAAGGATGAGTTTATGAAAGCCAAATTTATGTTCAGTTGAAGCTGGAGAAAGACATAAAGGGCAACAAGAAAAGTTTCTACAGGTGCATCAGCAGTGAGAGGAAGACTAGAGAAAATGTGGGTCTGCTGCTGAATGGGTCATGGGACCTGATAACAAACAAGAGGGAAAACACCATACTGCTCAAAGTAAACACTTTGGAGATTGCCATCTGGAAAAAAGATGGGCAGATAAGTACCCGGGCACCCTGGTGAACAAGCTCAGCACGAGGCAGTAGTATGTCTTTGTAACAAAAAAGGCTAAGAGCATTCTGGACAGCATTAGTAAAAACACCTCTAATTTGTCAAGCAGAGTTATTCTTTCCCTCTACTCAGCATATCTGGAGTGCTGTGTTATGTTCTGGGTGCCTCACTACAAGAAAATCATGAATCATTAAATGAGTGCAGCAAAGAATCATGAAGATGATTAAAGAATGTGGGCATGTGACATACAGGAGAAGAATGAGGGCTGGAACTGTTTAGCCTGGAGAACAGAAGGGTGAGGTTATCAATGTGTATAAATGCTCTTGGGGAAGTATTCATAATGGAACCTATGCACTATAGTTCTCAGTGATAAGGCAAAAAACAATGGGCATATATTAACTATTAAAACATATGAAATTTCATCTGAACACAAAAGACTACCTTTTTAATGTTTTAATTTTTATTTATTTATTAACCATGTACTTTAAAAATAGTATTTTTATATTATTTATATTATTTAAAATAATAATAATAATATTAATTATTATTATTATTTTATTATTGAATGATGGTCAAACACTGGGCCAGGTTGTCCAGAAAGACTGAGCAGCCATAAGTCCATAACCTGAATTGACACTGTCCTGACAAACTACTGTCTGAGCTTGCTTGAACACACCTTGAGCTAGATGACCACAGAATTCTTCAGAGATTCTTCACAGATGCTCAGAGATTACGTGATTTGCTCTTGGTTGATTTGGTTTCCAGGAGACTATGGTGTCCTGGGCTATTTGACTCTGAGGAGAAAGGTTGGAGAAAACAAACATCTTGAACCATGCTATTTATGAAAATGTTGAAAGAACCTTCTTTTCATATGTCATGGAATAAGAAGATTTCTGAGATGGAGCAGTTAGGCAGTATACAAAACAAATTTCCTACGCAACTCTGATGGCATAAGTGTTCTTGGAAGAGAGTGTACTTGTGCAATATTATATAAAATATCAGCATGATGTCCTTGTTATGGAACTGGTTTATATCAAGTTTTTACCTTGAGCTATGATTGAATTAACTCAACCAATAGTAGTGACCTGGTGAAGCAGGAACACAGAGCGGTAACAGCACTATCTGACCCCTCTATAAGATTACAATCTTGAATGTTATTACCATTTGAATTTCTACCCATATGTGGGCAATTCAAGTGATCTGAGCTTAAATAATTCTTCTTCTGAGGTTTTTCTGTGTAGATGGAAGTGCCAGAATTTAACTGCATTTAAACTTTGATTTTTGAGAAGATAAGCCTTGTGAAAGAAGATGGTTATAGCAATAAATTTATACTGTTGAATTAATTAATAAAAGAGTGTATTTGGGTGGTTGTTTGGCTTTCTGCTTCTCAGTGTGATTTGCTTTAAGACTTTTATTCATTCTTCTTCTTTCTTTTTTAATTTTCCTGCATCCTTTGTTTTGAGCATTTAGATACAGCAGTGCCTTGTTAATTATCGAGTATGTCTTTAGCAGAACTCTCCATATACTTTTATCGAGACAGTAATTTGTATAGGCTTTTTTTATGAAATCATGAAGTACAAACACAGGAGGACCATCCTGAAATTTTGACTCCTGTTGTGAGCACTTTGTTTTACTTGCATTTGTCAAGTTATATTTTTACAATTACATGAAACAAGAATTTTTTTATTATTATTATTTAATAAAATATAAACATCTAACTTGAGCAGGATGGTCTTGCTAATACATGATTCAACAAACTGACAGCTTTTGATGGCAAGAAATTGCAATACTTTTAATAAATCACCATAAATTGCAATTTATTTCCCTGTCTTCCTGCAAAAATATTATTCAAAGTATTTCCTGTACAAAACTATAGAAATTCTATTTCCCTATTGACCTGAGGAAACAAAATAGAACCTTCCTTGTTTTGTAGTTCTCTTCCTTTTAAAAATTATTCTGAACCAACAGGTGCAAATGAAGATTTTTTTGTCAGGGACTGTTCTCAATTTTTTTTATTTGGGAACTTAATAGATACCTTTTTGCAAGGTAATGGGCTAAAAAAATTAAAGCTAGTTCTTAATTTTCTGAAAAAAAAAAATCCTAAAGCTAATAATTCCACTGATTAGGCTGGATGAGGCTCTGAGTAACCTGGCTTAGTGGTGATTTCCCCGCCCATGGCAGGGGTGTTGGAAAGATCATTTTTAAGTTTCCTTCCAACCCAAATAATTCTGTAGTTCTATGATTTTAAGACACTTCAAAAGATTCTATACTTGACCACCTTTGTTGATGAATAACAAAAAATGTACACAGAAAATACAAAATTATTATAAATAAGTAGTAAAGGTTTTTTTAATCACCTATTTCACCATTTAACTCGGAATGGAGTTGGACATTGTGAGTGTTTAACTGCAACAATCACCTCAATAGTCAGCAGTGAAAAGTCAAATTGAGTATTAGGTATTATCTAGAAAGATACAGAGAACAAAGTAATAACTGGGATACATTTAAAAGCCAAGGGGATTATTTTTGTGCAGAAAATGTAGAAATAAAAATTGCAAAGTGTAAGAGGAAGTTGTATAAATAGGTTGAAAAAAAGCACATAAATTAATGGAATTAACTATGAGTTTCTAATCCTAAATGTAATAGCCCAAATGAAGCCTCTATGTAAGAATATCTTAAACTTGATTTTAATGAAGGATTATTAGCAAAATGGAGGAAGATCACTTTTAGTGATGGTCTTTTCCTAGCACAGTTTCCCTAACCATCCCTTTCAAAGTGCCATCAGATAGGATACTGGGGTAGGTGTAGAACTAATTTGGTATGTATGGCCATCTCTCTCTGTGTCAAACAAGGTAAGAAGCTATGGTTCTCATTTTTTTTTTTTTTTTCAGTTACAGAGCTAAAACTGGATATATTTCTTTATTCTGAATAGAGAGTCAAAAATTCATTTGCTCTGCATACAAACTTTCTGGTGTGGACTGATTACTATTGAGCAAACAGAACACCCTAGTAAAATTTAAGCCAACAATAGCAAACAAATAATAATTAAAAGTCTTGTTCATGCAGTAGCTTAAACTTGGTGAACTAAAAGGATATGAGTTCTGTACCTTGGGTTGCAATTTCAAAGTACATTTTATGAAGATTTCAAAAATTTTTGTAGTGTATTTCTTGTTAGTGTAAAATACAAGCACATGTATCTTGTACTGTTTCCTGATAAAGTGAACTGCACATTGACATTCTCTTAAAGTAACAGTCATGCCTCCAAAATTGTATATGGTGAAGTTTAGTATTGTCCTGCTTATGAAGTTGCTTAGAAACAGCTTGAAATGCAAGAAGTATACTTCAATAAGAAGGATGTAGTTTTTTTCCCCATTAAACCATAGCTGGACTGCTTTAAGGCAGCTCTGCTCCCTGACCATAAAATGATCATATTAAAACAATACTTTGGAAAATTTGAAAAATAAACTTTTGATAGAAGATTTGGTTCAAATTTCTCTACTCATAGTTTAGTGTCTGTCACTGTGTCCCAGCCAGCAAACAAATACCATGCAGCCCCTTGCTCACTCCCTCACTACCCAGGGTGGAAAAGGGAATTGGAAGAGTAAAAGCTGGAACACCTGTGGGTTGAAGGTAAAGGCAACTTAATTGGATACACCGAAGCCTCACACAAGCAAGGAAATGCAGGGAATGAATTCACATCTTCCCATGGGCAGGCAAGAGTTCAGCCATCTCCAGGAGAGTAAGGCCCAAACACACACAACAGTGACTTGGGAAGACAAACACCATTGCTCCAAATGTCCCCCCTTCATCCTTCTTCCCTTGCTTTATATACTGAGCATGATGTCCCATGGTCTGGAATATCTTTTGGTCAGTTGGGGTCACCTGTCCTGGCTGTGTCTCCTCCCAGACTCCCAGGCACCCCCCATCCCCCCACCACCATGGCAGTACAAGCAGCAGAACAGGCCTTGGCTCTGTGTGAGCTCTGCTCTGCAATAACAAAAACATCTCTGTCTTACAAACCTTATGTTCAGCATAAATCCAAAACACAGCCCCATGCCAGCCATCAAGAAAACTAGCTCTACCCCAGCCAAGAGTAGTACATCATCTTTCAGGAATATGAATACTTGTTTAAGTACAACAAGAAATAGTTGTGTTATTACAGAAGATTATATTCTGTTATTTTGTTTACCTTATTTTATATTTTATTTTATTTTGTTTTATTTTATTTTATTCAACTAAATCCAATAGGTTTTTCTTTAAGAAGATGAAACCTTCCAAGTGAGTTAATGCCAGAATCTGCTTGCCTAAAATTTGTTGTTTCTTGGTTTTAAAAACCTGGTGAATTTTATAAAATTCTTAAACTTCAAGAAGGTGTATTTAAATTTGCAAGTTTCTAGAACATCATAAAAGCATGCATAGTTATGGCTTAGCTGGATTACATCTAAATCAGAAATTATTGTTTTTCTCTCTTGGTGCTGCTAGAGTGTCTATTCAAACTGATAATTTGTTCTGTTCTGCAATTTTCAAATATTACTCTTTTCTGTAGCTTCTTTAGGATGGGATATTTTAATATCACTCCTATTTCTGTAAAAATTATTTTCTATACAAGTTAGGAAGATTATTGTGCTATTCAGCTCCACTCACAGAGCGAGGATAAGGAGACAGGTTAATCCAGAACACAGTCTTTGAAAAACCTGTAGTCTCAGAGCATTTTGGATGCATGCCATTGGTGGGTTATATGCTTTTTTTTTCTTCAGCCTGACAAAGATTGTCTCTGGTAAATTGCGAAATATATTCTGGTAAAACTCCTTTACAGAAAGAAGTCTGTATCTTTTCCTCATGTAATGTTCATTTTGTCCCAGCAGCTAGGTTTCCTAAGCTTGTCTTGCATGTAATCAATAGTTATGGAACTAGCCTCATTTATAATTTCTTGCTGGGAGGAACATTTTTTATATTTTTTTTCTTCATCCAGGCTTCCCTAGAATGTGCTAATTTCTTATGCCAGTAATGGAAAATTTTTACAAATAATTATGCATTAGTTGTGGCAACAGGGAAATTGTAATGCTTTCAGATATATGAATATCCTGAAAAACTCAATCATCCAATATTTATGTGATCAAAGGATGACAAAAATAAGCAGGATAGTGTGTGTAGAAAAAACAAACAAAACTTACTTCACTGATATTGAGGTTAGTGTGTTTTAATTTTCATTTCTGAGGACATAATAGTATACATAAGCTTTGGCACAGTCCCAAATATTTGACATAACTGGCATAAGGGAAACCTGGCAGGATGAGACTGGAGCGCCCTGGTGGATGGCTACAGGCTGTTCAGGAGGGACAAGCAGGGCAGAAGAGGAGGAGGGGTGCATTAATGGATGGTAAAAATGCATGTAGCTCAATTTGGCAATGTCAGTTGAGGCAATATCTAACCTAAAATATTTCAAAAGATGTACTGGAAATAGAGAGAGGCCAAATTTGTATTTTAGTATATATGCCTAAATAATCATATGACCTGCTTGATAACTCTGATTCTAAGAGTGAAAAAATGGGAGGTAAAGACTCATGGGGATAGCTTTATTCTCAGAGTTGCAACTGAACTTTCGTTCAAAAAAAAGCATTTCCCTTTTGGTTAAAAAAATTACCTCTGTACATTACTTTGTTGTGATTGGGTCTTAAAATGAAAATCCACTACCAGGGGCTCCCAACATTTTGTAATGTGCTTGTAATGTTATGACCCTACTTTAACATATTTATTGGAAAAAAAATTTACAAATTAATAGTTTCATTTCCAGAAGTTGAATGAGATCAGTGAAAGGATTTCATCCCAGTATTTCTGGCAATAAAGTCACTTGTTTCAGGACCTGAAAGAAAAACGTTGACATGAATATTTTGTCAGCTTCCTTTTGTATGTTTCTGTCAGAAAGATGCATTTACGACAATAAGTAAAATATCTGTTTCAAAGCTTTCACTTATACTGAAAGGTTTGACATATGTGATGTGATATCACTTTTTTATTTAGGAAATGGGATGGAAGAAGCTTTTTTCCATGTTAGGAACTTTACCTTTTTCGCACATATGCATCTCAACTTTCTTCCCATGCAGAGGCGAGTATACCTGAGCACACTTCACAGAACTCCAGATAACAGCTAACAAACTCATTTTTCAATAAAAACAGTTACTATACAATTAAGACAAGTATGGCTGAGCCTTTGTTTCTTTATTTTTCAAGTACCATTAACAGGCTAAATCTTGTATGAACATTTTTGGAACATTCTGACAAGTGTATAGCTTAGTTATGAATTCCATAGGATTTGAGATTATTACTGAATGAGGTCCTCCTACACAACTGACAATGCATCATGAAGTTGAAGTGAGAGTAGTTCTGCCTTACTGAAGCCCACAAAACCTAGGTCTGTATACCTACAGATTTTTCATTATATGTGCAGCAGAGAATGCAGTACTCTTGGCATATAAACAGATCTGAAATTCAAAACTGTATCATCAACCTGACTTTGAATAACTTGCTTCAGTTATTTTTTTTCCACTGCTTTTGGCATGATGTTTTCATTGCTGAGCATGTCCCTATCTGCAGACAATTTTCAAAAAATATGCTGTCAGAAGAATAGTCACTGGAAGTAAAAAAGAAGACCTTGTGGGAAATTTTCTGATTGAAGGAGTGCAAGACTAAGAAAACTGTCTAATATATCAGCAGCTGGGCTGAAGATGTTGGAAGTGTACACAAAGTCTTGAGGCTGGAGCCTTGGATTTTAGACCTTTGGGATAGGTAGACTGACTTAACCTCTGAGATAGACCTACCCTATTTCTTTCCAGGAAACAAACGGCAGGACAAGGGGAAAAACCTCAAGATGTACCACGGGAGATCTGGATTGAACATTAGGAAAAATTTGTTCACTGAAGGTGTTGTCAAGCATTGCATCTGACTTCCCAGGAACGTGGCTGATTCATAATGCCTGGAGGTGTTTAGAAGATGTAGATATGCAGATGGGGTGCTTAGAGATGTGGCTTACTGTTGGACCTGAACCTGTTAGTTTTACAATTGGACTCAATGACCTGAAAAATCTTTCCCAAACGAAATGAGTATATGATTCTTAAGAATGCAGCTCAGGATCAAGGAGTGTTTACTAAGTTAGACCTCATTTTTCTGCTAAGATGAGAATAACCTCATGCAGATGAGTCTCGGAACCTGAGAGTCTGGTAGGAAATTCCAGGGTCTCTGCCTCAGACACAGACATACTCATATAACATTACTTTTGACATCGCTTTCATGTTGGTGCATTACAAAACTCTGTCATATATACCACCAAAATGACAATAGTTTGTTTGAGGAGATGGTTCCTACAAAGTAAAACTCACTGGATTCTTCTTGCATCTGTATAGTAATATGATTTATTTCTTTGTGTGATATTGGTAGGTCCACACTTCTACTGGAACTTGAGTTCTTTGATTTGTTCTCTTAGAACAGGTGATTTTTCAGTTCTTTCAGACTTCTTGTGCTTCCCAGGATTCATCATTCTTAAAGGACATAAAGGATCCTTTACTGTCTTTTTTAGACTTTTTCTGTGAAAATAATTTGTTCTGTTGAATTACATTTCTTTTTCCTTGGAAAACTCTACATATTGATGACCTGCAAAGTATTTCCTTTTGATTTGCCTCTAGTATATAAGTTTTATCCTTCTAAATACATAGCAGGAATAAACATGGGTATTCCTTATACTATTAACAATTCCACTATTTCAATCTGATTAATTATATTATTACTAAATTTTTTTAATTTTTAATTGTAAATGAGTACTTTATTCTGAGATACATAATCACATTTTAAATGGTGTAATTATTTGAAAACAACTGGAAGAAAGACATAGAAAAAAATTATTCTGAACACACATGGAGGCTTTTTTCACTAAAAATATTTGCATCATAAAAAAAAAAAAGGGGGGGGGGCAAAGAATTGCCTGACAGAATAAAAGTTAATTTTATTTAACTATGATTTTAGGATTATGAATCATCGTTGTTTTCTTCTTTTCCATACTGCAAGTAATGAATAGCAATAAATCTAGTCACAGTGAAATGCATCATTGAAACGGTCTGTGAATAATATATTCTCATTTACTTTTTAATAAAAATTAGAGAATCCAAGAGCAAGAACATTTACTGGTTTGATAGTTTCCTTGACTTATATTTTCAAAGTGTTTAAGTAGTTATTGGTGAGGAAGAAATGAAGAGAATGTAGAAATGGAAAGCAGAGCATTGCTTGAAAGAAGAGATCTAAAAAGTCTAGATCTAAAATAGCTATGCTTATAAATAGTGGTTGTGGATCTCAAACACACTGACAGCTCAAGGGGAATTGTATCAGTTCTTCACGTATAGAAGCTAAGGCATAGTGATGGCGAAAGCATTGTCAGTGACATTAACATTCAGAGGAAAGCAGAAAAGAAACTCCAGGTAATAATACTATCAAGCCATCATCTATTCTTTGTGTCCTGTAAATATATTATTGGTTCATAAAACACTAAGTACCTAGCCAGTGTCTTTTTAGAGGAACTGTTTGAACACTTAAGGTAATAGTAAATAATCCTATGTCATCTTTTAATAAAGCATGAAATCATTATTTCTTATTGTAAGTAAAAGTACAAAATTAATATTTAGGTGTTTTCGTCAAAATATTCTGTTGTAAGTGAGAGAATTATTTTGTACAGGTGTTGGTAGCACTACTAGAGATTATTATTTTCTGACTCAAGCCGGTCTTGAGTCACAGAGCTGAGTCAAGAAGTTGTATTGTAGGTGGGACAGTAACAACCCTATTATTCATTAGGAGAAATGGTGTCAAACCTCCAAAATGAGCCTCTGGCTCTTTGGTACTCAGCATGCCTCTGGGCTGCAGGTAAACAAACTGAGGTGATTACTTTAGCCTATTTTTCAGATAACTTATGATTCAATTCTGCTATTGTACATGATATTGAAATGCAAGAACACAAGGTATTGTGCCCCTTTTTCCCCCCCGACCAGTACTCTTTTAAAGAGCATTGTGCTGGCATGTCAAAGTTGTTAGAAGAATGACTGCAGCACTGGGTTTTTTAAGTCCTTTCATATTTGCCTGTTTGTTCTTGGAAGAGAAAGGAAAAACTTTTGGATACCAATAGTCTTTTGATCCATGTCACAAGATTGAGGTCCAGCTGGAAAGAATGGAAAGCTGTGCTAGGGTGGGTTGGTTAGGGATGATCCAAAAACTGACACTACACACTTTGTTAGAGATGTTTACTGTGAAGCTTTAAAAAATATTTTTAACCAAACACTAGGGAAGGTTAGAAATAGATAATCTTGTTAAGTGTGTCAAGTGGTCTGCAGAGAAGTGGCAAAAAACCAGTCTGCATTTCAGTGTCAGGATTCTTTATTTTTTGACTTCTCTCAGGCTGTTTTTATTTTCTGTCAGACTTGTGATATGTGGCTGACTTTTGTTCGTTAGGTTACAGTGGCTTATTTTTGCACAAAAATCTATGCCTACTAATGAGCAATTACTGATAAGAACTAAGAAACATGCCTGCTAATTAGAAGGCTAGCAAATGATCCCTTGAGCATTAAGTTAACCAACCAGGAAAAAATGAAAAAAGGAAACAGACATTTTAAATGTCCCAGCCCAGAGTCTACTCTGGACAAAAAGTGTTGAAGTAAGTTAATTGGTATCTGAAAGGTTGCCATATTCTAGAATTCAGTTAATTGGTTACAGGGCAGGGATTAACAGAGAGTCTTCCAGAACTTTAAGGTAAAAAAGAAAGCCTAATATGTTTAATTTAACTGATTTCATGAACAGACACTTTACAGGAACATTCTTTTTCTTTTGTACATTCTCAGAGATAAGATAATGTCAGGAGCAGAACTATTTCTTGTTTTCTTTTTATCAGCAATCATGGTCTTGGATCATTTCATGTAGCAGATGACATACCTGCCATTCCAAAGCTTGGTTTTCATGCTTAGTGAGGGGTTTTGTGGTAGTGACAGCAATGGCTTTTGCTATGCTTGCTCAACAATTTCATGATGGAATGCTGGGATAAATTGCATGAAATTCTTTAAATACATATAAAGCTTCTTAAAACCATGTGGAAAATTTAGGCAAATCTACCAAAGCATGTTTCTCTTCTGTTTCCTGAAATGGATAAAATCATTATGATGAACGCTTCCTGGTTTAGATGCCTGAGTATTTGTACTTGAATAGGTGGCCAATTTTTCCACAAATTGATTTAATTTTCATTATCATTGGAATAAACGTTAGGTGCCTATTATTTAATTTCTTCAAAACTTGGCTTTAATATTTGTGTTGGAATTTTTCCATTTCTTTCTGGCTTTATTCAGATCATATTCCTCTACCTTTCTAATTTTTGAATAGGAATTGAAGAAGCTACCCAGTGAGCTTGCTTTCTCAATTCAGCTATCTAGTTCTGACTGTATGTGGCTCCAATTCAAGGATTTTTATGGTGTTTGGACTTGCCCCAAAAAAACCCAACTGGTGAAATGTATCAGAAAACCTCATGTGATAGACTATTTTTAGCTTTGATATCAGCATTTTTCATTTCTTGCAGAGCTATAATTAATTTAATTATTGTTTTTAATTTATTCAGCTGTCTTAAATATACACTATGCACACACTGAAAATGCAAGCATGAAGTTAAACTTCTCCCTGGATGACTATAACACATTAATTCCTGTCGTATTTTTACAGTGATTGATTTTACTGTTGATTTCCTTCAGAGTATTTGTATTAATGCATACTGTTTTATAATATTTGATTTCTTAAATTAGATTGCAGCTGAATTAAGAAAAATAGCTAAATTATTAATTAAGATTTAATGATTAAAAATTGGAAACCATTTGCTTGCAGCAACTGCTCAAGCTCCAAGTACAGAAGCAGCTCTCACTAATGTCAGCATGGTGGGTTGACCTTGGCAGGATGCCAAGTGCACACCAATGCCATTCTATCACTCCTCTTCTCAGCTGGACAGGGGAGAGAAAGTATGATGAGAGGCTTAGGGGTTGAGATAAGGCTGGCAAGAAGCCACTCACCAGTTACCAGCACAGGAAAAACAGACTTGATCCAAGGAAGTTCAGTACATTACCAATCAAATC
The DNA here is from genome assembly GCA_037834095.1 of Argya squamiceps. NCBI lineage: Eukaryota > Metazoa > Chordata > Aves > Passeriformes > Leiothrichidae > Argya > Argya squamiceps. The sequence continues at coordinate 55,692,358 of JBBMKD010000115.1, forward strand.
AGAGCAGGTTAGTGAGAAAAATAAAATTAAACCTTAAAACACCTTCCAACCACCCCTCCCTTCTTCCTGGCCTTAACCTCATTCCAGAATTCTCTACCTCCTCCTCACCAAATAGAGGAAGAGGATGGAGAATGGGGGCTGCAGGCAGTTCACCATGTTGTTTCCACTGCTGTTTCCTCCACCAGGAACTTCTCACACTTACTGGTTCCACCTCGTGTTGCCTCCCATTAGAAAAGGTTCTCCACAACCTGAGCCCTTCCCATAGCCGACAGTTCTCCTCCAGCATGGGTCCTTTCCACGAGGTGCATTCCTTCGGCACCAGGCTGCTCCAGCACAGGTTCACCATGGGGGTCACAATTCTTGACAGCAAAGCTGCTCCAGCAAGGGCTTCCAGTGGAGTTACAGCTTCTCTTCAGGCATCAACCTGATCCAGGGGCTGCAGGTGGATCTCTGTATCCCCAGGGACTGCCATGGGCTGCACAGGCACAGCTGCCTCACCATGGTCTGCACCAGGGCCTGCAGGGGAACCTCAGCTCTGGCCCCTGGAGCAGCTCCTGTCCCTCCCCCTTTCCTCTGACCTGGGCATCTGCAGAGCTGTTGCTCTCACATGTTCTCATTCCTCTCTCCAGCTGCAATTGCTCAAGGGTTTTTTTCCCTTTCTGAAATAAGTTATCTCAGAGGTGCTACCCCTAAAGATGGGCTGAACAGTGTGTCCATCTTGCAGCTGATATTGGCTCTGTCAGACATTGCTACAACTTCTGGCATGGTCTCACAGGACTCATCACTGTAGCCACCCCCTATCAGGCTCTCTCCAAAAAATAAAAATTTTGAGAATTTTCTCTCACAGTAGTGAGCCATTTTTTAAGTTTCAGAAACTTTCAGGGCAATTTTTTTCCCCCTTAAATCATTAGCAGTTGGAGTTTTCTTTATTGAATTATCTGCCATTGTTCTTTGACCCAGAGAATACTATCATAGCTTTGGATGATTAAATTGAAAAATAATGTTTATTAATGCTTAAACAGAAGATTTAATTAGGGCCTCACCTTCAGAGGCATCCAAGATCTATGGTGGTTGCTTTAAATGCTCAGCTCTTACTATTAGCATGAAATTACTGTGAGCACGAAAAAAAGGTGGGAGTTGGGACGCTTGAGGAAATATAAGATGAAGTTTCTCCTGTTTTTAGTTAAGAGGTGTATAGTTTTAAAACTCTGATTACTAATTTTTTTTTTTTTTTAATATTTTATTATCAGCCTTTGGATCCTCAGTTCTTCCAAAAGGTAGATAGCTTCTAGGGAAGCATACATATTGTGGGAAAGAAATTTATCTAGTGGAAAGCTTTTGTTCCCCATAGAGGTATGAATAAATAGTTTAGATAGCAGTGTGCTAATGTCATGATAAAAATACCTTCTCCTTGCTTGTAAAACCACCACCAAGATTGTTAAAATCCTTGAAATTTTTTACTTTATTTCATCATTCCTTTTAACTTTGTCTGTAATGATATCAGTTTCTCTATAATGTTTCTAATAAATAGTATTTATTAGAAAATAAGTTACAGAAAGGAAATAAAAGTGTTACCAAATTAACCTCATGAGTATTTCCTTATATGGTGGATATTTTCTTTTGCCTTCATCCTAGGTTTCAGAAGAAGCTCTGCATCACAGCACTGAGGATGAAGAGTCTTCCCAGGCAATGGAGCCCTATCTCGTACGGAGATTATCATCCCGCAACATTCAGCTTCCCCCGCTGGCTTTCAGGCAGTTGGAACAGGCAGATTGGGATAAAAAGAATGACACTGAGACTATCCCAAGGCCCACGACTCTTCCACTGAGGATACCTCCTCTGATTGCCATTACAGCTGCTGAGTCCAGCAGGTAAGATCCAGAAATTTGTTATTCATTCAACATTCCCTGTGGCAGGTACCGGGCTGCAGATGCTGCTTCTAGGAGAAAAGTCTATTTCTTTTCTAAAGCCACTAAATGAAAAAGTAGAATAAAATGTCTGTAAATTTGTACCTGACACTTTGTAATACTGCTTGTAAAGCAGTATTTGGTCATATCTAGTAAAACAAACCCTAAACAATTGTTTTCTGAACATTATTAATATTTCATACTCCAAAAGAAGGTTTCTGGGGGCTTGATGAACCATTTATGATAATGAAGGGGAGGAGGTAGAAGATGAAAGGAGCTTTTTATACACAGAATTCTTTTTCAATTATACAATTTCAAAACTAGTCTCAAGAAATCCTGAGGGGATTTTGCCTGCTCTTTTATGTCTACATTATTTGTAACATAAATGGTTTGAAATTATTTGGTTATAGTGATTTCCATAGTAGCTTTTTCATATTACATCTCTGACTTTTTATATAATACATGTTTATAAAGTAAACTTTCTTATAACATATTATATTCTCTCCTTATTTTCCAAAATGTAAAGTGTTTAGTATGAAAGTTTTCTTACAATGATGAAGGCAGTACAGCTGTTTGGTGACATGATAATATATAAGGAAAAGGTAAAATGAACACAGTGAGAGCTAAAATGTAGTACTTAAGAATTTCAGAACGCATATTCTGAGAGAATATTCTACTTTGAATAATGTAGTGATGAAAAGAGTGTAGGACTTGTAGACATGAGAAAACCCATAATTATTCATTATGATGCTTAACCAGCTAATATTAACATTGAATTTAATACCACTTCCCATATTTTATTTCCTCCTAGATATCTTTGTTTTTTGAAGAAGTTAGACCCATTCTTGAAATATGCTCATAGAAATATTGACTACATCCATAAAAACATTTAGATTGTTTACAAATGAAAATATTATTTTGAGAATTAAATGTAATGATGTTTTGAAGATAGATTGGTGTCTTGATTTTTTGTTTTTATCCCTGGAGTCTGGAGAGAAGGTTGTCTGAGATATGGAAGGAAAATAAATGCAATGCTTCCAGAAACACTGACTGGAAAAATAAAAAGTGATCCTGATGTGATACATCAGAAAGATTAGAAAGAAGAATGAAAAATGTTGCCTGATGAAAGTGGCTAAGTGATTACAAATTTTTGGTGGGTACATTATTTTCTAGGCTGGATTCAAACACAACAGAGAAAGACAGTTCAAAGGTTACTCAAATAACAAATCTAAAACATTGTGGTTACTATCTGCTGTACTCAGAGAATGATTGCTTCTTTGAGAGCCTTCTCTGTGGGTATGCATCTCTCCCCAGCAGTAAGAGATAGCTTTGTACCCTGTCTTTGCCATTTATTCCTGTGGTTGGTAGGAATGTGTTTTGGAGCTGGACAAAACAAGATTTGTTCTGAGAGTGACAGGGAAACAGCAGACAGATTGTTGAATGGAGCTCCCAGGCTGTTCAAACAAAAAAACTAAATCTAAACACAACAGCAAAAGCAATCGTAATTTGGATCTTTCTTTGTAATATAAAATCTTTAGGTTTTATGATTCTTTTTTAGCTAAAGAGCAATTACAGTGATACAGGAAGAATATTGTTCAGGAAATTAAATTTCTCTAGATGTTTAGTGCTGTTTTTCGTTGTTAGCTCTCTCTCAAGCAGCTATGAATTTCCCATTTACAGGCTTATTATGTCAGCCAAACAGCTGGAGAAAGCTATCCTTTTATCTGTCTTCTCATCTGCATGAAAGCACATAAACTTAGGGGTCCTATTATGTCTGTGAAAATGCAGCTTACCTGCCTTGCCTTTGAAATGTGCAGTTGAGGAAAGGGAATCAAAATGTGGGTGTGAGGATTCTCTGTCTTCAGTAGGTAAATGAAGGTAGAAGAGCACTTGCATCATAGAAACTCATTCTAAAGAAGAATTTCACCATTGAAAACGTCCTAAATTATAAATGTATGGTTTTGGGAGAATATATAAAAGATTCAAAAAATAGCATTATAAAGTCCTTATGCTTTGATTTAAATGACTGGAATGTACAAAATTAGGAACAATGATCGTGGATGTAGTTTTTAAATAAAGTATGTGTTCTATTCTTGGACATGAACATAGCCATGTGTGTATACACACAGTCTCATTTTCATTCTCCCTTTGTCTCCCATTTTCTCTCTCTTTATGCTGTCCCAGGATTGTCTCTGGTTGTATGTGAGCTTTGTAGAGGAATTAAAACAAGTTTATCATTTAAAAAAACTAAACAAAATCCAAACCAGCATAGATCGAAAGTTGGAAAGCAAACTTTCAGTAATGTTTTTCTTAATCTTTCATACTTTGTAAACTCCTACCCTTCTGACTCTGAGACATCACAATGCCTTGCCATTTCTTTCACCCTTCTAATTTCCTTCCATGCATACATGGAGCCAGATTCTTATATTTTTCATCCAGATTAGACTCAGACCCTAATAAAAATCATTTTTAACATTAAGAATTTATGTCTCCTATTGAAGATCACATGAAAAAATGCTTATTACACTATAAGAACAAGTGCTTGAAAATTGGTAGGCTGACCTTGCAGCTGGTATCATCCTTGCAATTATGAATTGTAATGATTGGCAGAACAGGAAAGATTGGAAACAAGCAGACAATTAATTGCTTTTAATATGTCAGGGTTTTTTTAAGTTTTAATTTTAGTTCTAATTTTAATTTAAATTTAATTTTTAATTTAATTTAATTTTTAATTTAAAAATTATTTTAATTTTTTTTCATTTTTAATGTTTATTTTTATATTATAAAGAATAACCTGTATATATAGAATATTCAATGTGATATTTTACTGTAAGCTGGGATACCTTGGGTATTTGGGGTGTATGCTTTGGAACAGTTTTCCTCAAATAACTGTAACTAAATTTACCAATGGCTTTGGTGTAAGCAACACCGATAATGGCATTTAATATGGGATGCACAGATATGAAATGATTGACAGTAAGATGCTTTAGCTGGCATTAAAATTGTGAGGGACTGTTATGTATGGAAAATTATATATTTGAGGATATTTAAGGCTTTTATCTTACATACTTTATAAAAACTATTTCAAATGTTTACTTACCTCTGTATTTGAACAACAGCTCCCAACCTGATTCAACAGTTTAGCAAATATTTATGTCATGTCATGTGTGTGGTACCATACATTTGATTTCTTCTTTCAAACACTTGGACCTGTGATTTAGGAGAATTGATCAAATCTCTCTGTAATGTCAGTATTGGTTGGCCAAAGCTCCATGACATATGATGAAAGTCTATTCAGTCACCTTTGTTCTCGAAACAATCTCTGCATTGTCTTACTCCAAAGAAGAGATGTTATGAGAAGGTGGGATAGGACATGGCCCCTACTGAAGACTGTGAATTCCCTTGGCACATACACCTTCTTTTTCCATGGAAAAGGTGACAGGTGATAGAAGGTGACAGAGACTGAAGTCTTTGTTTTGCCTTTTAAGAATAGTTTTTTCAGTGAAAAAGGAGTATCCCAGTTTTTGCTGTGATACTTGTGTCCTTGTAACATGTGACTGACAAAATCTGATAGAAAATGTCATGTTCATTGCATGCAGACTCCGGAAATAAGAGTGTCTCAAATATGTGAAGATTTCATTAAAAGCATTATTTGAAAACAAAAAGTTGTTTTGTAACCAAAAGTGCTTAGAAAGGCTTTCATAACAAAAATATATAAAATAATCTGGTGCTTCATTTAGTTATCTGTGATTCAGTATGGTTACTGTCTCTTCTCACTATTTATTCTAGTCTTTGCTCAAACATCATTTGGGAGAGATTATTATAATTGTACAACATAAAATCTATTTTAAATTGCTTTCGTATTGCTTATGTACAATTCAGACTGTGTATATTAGTGTGTTTATGAAACTCTAGGGAGCTAAAAGAACAACTTACATGACAGCTAATTTCTGAAGTACCTTTTTTGCAATGTTCTTTCTATCTTAATTTATGTTTTTGCTTAATTTAAGTTCTGTGGATTAGATAGTCACTATACTCCTTAAAACTTCTGTGTTTTATTATCCACTAAAGAGGCAATCAGCACCCTCTATATTAAAAATCAGATAAAAACTTGATTTAAAATTATCCACAGGCCTTTTAAAGATGAACTTAAAATTTTTAATATCTGTTTTGAAAATGAAATATTAGCAAACTGTTGTTAGCATCATCACTGTAAATTTGATACTATGCCAGTATAGAAATAGAATCTAGTTTTAAGCTAAATATGTCTTAATGCCTACCACTTACTTGCTCATTGTCTTTTTAATTTCCATGGAATACCTCAAAGACCAGATTTTGTCCTCTGTATTCAGGGCAAGGAAAGATTTTTCAAATGCTAGAAACTGAAATATGTGAATCCTGAGCCATAATTTTGCTCTTATTCACTTACTATACCAGCAAGCTATTATTAAAAGAACAGCTAGGATGTTAATTTTTATTATTGTTTTAAGGATATAAGTGTTAGAGAGAGATCCTAAAGGCAATAAGATTTGACCCTAGCTGAGTAATATGCAATAAAAATAAAATCTGAGAAAAGCAGCTCTTCAGGTTTATTTGCAACTCAGTAGAATAGTGTATGTAGTGAAAATAAGTGGGAACTGTGGTTTAAATGCTTCTGAAAGAAAAAGAGAGAGGAAAAAAGGAAAAAAATCTGTTACTTCACTTATTTTTAAACTCAGAATTATGACCTTGAGCCTGCCAGGTAGTAACTTTTCTCAGAAAGCTTCTCATGAGTCCATGCTCTCTTCAACAGCATCTCTGTTCCTGAGTCACCTGCTAGTAAAGAATAATGAAGAGCAACACAATAATTCTTAGTGTTTTTATTTATATATTTTTTTTAAAGCACTATAAACACGAGAAGATCTTCAGGATACCTTAGGATAACCTTTCCTTATAGTGAAAATACAGTGTTTTTTTCATTTTGGGCATAGGAAAGCTTGCATACAAAGGGGAAGCGCAAGTGGCCAAGGCTAAGGAACAAGCCAGGAATCAAATTATGAGAGTTTGATTCTCAGATTTGAGTGGTTTTGACTACTGGTTTTGTGTCTGCTTTATTCTACCTGTTAGTTGAGGATAGATCTTGGGGAAAAAAAATATGCCTTACATATTATAGGAGAATAGGAGAGCCCACATTACCAACAAGTGGCTCAAGGGTTTGTGCTATCAGCAGAATTTTGGGTTCAGTGATCATGGAGCAACTTCTTTGGCACCTGGCCTGCTGGAACTGGATGGGCTCCATCTCTCTGTTAAGGCCAGAAGGATTTTAGCTCA
>JBBMKD010000115.1:55699674-55718516 GCA_037834095.1 Argya squamiceps
AACACAAACCCTGTGAGGAATGACTGCGGGAGTTGGGGGTGTTTATCCTGGAGAACAGGAGACTCAGAGGTGACCTTGTCACTCTCTACAGCTTCCTGAAAGGTGGCTGCAGTCAGGTGAGGGGTTGGTCTCTTTCTTCAGGCAGCAACTGACAAGAATGAAAGGACAGAGTCTTAAGCTGAGCCAAGGGAAATATAGGTTGGATATCACGAAAAAGATTTTTACAGGAAGGGTGATAAAGTACTGGAATGGTCTGCCCCAGGAGATGGTGGAGTCACCATTCCTGGATGCGTTAAAAAAAGATTGGATATGGCACGTGGTGCCAAGGTTTAGTTGAGCTGTTAGGGCATGGGTTGGACTTGATATTGAAGGTCTCTTTCAACCTAGTGATTCTATGATTCTGCTGTTTATCTCAACCTTTAAACTAAACCTACTATGTCCAGGAGAATTTTACTGATCAGATCTTGGAAGGTTTTAAATTGTTAGTAGTAGGAGTTATTACTTTACTTTAGTTATTACTTTAGTTATATACTTAATGTTATAACATTACTATCGTTATACATGCAGACTCACATTGAACCTGTGCTTCTATCATACTGAGTCAGTCACGTCAAACCCTGACTGCAGTATCTGTTGTGAAGAAAACCGTATTTAATTATTGTGGAAACCAAAACTGAGTCAGCAAATAAGTGCACATTTGTCAGTGGGAAAAATTAGTGGGAGTTTTTGAAGTTAAGTGGATGCTAGAAGCTTTAATGTTTGTGGAATCCAAGCTTTGGCTTTTAACAGAGTCTTCTATTCTGGTGGCCAGCATCCACAATTTCTATGGTGCAATATGGATCCTGGAATAATTTTGGAGAACAATATAAAAATAATTCTGTTGGTCAAGAGTTGCATTGACTTGATGCTTTTAAGAAATGTAAGGAAGCTGTGAAGATGGCAGATCCTGTATCAGAACACTTGCATAATAGTATTTCCTAGTACTTGAGGGTAACTTCAGGTGACACAATTACCTCCAGCCCCTCATCTCCCAAATAAAAGGATTTTTTCAAACTTACATCTAGCATAAAGTGAATGATTTAGATCTGATGCCCAGATGGAGGACATGGAGGACAGCAGATACTGTGTACAGTCCAGCATTAACTACTCTGAAATCCTTTTTAAAAATTGGAATTTTGATCAACTCTTTCTCTTTTACTCAACAATGGTAAAATTTCTAATTTTTCAATTTGATGTAATTATTTATATAGCATAGACTAGAAACGGATGCTACCGTAAATTGTGGATAATTAGTCTATGTGTGCATGTATTTTCTAGTTTAGGAAAGGAAGCATAATTACAGCTTAAAATATGTATTTTGAAGCAGTTACTTTCAAACAATAGATAATTTGAAAAAATCGAATACAATACTATGTAGCTCCAGGAGCCTAAACCTAATCTTTCCCCACAGTGGGTGGCATCTTCTCCTTCTCAAAACTTTTCTTTTGGACAAGTTGACCAGGGAGGATTGAGAACAGACCTTGCCAGTAAAGTAAGGAAAAGAAGGGTTTGGATACTTCAGCATTTTTCACATCCTTTGTCACTTGGTTTCCTACTCCATTCAGCAGCAGGCCCATCTTTATCTTTTTCTTATTTTTGTCTTTGATGTACCTTTTTGTTGCTCTTCATCTCAGTTGCCAGGTGCATCTTGAGTTGAGCTTTGGCTTTACTGGTGCCATGCCTGAAAGCACAGTGGATACTTTGGTATTCCTCCTTGGAAATGTATTTCTTCTTCCACCACCTGCACTTCTTTTTTATCTCTATCAGAGTTTCTCTGTTCAACCAATTTGGCGTCCTTCTATTGTTTCTCACCTCTTAAACACAGTTTATCCATCATACTAGGGGAAAGTGAGTAAATGACTGATTTTGTGGTATTTTTATAATTAAAGTGTTATTTTAATATTCAATTTTTATTAAATTCCTGTATGAATTCCATAAAAGGGCAGGAGGGGTTTAATATGACTACACTGTTCTTTGTTTTTGCACTGGCATAATTTTCTTTGTATTAAACAGAGTAGCAGAGAATGTTTTCTTGTTCCATAGCTTATTTGATTTTTTAAATAGACAGATCACTTACTAAATGACCCCTCTAAATGATTTCTCTTTATGATTGTTCTTAGCCTATTGAACTTAGACCATCTGCTTAGATAGTTACTGGTGCCAAGGTCTGCAGCTACAATGGCTCACTTTCTTAGGGATATCTTGAAAGTAAAAGACTGCTTCTAATGGGTTAAAGTTTCAGTGAGGTAGTGGAAGGCTGGGCATTCATTAATGCAACTTCACTTTCTGTACCATAAGTGGTACATGCATTATATTAATATTTCTTAAAAGAGTTGTAATTTTCAGGTACTGTCTGGGTTTTTTTGGGTAGTTAATCAGCAAAGTAGTTATTTTGTTAAAACACTTCTTCTGACAGTCAATCAAACCCAAATCTACACACTATTCAAAAGTATGTGAACTGAACATAGTGATTAACCAATGACAGTGCAATGTGAAAATTAATGCATAACACAATAATATCTTAATGTGTACTTCTTCACTATGTCATATTTACAACAATTTAGAGATGACAAAAGAAATCAGAAAGTTTATCCAGACAGAGGAATACATCTTCACAAGGATTTTTTCATGTTGGAAATAATTATTTTAGATTAGCTTCATTAGTGAAGACGTTGGGCTCTCTTGATTGACATTTCAATCACCTTCATAGCAGCAGTGTATAAATACAAACAAGAAACTGGACTGTCAAAGGCACATAAATCTAAGGGAGAACTAGAAATCACTTCAAGAGAACGATCCAGCCAGCAGTTGTGGGTGAATCCAGCCTTTGGGACAATTTCCTTCAAGCTGCCTTGGCCCAGAAGGATACGTTTGATTGTTGAGAGAGAGCACAGAGCAGCTCAGAGGCACCTGGTGTGGTTGTAAGAGGGATGATGCCTAGTCTCTGAGCAACCAAACCACATGAGAGAGAAAACCAAATCAGAAACCTATTAATTCTGAGCATTCACATCTTTCTATAGGTCTGTACGCAGAGCTGCTATTGTACAATTTCTGCTAAGACTGATTTACAGGTTTTATTGTCAATTGTGATTCCTTCTCTAAATTAGCAAGCGATAAGGTGTTGCACAGGCAAAGAAAGGGTCTGGGCTATGTAGGGAATCAAGACCTTGTCAGCATTTCTTACTTCTCTTACTTCAGTACAACTGTGTGGAGAGAAGCATCTGATCCCATAGCCTAGTAATTAGTAAACACAGTTCATAGCAAAATTGGATGCTATTTTACTTAAATTATCCTTGGCTAAAAAAATTCTCTGAGATGAAAATAGGTGGATTTTTAGGAGGTTACTTGCCTTTTTAAGTGTATAAATTATGGCTGTGCAGTTCTTTCTATTGTCAGATATCTGCTTATGGCCAATGCAGGTTACAGGATGCTGTCTAGAAGAACTCTTAGTCTGGCTAAGTATAGTCATTCTTTCACAAAATGCATTGTAAGAGTTTTTCTTTTTCTAGACCATGGCCATCTGTTAACAATATGCATTCCTTCAGCTTGATTCTGCAGAAATTTCATCCATGTTCAGACTATTGGTAACCATAGCTTAACTAATACATATACATGTATATGTTTTATGATTTATACATTTTTAACATATTTCCTTATTTCCAGTAACAGTTCACATTACTAGCAAATGATGCAGTTAAAGCAGATTCCAAATGTCACTTTGGAATTTGAACATCTAACAGCTTTCAAGATTGATGTTTAAATAGTGTAAAATATAACATCCAAGTATATATAGAATAATTTATATATTGGTGATAAGGCATTTCACTTCTAGGATTACATATGGTTGCAATGAAAAAGAATTTGTGTAATGCGAAAGTTTTACCAAAATGTTTATGTCATTAAATGACATAATTTTTAAAAAACCCTTTATTTAGAGAAAAAGATAATTTTGTATTTTTTAGTGACAAAACTTAATTTTCTTTTCACTATGGAGCATTTCCTTCATTCAATTTAAATAATATAATCTCTTATTAAGTATGAAGCTTAATTGGAGAAAGTCAGATTTGAATTTATTGAATTTATTTATCAATTCTTTGATTCCCATTAAAAAATTAAGTGGAACATTCATAGAGCAGAAAATGAATAACATTCCAGTTTGCAACACAGGGGGAAAAAATGGAATCTTCTGAAAACAGGAGGTTGTTTTCTTCACATTTGTAATTTGTAATCAAAATGATACATTGAAGTGATCCAGCATAGAAAGAGATTTCCACATACATATTTTACATTAGGTGTACTCTCTGAGAACAGTTTTTAAAATAAATTCATTCAACTACTACCTTTACTTTTCTGTTTCTAGTCTAAGGTTCCAGATTTTCTTCTGGTTTCCCTTTCATGTCAGATAAAGACTGGAGATTATGTCTCTGAAAAGAAAATTAATTACATCCTCTTCAGAAAAATCACCATAATTTATCTTTCCATAAAGTGGTCTTCTTTAAAGATATAGAGTCTGTAAAGTGGAGATTAAAAGAAAGGATTTCAAAATTATCTTGAAAAAATAAATAGATAGACAGTTTTTTGCTATTGTTATAGTAAGAAAATAGGAGGGTGAAGTCATGAAAGGCTGTAACTCTGGTTTTCCCTCTTTCCAAGCAGTGAATAAATTTTATGGGATGTTTTTCTTAGGTCTGTTGCTTTAACTTCTGGATACAGACTGTCTGCTCAATGTGATATAGAGTAAAATCAGGTTGACTGCCGCTACTTTCAACAAAAGTAAGTTTCTGTGCAATCTCAGGTAATGGCTAGGTAATAGTTTTATTCTGTTCTCTCCTGCCACATCCTTTTGCAACCATAACACTAAAAGGTTTCATTATGACACTCTATGGCCTTATCAGATCAAACATGTCAGACATGTCTGCATATCCTCAACGGAAAATAAAGATAATTTTTGATAGCTGTGTTAGGCCAGAAATTAATTGAACAGTAGAATTTGAGACATTTCAATTGAGACAAATCAGAAGCGTGGCTTTTCAGCTGATTTTATCTAGTTTTATATACAAGCAATGGGATTTTTATGACAACTTTGTCTGAAAAGTTTGAGGGAGTTGTGTCTTTCTGTGACTGCAATCATACTGCAGTATTTCCTTCCTTACTTTCCTTCTGTTAATCTGTTTCAGCTCTTATCTCCTTTCTCCTTGAGATGTTTCTATTCCTCCAAATATTTATTTTATTCTCCATAAACTCCAAAAAATCTATTAATTACACACAGTATGCTTTTCTTAACCTGCCACAGTGCAATATAGTTCTCTTTCATGTTCTGTGTCATTTTTGTAACTGTTCCTTATCTTTGGCAAAAGACCTGAGTTCAATAAGTTTTGAAGTCATTACCACTGGACACAGGCATGAATTCTGGAGTACCTTGAGTAACTTACAAAATGTATATCAGTAACTTATGCTATTTTGCGTACCATGGTTTCTAAGATATTTTATGTTAACAAAATTTTTAATACTTTGTGCAATTGTGAGAAATGAATTGTCAGGTTTTTCGCAGGTAACATAAATTCAAATGTGAATGACACCACTTGATACATATACATAGAGAAAACTACAGCAAGATATTCAATAAACAGAAGTAGAGCTTGATGTCATGCTAGTTATTTTCTACAGTCAAAGGTCTAATCATATTTTATAATTGCAAAAGTAAAACATACAAAAAAATTCTTAGCCACAAATATTGCTGTTGAAATGCTTCAATTATTATGTATGCAAGAATCAGTAGCAATTGCTCTACTGCATCAAATGTGAGTATATAATTGTGCTTTTTGATTCACAGACAAATTGGTGTATATTCCAACTATAACTATGCTTTTGTCACATTTATGTTTGATGCTAAAATTTCTTGGTTGAGAACATTCTTGCAAAGCCTGATTCTTCTGCATGAAGGGATGGTGGCAAAATCCTTTTTAATTAAGTGGTGACAGGATGTGGCCTACACAGAGGTGCTAAAAGCTGTGTAGGAGATTAATGTAAAGACATCAGTAATCTGGGGTTTCCTCTGGAGATAGTTCTGCAAACTTAGCCTTAATTGAAATTAGAGGAAGAAAAGGGATCTTAAGATTTTCTCTGTTAAATAAAAATTACATGCTAGCTTAAGGTGAGTAGAAATTGTCTAAAAATGCAATAGAACTATGATATTTTAATGTAGTAGAGGAGGAAATTGCACAAAAGAAATGAAGGTGATATTAAAAAAGCCTTTAAACCCCTAATATTAAGATAACAACATAAAGAAAAGGTGGGTATTCTGTAGTTTAAAAATCATTAAGGTCTTCATTAAAATGCTTATATTTCAGATGATTGTTACTGGTTTTGTGGTTACAAGAAAGGTTACACGTACTTTAGAGAAGATTTACACAAAATAAAGTAGAAATTCCCAACCTGAAAAACAGCTTCACTCCTACAGATATATATACTTCAGAGCTATATTTCTTTCAATATTAGTTAATACTGGATTTGTATTAGAAAGTTTTCTATGTTCTGATGATCTGACCTCAGAGGATTTTTTTTCTTGCCAAATGCCTTAGTGCATAAACAAATCATGTCTGTTGTGGTTTTTGGCATCTCCATTACTGTCCTGAACAGAACCTGACCATCCCAAATCCCAAGTCAAATGTAAGTGGCATTTCAATTAAAGTCTGGATTTAAAAACCATTATTCCTTTGATATGTACTTGCCCTTACATAACATCTTTTGACAGACGTGAAATCTGCAATTTGCGAGAAAGGTGAGGGAATTCTAGAGTTTCGAGGTGTAAGAGTTTCCCCTTTATTTGAGGACAGTGAGTTAAATATTGTGTTGTTCTGCCTAGCTTTGATACACCTTGAATTTTGAAAACAAGCCCCCCAAACAAAAAGCTCCAGCAACAAAAAAAATGTTAAAAGTATTAGTGAGAGCAGTCTATCTATGCCCAAGGAAAGATGAGAAAAAGACCATGAACTGTGTTGAAAAAAATCCAGGAAATAAAGACAAAATTATCCAAGTAATTTTAAATATTGGCAGGAGTAGCCTGAGATGATAAGGACTGTAATGTCAGAGAACACGTATTGAAGAAAACTGAAATAAACTGTAGTTGTTGTAATTTTCAAAAAGCAGTTAGGTTTCCGATTTTCAGCTTAAATATCATTAATAGTAGTGTAACTAAAAGTAATTGAAGTCAGAGAAGAGACATCTGAGCCTCGAACTTTTTAATTTTAATTTAGACCTTTGAATAGCTGCAATACTATTCAACTGGCAATAAATTTTTGCTCTTCAGTCTTCAGTTATTAGATAAATAGCCTGCACTCCAGAAAAATTTTTGAGGATATTTGGAGAAAACTTCTCACTCTACAAAACACAGAAAATCAAATTTATAAGCCAAGCTTGATTGCAGTAAGGCATTTGCCAAGAAACAAGGTGAAGACAAGCAAAGAAATCTCCTGGAAAAGCTATGTTACCATTTTCAAACATTTTATCAAGGCTGATAAAATGTGCATGGTGTATGACTGAAGTAATAGGGAGTACCAGGGAACTGTAATGAGAATTAGTAAATTATATTGTTGAAATTGTTTAAATTAATATAATTTCTCCTTCTATAGCATTTTCCATCAAGACCTGTATGATGCTTAATAGATACATAGTTACATAATACAGCATATCAATTTTACAATGCACTTAACTAAGAATTAGGAGGGTATGGCACAACACATTGAAGAGTGCAAAATGCTTTGGAAAACATTGGGAATATTTTTAACACCAGTAGAGTGGTGAAAGAGAATGAACTAAGAATATAAAATTCACTTAGAAGTTATAGTTGGGTTTTTTTTCTCTCAATCATTTCAACTGAAATTGCCCAACATTACCTATTTTATGACAGCATTTACTGTCAGCAATTATTTCAGTAATAAAAGCAGTAAGTGGATTACAATTTCTTACTGAGCACTATCTCTCAGTCAGAGAAATCATGAGTGTTGAGCTACAGGTGGTGGTTTTTACTTCAACATTAAGTGAATATTAGCTACTCATCAGGAATAAGACCAAAAGTGATTTCATCACCTGAGTGATCAGTGGCACTCAAAATCCTAATTCCCTGATGTACAAGGTGTTTGCTTTTATCTGACACCAAGTTTTAATGAAATAATTTTTTGTTATTTCACACTGCAAGAAAATAAACTGGTACTTAATTTATTCTGTAGATATATATTGCAGTATTTGTTGCTTCCTACAAGGATATAGATTACACATACTTTAGGGAAAGTATTCATTAGCAACATTTTATGTTTATGGAAAGGTGTTTTTTTGCTCTTGAATACCCTTATAGTACTGAATATGTGAACATTCTTTCTTTAAAGAGCTCCCTATGAAAGAAACATTGAGCTGTATATTCTCCAAACCACCAGTAAAAAAATTGGAAAGATATAATTTTTCCAGAGTTCCCCCTTAATTCTGAGGTGTTGATCACATTCTAACAAATAGCAGCTGGGCACTGATAGTTTCCAGTATCCTTGACCCCATCTTAATCCCTTTCTGAGTACAAAATTAACACATTCTGATTGCACTGGGCCATGTTAGCACAAACAGCATGTAGTCAGAGTGCTCTGAAAGAGGTAATAATTTCTAAGTCTACTATTGCCTCTGTAAAGCTGATGATGAGCTAGAGGAGAAGCAGGGCAACAGTGCTTCAGTTAACACTGAACCAGGGAGACACAGCTGGGAATGGTTTCAGAGTTTCTCTCTTTGTGATTGCTGCCTTGGATAGTGACAACCTGGCTAGCATCCCTATAGGGTTTATAAATTCTGTAAATATCAAGTAGAAGCTCAAATTTCTGGTGGTTTTGTTTTTGGTTTTTTTTTTTTTAAGGACTGTAAACTGTGTTTTAATAATTCAGTCTTTATTTCTCTCCAGTTGAAAATACTGGTGAGAGGAAGGAAGGAGGTGAAGAGAATGGGTGGATGCTAGCTGAAGTGATAAGATCAGATAAAAGCATTCCACCACTTCTGTAAAAGAAGTAATTTGAAAAACATGGCATTTTACTGTGCAAAGAGTCACCTATGAGATCTTTCACGTTTGTCTCTGGAGGGCAGTACTCTTCTTCTGCAAGTGATTAATTTGACAAATGTGACAGAATTTTCAGCCAATGAATTTCATATTTTCAGAGCGTAACTAAACCTGATATATTATACAGGCTTCAGGCAAGCACTGCAATTTAAATAATGTTCACTTGTAGCTCAAATATGAGCTGAACAATCCAAGTTTCAATGAAGACAGGAGAAAAACCTCCTAGTGGTTTTAGCTGGAGGACTATCAAGCCAGCATGACCTAAGCTCAGAAAATAAAGTCTTTAATATCAGGGTATTTTCAGCAAGTATAAGATGAACAAGTAACAAATGACAATTTTGATAAATAAACTTTTAAACCCCTTTTTAGTTTTGAAGTTAACATCCTTCAATGAAGACTTTTTTTTGGAAAATTACAAAAGGGAAATTATATTGCCAATATTTACACTCACACACATTAATGGATGCTACTTCTCCTCTACCCTTCATTTAAATAACAAGTAATCCAGCAGCATGCAAAATCACATTTTCTCATTCAAACTCTTAACATTTTTGATTCACTAATAGCAATAAGGGATGTTTTTACTGAAAATGTAATTTGTTAAGATAAATTACATCTATATGATGTCTTTGCTTAAGAATAATTTACTTTTAAGAAATGACCAATCCTTATTCTTGAGTATATAATTAAAAATATGAAGTTTCTCCTCTGTTATAGAATTTTACACTTTAATTAATTTCAATGCATTGTATTTAAAAATGTTGGTCTGTATCTTTCTAGCATAATAATGACTGCATGTCATTATTATGCTATAAAGTTAAGATTAGGTACATGTTAACTAAGTCCAGTAAAAGAAATACATGATACAGCTGAATGTAATTTTATTTTGAATGCTGTTTCCAAGAAGAAAATAAACTCTATTACTCATTCCAATGATGGTTATAGGATCTACTGCTTTATTTAGAAATACAAATAAAATAAGATCATATATATTTTTAGGATGGCTTGAGTATAATTAACTGGAATCTATTGGCAGGAACTTTTCCATTGCTTTGCCTTCTTACTAACTGAGAAGGGTCAGTCAAAATACGTGAATTGCTATTCCTGCAAAGTGATTCCTTTAAAGCTAATTTACAAACATTTTTACTTTTTCTTTCTGTCTTGCTTGATAAAGTTTTAGACTATTAAACTGTTAAAACTGAATGAAATTAAAGAGGTGAAGAGAGATAAGTATCTAATTAAAAAGAGTTGTTTCAACATAAACCCTACATGAAATATTGGTTCAGTTGAAATGATGACATATGTAGTGGTCTCTATTTTTTGTTTGTTTGGTTGTTTTTTTATATCTCTAGGCAAATTTAAATAGCAGATATTAGGAAGGGTTCAGTAATCCAAACTTTGATCAGAAATTTTGAAACATTAAGACAATGAGTAGTAACTGTCACATATGGCTTGGGTAATATAAACATCTCCTAGAAATATACTGCCTAGTTCTGAATAAAAAGTCTATCTATCTTTATTCAAAAGCTCAATCTTTATCAGTTAGAATTTGAATTTTCTAGCAGCTTTAAAAAGAGATTGATTAAATCATGCAAAACTCACCTGCCTTGGATTTTGTCTGGAGTGCTTCAGGTTTTGGGTTTTTTGTAAACTTTTGTCCCAGTGTTTGTTATTTCAGTATGTTTTCATGCGCTTTTTTTGCCAAGAAATGAGTGAAATTAGGTTTAAGAGATTTTTTTTTTTAACTGGTAGGCTTTCATATTTGTCAGAAGTCAGAGTAAAATCAAGAGGATTTCAAATTGTGCAATAAAGTGTTAAAGGAATGAGATGCTCATAAGCCCCTGAAACCTATGTTTCAGTTCAAAAGCACTAAGAATAAACCTAAAAAAATATTTTGGATCCCACTGATGGTCCTCTGAGTGAGCAGATCAGTAATTCAACTGATAGAAAGCAAAAGAAACTGCAGAAGTATCTTTATCCTTCAAACCTTGTTCAAAATAGGTTAAGTGCTCCATTAGTGATGTTTTTCCTGATTAATGGATGATGAAGAGCAGCTGTATTATCTGGGAATTACTTTGGAATAAAGTTTCAGTCAGCGTAGCACCTATTGCTGCACACCATCCCCTGTTGCTACACAAAGAAGAAACCTCACAGAGGTTGTCAGTGTTTATACTTAGTTTAATCTGCTGCTGGGGTGCAGTGGAGAAGAGGCAATGGGAAGAGCAGTAACTGCTAAATCCCTTCTCTCTTGCTCTTGTGCCATCCAACTGGTAAATTAGTGACTACTGCAGGTTTTTTTTCTACTCCAGCTGCAAATCAAGGCAGTCAGGTAAATGTTAAGATCTGTCCCCTTTTAGGTTCAGTAATTATATAGTGCTAGACAGAATTGAGCTTATGTTTTTTAGCACACTTCTGAAATAGAGTGAGTCTTTGCTCACTGCTCCAAGTGGAAGGTTACATGAAATTGTGAACTTAGTTGGTGCAAAATGCCTTTCATCTCAGTCAGTTCAGCTTCTCATCAGTAGAGTTCTGCACCAGCCCGGGGATGTCAAAGCCCTGGCTTTAGTTTTGCCTGTCCATGTAGTTGCACTATCAAGTTCTCTGTTCTTACATACTTGTCATATTTTAAACCACCTGGGTAAAGAAGGAAGGCTGGCTTTGCATGTCAGGATATTTCTCTGTGGCTGGATTGTGATGAATGTATTGCACTGGACTGAACTCAGTGCTTTAATATACAAAGCAAGAATAAAATTTATACAGAAGAGCTATGCTTTTACAATTGAAATGTTAATAAATCCAAAGGAACATCCTCCTGGCATGCATAAATGCCATAAGAAATAGAAATTTTGTGTTCACATGAAATTGTTAGCTTTGGGTTTATATTCAGATTTTGAAAGCTATGTAGTACTTTGTATTGTAGCAAATACTTAAATGGATATGATTTCTGTTTTGCTTTATACTATAAATCAATTTGGTATCTATAGCCCTGATTCTAAGTAGATTTTTGAATCCATTCTGAATGAACACAAGAAAAGTTTAAAAGCACTCAATAATGTCATCTGTAGGGTAATAAATAAAGGATTTTAATTATACTTATGTAAAGAAGACACCAGATAAAATAGCTTATCACATTGCAATATTGGGATTTCTCTCAAAACTGGAAAGTGTTATTCCTCACTTAAAATTATATCAAAAATAAATCCCCATGGAGTTACCTGCAGGGATATCTTTCACAAAGTGGAAAAAAAGGCTTCCTAATAGGTGAGAAGAATCACACCTGCATATTTATCCAAACCTACATATTTATATAAATTTATATTTATTAATTATGGATTAATACCCTCTTTATTATGTTAATGGTAATTTCAGTAGAATTAGATTATTGTTATGGAATCGTTCCATTACTTACAAAAGATATCAAACAAAAAAAGTCTATTGTTGTTAATTTCTTTCTGCAATAGGATTTCAGAAAACACATTGAAACAGGTACAGTGGTCTTAGTCTAAATGCCCCTTATTTGCAATGGCAAAGAAGTTTGTATAATGAAGAAAGCATTTGTGTGAGACCTATATGGGTATATCATTGTAATATTTTCTTTTTCTAGGATCTGAAGTCACCCAACTAATAAAATATTCTATATTTATTCAGTCCTCTACTGTCTAAAGCAGTTTTATTCCTTTTTAATAATTCATGCTTTCTGTTGAGTTATAGAATGATAATCTGCTGAATTCCTTTTACATTGCTAGCAGCAGGAATGTGTTTCTGTCTTATGAGTCAGATGTGATACAAAAATTTATATGAACAGCTAGTGACTCTTCACTGTATCTGAAATTCAATCTTATTGAACTTAAAAGACCTCAGTGAATTTGTATATGTAAAATATGGTACTCTCTTTAGTGCCATTGCATTGAGTTATAACAGGACTAATATCAATGCTGAAGTCAGTGGTGAATTCTATGGCACAAAATTTATTGTCGTCTATGTTCAGGTGTTACCGTTGTTTCTCTTGTTGTAGAGATGATGCAAGTTATTTGCTCTCACTTTACCACTGTTTACAAGGTCTGTAAACTATTAAAAATCATCCTCTCTGACATGAAGTAAGGGGATATTGTTACTTTCTTAATTAAATAGCTGAATAATTTCCTTTCATATTCACTTATACTTGTTATCTCCTTCAATGATATGTGTTTATCTCAATTTTGAATTTTTTCTATTGCACTTAGGTAACATATTTCCCTTGTATTCTGGCCAAAAATACAAGACAGTGGTTTGTAAGGACTGCATGTCATTATTATGCTAGAAAATAAAGTTAAAAAATAAGGGGATCCCCATTATTTTTTGTAAGTCAGAACTACTTATCTTTAGTGCAGTTCTTTCATAAATGTCTGTTAAGAATTGCAGTGCTGTTCTGAAGGAGTAAGTGATACAGCAGTTTATCTAGTACACTGTGAATACTAGCACCATCAGCTGAAGAGAGCCTTGAAAATATTATCAAAACCTTTGTAAACAAAGCTACAAAAGCAAACAGAATTGGTTTTTTTGAGAGCAATTCTTTCTGTTATTCTAAGTACTTCTTGAAAGCAAGGATGTGCTTTAAAAAATATTTGAAAGGTTAAGAATAACTTAAAATGGCATTCTCTTATGAGGTAAAATGTTACATCTTATTTTATGAGTCTTTGTGCATTTTGGCATCATGTACACAGAAAGCTCTAATAAGGCAAAGCTCTCAAGCTGGGTGTGGTTGGAGAAGTAGCTCTTATATTTGAGCCTCAACTCACCAAGGAGTTGCTACTTTCTCGTGAGGAGGCATATTCTCGGAGATTGGAAAGAAAGGTATTCCAAATAATTTTCAGTTACAACTCTCAAATGTGTACTGTTCTATTGCTATTGAGCCATCACCATACTTAGTACTTTTGAGGATTCTGTGTGAAATAAGCTAGGCAAGGAAGAAAAAATTTGTCTTGACTTCATATAGGAAATATTGACAAAGGTATTATATACTTTTTTTTTTTTTTTTTTTTTGTCTGTTTGTTTGATTTTTAGATGAAGCTGCTAGCTTCCATTTATATTGTATTTTGCCAGGCAGTATAAATATTCTGTGTAAATGTTCTTGAATTGTCTTAGCACACAGGTGCAGTAAAAAACTGGTCATATAAGTGTTATCTTTAAAATTTGAATACAAGGATGGGTAGGGTGAAATGAAAGCCAGATATTTAAGAGTATCTGAACATATTTGTACTTTTATGCATATACTTTATACATAGACTTTTTACTGTGCCGTGTCTTGGGCCCTATGGTTCAGATTCTATTTGAGTGAAATACTGTAGCAACATTTTATTTGTATCTTTTTGATGATGTTTTTGAAAAACACTTCATAAATTCAAAACCACATTATTTTTAATACTGTAAAATGGGTAGTCAAATGGAATGCACCAATGCTGTTATTAAAAAAGAGACTACTTTTATGAGTTTCATTGGCATGCAAGGTTTCTGCAAAGTACAGTAAGGTTTCTGCACAAGAAAAAAACCACACACACAATCTACCACAAATAGAAGAATAAAAAGAAAAAAAACCCCTCATCAACAAACAACAAAGAGCAAGCCAAAAATAGTCAGGAAAGGATTAGAAATTCATGCCATTTTCACGATTAATTCTAATGCAGTACTTCAATTTCTACTTGTGCAAGTATTGGCATTTTATTATACAGGAGGTTATACTTTTGCTGTATTTTCTATGTTTCTCAGAGACATTTTTTTTATTTTAAATGCTAATATGCTTTGATTATCTGTCAAATTGAACTTGGTGTCTAAAACATTAGGCAAACTCTGAAAATATGAGAGTGAATGGGGAATACCAGAAGTGCCTTATGAGCTCAAATATAAGTTCATTGCTAAAGTACAATGCCAGTGTCAAAGCAAAGGGCATCCCTGAGACTGCTGCTTTTTATCTGTGGAAAGAGATGGTGGTTAAAAAAGTCTCTGTCAGCTGGGAAAAGGTCTGTTACACTCACTCTTAAGAAAGGCAAGAAGAATAATGGAAGTACTCTAGACTTACTGATCTCACACGTGCTGCTGGAAAGCTCCAAGCACACTTCTAAATCTATTTCAAGACCTCTAAAAGCAGGGAAGGTAGTGACGACTACTCAGCACTTAGATTTACCAAGGGCAAACAATGTGTGTCTGACCTGATTGTGTTCCATTATGAAATACGATTGGGATACAGAACAGTGGGCGCAACCCACCTTCAGTTTAGTAAGGATTTTGAAATAATCCCTCAAAATATTTTCATTTTGAAACTGAGGAAGTCTTAACCGGATGAACAGACTGTTAGGTAGGACTGAAGTGTAGAGAATGGTCTTTCAGCACCTGGCTGGCAGGTGGTAAACATTCCATCACCAGAAGGGGCTGACAGCAGAGCCCATGTTGAACTGCAGCATTGGGCATACAGACAGGATAACCTGAAGCACAGGCTGGCAAGTGGCTGATTGGATCATGGCCCCACTGGAAAGGATCTGGGACCTCTAGTGGACTGTTGGGTACATAACAGCTGAACAGTGCACTATTCATCATAAATAAAGCAAGCTATGTGCCAAAGTGACTCTAGGTGGTGGATGAATGGGAATGCTGGGCACCCAGAAGAGGCTGCCAGGATGGCCAAGGGCACATGATCAGTGATGAATGCTTGAGGGGACAGAGATTGCTGAGTCTGATGTGGAGGAGGTAAAAGGCAATCTAAAGGCAGCCTGCAGCTATGGGAAGATTAGTTGCAAAAGACAGCAAATTTAAGGTCTTGGTCAGTGGTGGCATGCTGTTTAATGAGGGGCAGGGGCTCCTGATTGAGAGGTTCAGACTGAACATCAGGAAAATCGTCTTCATTAGGGAAGGGATGTGGTGAAGCACCATAGCAGGTCATCCCCAGAGGCTGGTGAATTTCTGTTGAAGGGTTTTGAGATTCAGAGATAGCTGTAGCCAATGTGATCTAGTATTGATGATAACCCTGTTGTGAGCTTGTGGTTAGATTGGACAATCTGACGGAGACCCTTCCAAATGGCAGTTCTGTGATTCTGTGAAATTATAGTGCAATTGGTCACAGAAGTTTTGTCTAATTTTAAAGCAGAGGGAACTAGCAGTTGTGAAATACAGTCCTCTTGTTGTATCCCACTGGAAGTTCACAAGGATAAAAAGTTATTTCTCTTTGAGTTTTTACAGAATTGCATCCTATATGCCTATATTCCATGATGCAATTATCCCCATTGTTACATTTTGGGTATAATTCTCTCCTGTTGTCTGCCTTGAGTCTCTCTCTTTTCATTGTCTGATTTTTGTCCTCTGTACATCCTGTCAAAACTGCCACAGCTGTGAAAATAGTAGCATCTAAGATGTCTGGCTTGGAAATACTCTTAGATGTCTGGATAAATAGCAGGTGAATCAGAACTTGATAAATGTGAGCTCAAGCTCGAGTTTCCTTCAATGGAAGTACTACTTTGGTTCTTTTCTGGTACTTATTCATTTCAATTTATTATTTTCTGGGGGATTTTTGTTGGAACTAACAGTTTTTAGGGCAGGAAAGAAGACCTGAAGGGATGGTGAATGATTACCAGGATTATCTAGGAACTCATGGCTCAAAGAAACACAGACTAGGAGTTTTGCCCAACAAAATCCTGTATGTGTATGTTTGGAGCGTGACTCTTAATTTTAGGACCACTGTAGGTTTAGAAAGGAAGGCTGACTTTTAAGATGGAGAATGGAAAAACAATGCATCAACACATTAAAGAGTTGTCATGAGTGCATTAGTAAGAAAGTTCAGAGAGAAATCTGTGAGGATTAAAATGACTGCAGATCTGCAATGGAAAGGGAAAAGGATTGGAAAGACCAATTCTATGATTGAGGAAGTAGAAGTTGTGCATGGAGCTAATCAGAACAGTCTAATGAGTAGATGAATGCTGATTAGAAGAAAATGTATGTTTTTGTAAAGGTATTGTAGGAGAGACATTTTTGCTATGCTTTCTTGCTTAGTACTGATACTCTGGCAAAGATAATAGAAGGAAAAAAACAAGTTCATACTAATGGTTTTCAAACGAACACTTGCATGTGTCCTTTCCATATTTTATCAGGAGGGTGAAGATTATAATTTTACCCCAAATAACAACTGCTCAATTTTAGAATATTACCACACAGGACAAATATCAATGCTTAAAAAGTTTTAAAACAAAAACAAAAAATAAAACCAAAACCTAATAAAATGCAATTCCCTTCCACTGTGACTTATTGGTTGCACATGAGCACAAAAGAATTTGAAATGCAAAACTAATTAGAAAGAACTGTTCAGTATTAAGTTCCTGTTCTGTAGATTTTAACTTTAAATAATTTTTTCCCGCGGCAGTTACAAAGTCCTGAAGCTAGTGGTATGTCATATAAAGCTTCTCTGTAGCAGTAGGCTCAGCATCGCTATAATTAAACCTTCCTCGCCTTGATTTGCAGCCAGTCTTACTCCTTGTGGGGAGGGAGCTTACTCATCGGCAGAGACAAGACCAGGGGAAGGTTTCAAGTTGGAAAACAGGATTTCTGAACCTGATGTGGACTGGAAACACGATATAGCGAATAAGGGGTGTCGGGAAGGGAAGTTTAAGGAGTGGGAACCCATTTTTAACCCACCTCAAAATTCTCGGTGAACAGGGGCGTGAGCAACTTTGCCACCTGCCGTCTCCCGGCAGTGAGAGTCCCCCAGGAGTGAGTCCTGTCCGGCCAGCAGCCACGGCCTCAGGAAGAGAGATGAGCGCCCCAGGAGAGGCGAGCTGCAGCATCAGCGGCACTGAACCCCTCCACATCCACTCCCGGTCCCATTCCCACCCCCGCGCATCTTCGTCGCGCTCTCTCCCACCTCCCGCACACCCCAGCGCTCTCTTCTGCCTGACCACAAACCCCTGTCAGGTCTGCTCTCTCCGGCCCGGGCTCCAGCCTGGCTTTAAATATTTCCGAGCGGGATGCCAGCCCCTCCTCTCCTCCTCCTCCGCCTCCCCCTCTCCCCGCCTCCCCTCCCGCGGAGCAGTCAAGACCCGGCGGCGCGGCTGCCCCAGCCGCTCCCACACTCGGGCGAGGGGTGGCGCGACAGGAGCTGTCCAACTTTTCAGCACAGTTTCTCGCCGCTGCCCGCAGGGAGGCGGCAGCCACCGCCCCTGCCCGCCCGGCGCGGCCCGACCGCCGGCAGCATGGAGGCAGAGAGCAGCAGCAGCCTGTCCGCGATGCCCGGCGGCAGCGGCAGCGACGGCGGCAGCGACGGTAGCGGGGGTCTCAAAGCCCCCAAGCATCTGTGGCGGCAAGATCAGCACTACTCGCCGCAGCTGCGGCAGCACCAGTTCCTCCAGCACCAGCAGCACCCCGGGCAGCCGCCGCCGTCTCCCGTCTCTCGGGGCCGCTGCCTGGCCGCGGCTCGCGTCAGGCACCGCGGCTACTCCGACACTGAGCGATACCTCTACTGCCAAGCCGTGGACCGCTCCTCCTACGCCGTGGAGACCGGCCAACGGCCCGGCTTGAAAAAATCGCGGATGTCCTGGCCCTCCTCCTTCCATGGACTCAGACGGTAGGAGAGGGCTTGGCCCAGCGCTCCGGCCGCGCGTGTGGGGGGGTGCGGCGGAGGGGCGCCGCTCCCGGCCGCGGGGACGGGATTCAGCTGTGAGGGGTGGGCACCGCGGGACCCCTGTCCGACCGGCCC
>JBBMKD010000115.1:55718616-55764535 GCA_037834095.1 Argya squamiceps
CCCTGTCCGACCTGCCCCCTTTCCCCCGGCGGCAGGGATGAGGAAGTGGCACCCTGCAGTTGCGGAGGCTCCGAAAGGGAGGTGGGCTCGGGCTGCGCTGCCGTGCCGGGGACCCCCGGGGTTGGGACGCTGCGAGGGACCCCCCGGTCAGGGCTCCCCTGACGCGGGCGCGACCGGGGCACGACCGGCGCCGCGTCGTCCCGTAGACGCCTGTCTGTGGGTGGAAGAGCGGCCGCGGAACACGTGGGTGGGAGCGGGACGGCGTCTGTGCCGGCACGGAGCCGTGAGCGGGGCGGGCAGCGGGGCCGCGCTTCCCCTGCGCCCGGCGCCGCTCCTCCGCTGCCTCCCCGGCTGCCCCTCCTCGCCCCAGCTGCCCGCGCTCCTCGGGAGCCTCCAGGGCTGCTGCCGAGCAGGGAGGACGCGATTTGTGCGATGTTCTCGCAAAGTTAAAATAACGAGAGCTCTTAGGGGGGTGGGAGACAGCCTGGCAAATCTGGGGTTAGGGTCCTGTTAGTTTGAATGGGCTTAGTTGAGAAAATAGGCTAATGGTTTCTTAGCCAGAGGGAGGACTCCGTCATCTACTAGTCTATTGTTCCCCTTTAAATGAGCTGTGGATTTATTTTTCAGTGTGTAGCTCACCAATGCCTATTTTACCCTTGATGGCTGTAACAGGCATCTGTTTTAAAATCAAATTCTCTGTCAAAATCAGAAAGATGTTGTACCTGAAGCATCAATTTATTATTCGGACTTCATTTTTAGTAGCTGGAACCACTTCCTTTTAGTAGAAAGACACACGCTTGCACTAGAATTTTAAGCAGACATTGTGAATAAAGGATCTATGGAGAGAATGGTGGGCAGAGTGACATGACTTGATACTGAGGTACTCTGTATATGTTTGATTTCCTGGATAATCAGATTTTTTATAGCGTGATATGCTTGATGAATAAATTATAGAATCCTTTCTGAACGAAGATTGCTTTGTGTGTTTCTGTGGTGCACACCGCATTCTTTATTATGGAGCCTTAGCATAAATCTGGAAAAGACATACTTGTGTATTCTCTGGCAGTGTTATCTCTATTTCTACCTAACAGTAACTTCATTTGCACTTCATATATCATTAAGAAATAAAAAGAGGTTCAGCAATTGTCAATTATAACTGTATTTTCATATAAGTAATCTTTAAATATGTCTTTTAATATCTTTGGTTTTCATGCAGCCATTCTGTTGCTACACATTTGTATCACTTGTGTGAACTCATGCCTGTATGAAGTTAATGACGTCAATTTTTTCATCATGTAAGATTTGAAAGAAAAAATAATAAGCTTCAAAAATTAACATATGTTCAATTTAAAGCTTTTTTTCAATACATTGCTGTGTCTTTCATGTAAAAAGCCCTCTAGGGGTCTAGTATTTTTGACCTCTAAGACTGAGTGCTGAATTTCTGTTTTCTAATAGCAAAAAAGTTTAATTTTTTATAACTCATAATGGTTGACTTGAATATATTCAGCATTATTTCATAAATGATTAGTTATTGAGGGGACACTAAGTCAAGGGGGAAAGGGAGAGTGCGCATACTATGTCTTTTATTAGGATTTCAGGACTATTTTGAATTACAACTGATATGACACCTACTTAAATAGGAATTCAAGATTCAGTACAAAAAGTATTTTACTTTTTAAACCTTCATTCTATTTATTAGCACAAAAATTTTGTTTCGACAAGACATGCTACTTAACTGAGGTCATTGGATTTTATTTTAATTTTATGGGATTAGTAAAAATTCAGATGAGCTTCCCTTTTGGAAGTAGTAAAGAAAAGCAGAGTAAAGAAGTCCAATATAATTCACCATCAAGTGACTTTCTTAGAATAAAGTCTCACAGTAAAACATCTTGAATGAAGCAAACAACTGTAGAATGGAAACACAAAGTGAACTGTAACAAATTGCTTTACAAACGTATTCAAGAAATACCAGAAAAAGGATGGTCTTTCCAGGACTTTCATTTTAAGGTTTCAATAAATTGCTACCCTTTCCCCCCCCCCCTTTTTTGCATAAGAAGCAAAGAAAAATGTCTTCTTAGTGCTCTTGTAAAAACAGTAACTTACAAAAACCCCCAATATTTTTGTGAAAGGCACCTGTCCTTTTAGAAAATATTGCAGTTCCCTTTTCGTATTTAGATTTTTTTTAAATTTCTCCCTTATTTAAACTGTTTTCAAAAGAACACTTCTGTATGGATTGCTGTGGATTTGTCATGGTGCAAGGTGACAAGCTTGTATTTCAGAAGACCTGAAATTACTCTCAATATGGTGTATAAAACTGTCTAGAATAGGGGAAAATTGTGTATAAAAGTATGGAAAATGCATCAGAAGAGAGGGGTAGTATTATAAACAGATGTATCAAATGTGAAAAAATTAAATCTATGTAATTGTTTTTCCAGAATTTATTGTGTTTCACTCGGAACACATCATGATTCTGGAAACCTCAATAAAAACCACAAAGGACACTTAATAAGCCAAATATACAACTTTGAAGTATTTTCTCTTTTAAGTTTGGTAGAGAACTTAAAAATATGTTCCATTGTTCAAAGGAAATGAGGAGAAATTACTTATGTTAAAATTTGACTTAGAACTGACTAGTACATCTTTATTATTCAAACTGAAGAGAATTAACATTTAAAAGGCAAAATCAACTAGCAAAGATTCTAAACTGAATTGGTCAAAAAACACTGTGGGCTTGTAGTTTGTGATATTAAGCACTGTTTGTAATCAGTCCAGTGCTTTCTCTGTCTCTTCATGACCATCATTAACTTTGCACTCAACTTATTTAGAACATGTGCTGTAGTTCCTTCAAGGAATACGGCAGCATTTCATTACACAGAAGGATATATCAGGATCATCAACTAATGTATTTTGCATAAAAGTCAAGATTATTCCTGCATTTTTAAATTAGAAGGTAAGTGCTTTGAATTCATATACACAAGAGCTGTATAAAAACCAGGGTAGCCAAGAAGATGACTGAGATTATCTGCGATTGGGGAGGTTTTGCCAGTTGTTTACTGTGTCTTGTGCAAATCATTTAATCTCTCACAATATTTTCTCTTACAGGTAATTACAGGTTCATGCTAAAGTGATTTTTCAGATCATAGAATAAAAGGTACTATGTAATAATAAATAATAGTAGTGGACTTGGGAAATAAATACTTCAACTCAAATAATCTTCCAGGCAATAATACAAAATATTCTGTGTAATAAATGAAGCTGTTCTGGTTGTGTTCAAAAACTTCAGGTAGCTCTTTGCACATAACTAGCACTATTTCATGGCCTATATACACAGGTTACTTGTTTTTAAAAACCCTCACGTTAGCATTTTTAAAGGCAATTAGTCATTTGTCAATTAAATCATCTTGCCATATCATCTTTCTATGTTCTATTTTTCATTATTGAAATTTCAGGTTGGAAAAATTAGAGAAAAAATACCATCATTCCTAACCACTAGTCATGGAATTTCCCACGATGTTGTATCCTTAAAATAAATCTTAGTCTCTTAGTTTCTTTTGGTCATGTTTCCCACACAATTATTATTTTTCAATAGATCTTCTGTAAATTTTATCTCGAGTGTTGTTGTTGGTCTAGACTTTTTCACAAAAACAACTTTTCATCAGTGTTTTAATATAAACATCTGGACAATGGTGAGACAGCACTAGGTTTTACAATCCAGTAATCCTTGTGTTTGTTCCCTGTTGCTGTCTATTTAAAAAACTGCTTTCATAAGTGATGATGAAAATTAGTTGCTGTCAAAAAAATCTACTTGCTCTCTTTCCATTTCATGTATGAGACCTGGTCTGACCAAGCAGCATTCGTTACTGCATTGCTTACATGTGAAGATTGCTCTAAAGTATGATTATTTTTCTTGAAGTGTCAATCTTGTCCTTATACCACTCAATAATAGTTAATAAACCAAAATAACACTAAGAATTGAATGGAGCATAATACTTCAGTTGCTGTGAGGCTTTATTCTCTATTAGGAGAAGAAAAGAGGTTTATGCATTAGTTTGTCGACTTTCTGAAGTCTGGGATATTGTATACCACTCTAATAATTTAGACAGATAAACTCTTGGGCTTTGTAGCTACATATAGAGCCCCTGGAAAAATAATGGAGTATTTGCAAATCTGTTTGGTTCTCCAATAAAGCACACACCTTTTTCCATCCTATGCCACATTCCTTCCACATGCTTGGTTTGGAAAGCTCCTCTTGATGTACAAAGGAAAAGGAAGAGGAGTGTTTTCTAACTTACAGGCCCATAAATAACATTCTCAGAATTTAATAGCAGTTTCTAATTTAGACTTTTGTTGTTTACTTGTCTGGCAGTGTATTATTGCTTTGTTTACTACTACGTAGTCCTGGCACCCAAGATGTTAAGATAATTGGCATATGGTAGCCCTTCCTCAAAGACACAAATAAATTTTACAACTTAGTAAACATTGTTGGATTACTGTTCTTTATATTTGTCCATAGAGATAAATTAAACAAGAGATTTATGTTGTCAATATTTTAAATAAGTGACTATTTTCATGTTGTGAAAGGCTTACATTTTCTAATTGTTAGCATTGTGTGACGTGAACTGTATGAATAGCATCAATTTTCACACTGTTGGAACTTGTAAAAATACAAGCTTTTAAAATTCACATATTCAAATATATTTTAATATGAATGTTGCTGAGAATAAATGGTTCAGATTTCTTAATTTAATGAATATACACCTGATAATTTAACAGGACAATCTCTTCATAACCAGACAGAGAATAATCAGGATTTAAACACTTTTTCTTAAAGGTGTGAAGTTCTAACTTAAAATTATTAACATAACTGTTTAATGTATTCCTATATTTTAAATAGGCTTTAATATAACAATATTATTTGAGTATTAGTGAAGCTGTCCATTGAACACACAAGGTCATGGTGTCAGGTCAGTGGTGCTCAGCTGATGCTCTAAACATGTGGACACACCAAGTGCACCAAATTACATTACAAAGAGTAATTTAGATGAAAATTTTGTGTAAAACACTAAAAGAACCTTAGTAGGTTTCTTTAAAAGTCATCTGAAACAGAGTTAAATAATTTTAACTACATTGTATTCTTCCTTTATAGAAGATTTTGGACCTAGTAGGAACACCTGTGAGATTAACGTTAAAACTAGGAATGTGAGAGGAAGCTGGGAACATACAGGAGAGCAAGGCAATACCATTTGGCTGCTAAATAGTTTGCCTCAATGGACAAGTTCCAAAAATGAATTTTTTGCTACTGAAAGGCAAGGGTTTAATGAAAAAGAGTGTTGGACAAGCATGACTCTATGTCAGTTGTTAGGGTGATTTGAAAGTAGTTAGGTCCTTGCCAACATGGAGAATGTCAATGTTCCCTTGCCATTAGGTATTCAGCAGATCTAGAAAAGATGAGCTTTGAGTTTATTTTCATGAGCAGGAATATAGGTTATTTCTTAGAACAAGAGGGTTTTTTTGGTAGTAGAGTGGATCCACCATCATTTCAGGATCAAATCCAAAGCTCTTCTGGTAATCTAAACAAACTAGTTTCAGTAATTAGAAATTAGACTTAGTAATGCATGTTTAGATTGCATACTTAAAGAGCTAATAGCAATAAAAATGTATAGATAAGATTTTAAATTCTGTTAATATTTATTTTGATCCTGTCACCTGCATCTCTTCCTTGATGCTTTAAGTCCTTAAGTTGTATATAGCAAGGGTTACAGGAGGGGAGCAATAGCTGTCAATTATTAGTGTCTAGGACATGTCTCACTGTTGTTCATTCCCGAAATTCTTTCCAGAGGTATCTGTTCTGTCTCCTGTGTGTTCGCAATGACTTAGTATGCCCTGTTGTGGAAATGTCAAACTAAACCTTTAGCTTAGCAATGTGGCTGCCATTGTGCATGGATGCCTGGCAACTTACAGCTATTTTAAATAGGTCTGTATTACAGTGTTACACGACAGTTTTTGTGCCAAAGTTGCAAAGTATCTTTTAGTTCAGTAAAGAAAAATAACCACACACTGATGATAAATAAGACAAATCCACCCACTCAGTTAACTTAGTACATGCAAATACATGAAAAGGTCAGAGAGGAAATATGGATGTATGCCGCTATACAATAATGGAATCATGGAATGATTTATGTTGGAAAGAACCTCTGTAAGTCATTTGATCCCACCGTTGCTCAAAGAAGATCTATTGAGAACAGATTGCCCAGTGAGGTGTTCAATTCAGTCTTGAACACGCCCAGGAAGAGAGATACTACAGTCTCTCTGGACAAATTGTTGCAGAATTTGGCCACTTCATAGTAAAAGTGGCCATGTTTAGTGGCCACTAATTTTCCAATCTAGTCAGAATTTGCTATGTTCTGACTTGGGTCCTTTGCTTCACATCATATCACTGTGTACTTCCAAGAGACTCGCTCCATCTCCTTTGTATCCATTCTCTGATCAGGGAAGTAGTGTAATTCTCTTGGTGCAGCCTCACAAATGTGTAAGAGCAATTTCATGTGTCCACTGGGAAGCCTAGTGCACTTAGTGTTGTTTTCAAGTGCCATTTATTACACACACAATTCTAGGAACGACTGATTCTTTTGTTAGGGTATCTCCTCACTCTCTCCTGATCTGGACCTGTAACATATTTTCTCTCTGATTTCAGGGAGAAAGTTCAGCTGCAAGAATACTCAGGAAAAAGACAGGAAAATACCACCATGATTTTGAATCAAACAGTTTGCTGGGGACAAACTCAGAGATGGGGATGTCTCAGAGATGTTATGCATATTTCCATTCTTGCCCCTCCTGGCTTGGCCAAGATGATCTTAGGCCATGTACAGTTTGGTTTTCCAGAATGGTTTTCTCTGGGCCATCTATCCACCCTTCAAATATTGGAATTTAAAACCAAACTTCATTCAAAAATCCCGGGTCCAATACTTGAACCTATGCCTCTGACAGCTGAGCTTAATTTTCTGTTACTCTAGTATTCTAAGGTGTTAGTTCAGGTTTTCACATGACACAATTCCATGAAAACTGGAGATAGCAAACTGGATCTTGAAATCCCCAATTACTTTCTTTATTTTTACCATTGCTGTTATAACCTCTTCCAAACGATGTTTCAAAATTTGGCCTCCCTGGGAAAAAAAGTACAATGTTCTGGACTGTACAGCCTAGAAAACTTCTCATAAGCTCATCTCACAAAACAAAGTAAAGTCTAGAGGGGAAGAAAAGCGCAAAAATCTACCATCTTTGAGGACTTGAAAGTCACCAGAAAATTCAAAATATATGTAATAAGAGCTTAGCTTAGTTATTCCTCCTAAGCCAAAGTCTTAGAGCATCATTCACATAAAGTAGTAGCAGTGTAAAATGAGTGCTTGATTAAATATGAGGGGGCATTAATAAAAACCTCAAGACATCCAAGAATTATTTGGATGTATATTTGAACACACATACGCAAAGAAAACCAAAACACATTCAGTCACAGAGAATTGTCCAGTTGTGTAAATTTAAACTTAGAGGGGTTCAATTATTAATAAGCTTATATTAAATGCAGAGTTCATGAGGCAAAGGTATATTTCCACACTTCTAAGATATGTTGTAACAGAGGGATGAAGATCTCACGTCTGATTCTGGAGCTGAGAAACCATTGGAATATAGTTGGTTACCATCACGCAGTTATCACTACGTATTTTGGCATGTGGTCACATTTATGGTTGTTTATATCAGATGATCATAAAAAGTAATGAGAGTCAGAGTAGCTGCCATTCAAATATCCCTTACTGTTTTTGGAAAGGTAATGAGTTTATCTTTGTTTTCAATTATTGCTTCTACACTCATAATTTTAGGTTAAACTTATAAACCTCCTCTGTTTTTTTTAACTTATTTTTTCTTTCCACTTAG
Source organism: Argya squamiceps (assembly GCA_037834095.1). NCBI lineage: Eukaryota > Metazoa > Chordata > Aves > Passeriformes > Leiothrichidae > Argya > Argya squamiceps. The sequence goes on from JBBMKD010000115.1 coordinate 55,726,546, forward strand.
AAAATGAAATAGCATCAAGTGTTACAAGGCAAAGTGAGGTTCTCAAGTAACAGTGAAAAGGGACTTTTTATAGAAGTGAAAAGACATGCTACTAGTGAGAAAGTATATGGAAGTAGGATAAGCATTCTGTTGAATGATTTTACTCACTGTTACAATATCAAATAAAAAATACCACAGATTTGAGATGCTTTTTTGTGGAGGCACTTGTGGGTGTGCACTTGCTCTTTCTCTCTCTGTCTCTGTCAAACACTTGAGATAACATGAAATAAGACATTAGCAATGTCCTATCCAATGACAGGATAATGATATAAAGGGCAGCTGGATGTGTGGTGAAGGAGCTGATGTTCTTTTAATTTCCCTCTTTCTACTTACAAACCTTAGATTATCAGCAAATCTATTTCTCAGTGCAGCAATGTTCTAGAAAGTTTTAGGCATAATCTGTGCTTGGCTGAGAATAAAAACATCTTACAGTTAAGACAGGTATTTTGATGTATCTACATTGTTTATAGGTTTCCCATATGTGAGCAGAAAAATGCCACCGGGATATTTAACATTACAAAAATTTCACTGAAGATCTATTTTATTTTCATCAGTGAGCAAAGAATACTGAATAGCATAAAATACAAATTACTCAGGTGCTTACCTGAATTTCTATTTTCCTTTAGTGTGACTTACAAAAACACTAAAGAAACTTATAACATTTACCACCAGTAACACCCTGAGAACACTAGGAAACAAAGATATTGGAAAAGAGAGATAGAAATTGATCTGAGGAAACAGAGCCTACCAATAAATCTTAACTAAAATTGCCTAGCAAGTGTCACCGTTTTTGGCCAGTGTTCTTACGAGCTTCATGAACCTATCTCTGCAGTGATTTGTTGTCTTTCCTTAGGAGATAAATAAATTTACAGTCATGCTTAATGACTGTAACTAACAGTTACTAACAGTAGCAAGAAGGGTGTTCAGCTGGAAAATATAAATTTTCCTAGCATAGCAAACAGAGCAGTTATAGAGTATGGCAGGAGATTGTTCTGAGCAAAGTAGTTTACCTCCCTGCTTGTACTACCAGAATGTACATGTCATTAGGAAAGTACAAATAAGCTAGTTTCCCATGTTGATCTCCTGAAAACGATCAGATTTCCTTGAGTTAAGGATGATTTTGTATTAGCATTGTATTTTTCTTTTGGAAAGGTTATACAATATTTTGAACATTTTGTTAAAGGCATAGCAGACCTTTTATATAAAAGTTTTAAAACTGGATAGCAAAAATACCATCCCTTTATTTCCTTAGAATCCTAAAGATGAGAGAGTTCATAGCTGGAAGAGAGCTGATTGCAGAATCAGCTATACCGGTTGCAAATATTTTCTTTCTTGCTTTCTTGCTTTCTCTCATTTTCTCTTTTGCTCTCTCTTTCTCTCTTTCTCTCTCTTTATCTTTTTCTCTCTTTCTTTATTTTTCCCATATTTTTGGTGGTCTAATCTGGTAGTTCCTTTCTTCTACACTCTTTCCATTTTTGATCCATACCTTTCATTATATAACAAATGTCCAAAACTGTTTCAAGCCTTCAGTGCTATGTTCGATGTGCATAGAGCAGAAACATATATAAAATATTTTGCAAGATATGCCTCTGTATATTTATCCTAGTTTGATGATTGATTTTTTTTCCCAACAGCATGGAAGTAGTCTTATCATAAATGGCTTTTAATGAACAGTAATCTGAAATGTTCAACAAAACTGTTACCTAATGCTGAAGTTCTACAGTTTCCACCAGCTGTGTGTTCTCGCAAATTCCCAAATAGATATCAAGTACTTTGAGCTTGTGAAAATTACTATAATCAAAATAGCTTTATTTATATCAAGGAATATGTAGTATAGGGTCTGTAGGAAGCCCTATTTAAATTGTTAAAACTTTTGATGCAACATTTAGTAGTCTATAAAGAGCTAGAAGAAAAGCTTGGGACTTGATAGTCCCATTGAAGTAACAGGCAAACATTGATGCTATGGTAGTAGAAGTGTTAGTGTTATATAAATGCAGCTAGTATAAAAATAAAATATAGTTTTTGGTTAGTTTTTTTTATTGAGAAATGCATACTCAAAGGAAACAAACTAAGGAAGTAACTTGAAGTGCCCCTTTTCTTGGGGTGAAATACAAAACAAATAATTAAATTATTCATTATGAAATTCTTATGGCTATTAAATAATGTAGCAATATAGCATAATCCAATGAATGGAAATGACTGACTAATCCTTACATGGATCACACTCAGAAGCAAAATTATATCAGCAAAATTTTAACTGTAAAAGTCCTCTATACACTTGTCCAGAATGTACATTAAATCTTTTTAGACCTATTTAACTTTTCATGAGAATAAATGTGGTTGAAAAATTAATGACTGGATCAAGGAAGAAGAAAATTTTCAGATATGGCAAATATTTTTTTTGTATTGTTTTAGAAAACCTTGGTGACCAAAATGCAAATTAAAGTAGTTGATTCTATCTCTGTTAAAAGAACCCATCTTTTGTTAAATTTATAGCTGCCTTTTGTAAGAGTAAGGAAACATGATGTGTAATTTGAAGCACAGTCAGAAAAAAACCCCTTAGTTTGAGGTGGTGGTAAACAAAACTGAAAGAACTAGGAGATTAAACTGGTGCAGAAAATTAGAGAAATGAGCAGATTGAAACATATGTACATTTTCTGTCCTCAAAAGACATGATGTTCAAATTTTTTTACTGGCGCATAAATTGGAATTAGCTGAAAAATTACAAATAAATAGATGCCAATTTATTTCAAATTACAGAACTTAATCACTTAAATTCTTGCTTTATATTTTTGCATTCAGCTTAAGGTAACACATTTTTAGGTAGTGAAAAAGATAGTGAAAAAGAAACACTTCTGCTTCCATGTCTACTTTCCTTTCCAAGAGCTATGTGTAATAAACTAATTGAAGTCTGAATTTCAGTAAACTGTCTCTTTAGACTTTTCGACAGGGAGGTGATAAGGCCAAGAGGTCCCAGAGCATTGCTGTCTTTACAGGCTTATTTTTAAGGAAAAAACAGCTTCTGTTAGAACTAAAAGACTTTTGGCATAATATGAGCCTTAATATTCATCACTTGTTTGCCTTTCTCACCAAAAAAAAGAGAATCAAAAGAGAGTTATGAAATACACAATTCAAATGGTTCTACCATTTTTAGCTGTATAGTTTTATTCACAAAAGGAATGGAATGCGTTTTCAAGATACTGCTCTGTGACAGCAGGGTTTACAGTCATTAACAATATCATATGATGGATGAAGCACGTGTTTGAAATGCAGGGTATCAAGTAACAATTTAGTAGCTATTTATCCCGATTCTTACTCTAGTTCAAATGTACTGAGGTATGAATTTTAATTTTATTTATTAAATTATTTTAATTTATTTCCAGATTTTTGATTTTCCAGTTTTGCCCTAATTTGCAATTCAGGGAAAAAAAGTATTATTTTGGATGGAAAAAATCCCACAACTTTAAATTAAAATAATCAATGAAAATTCATAATGAATATCTCAATATGAACTTCATGTTCTGAAGAGTTGAATGTATTACAAACTTAGCAAGTGATTATTTAAAACTCCCTGGAATATGTTTGCCAAAATAAGTTTAAAGTGAGTGGCGTCTTCTAGAGTAGAACACCCCATTTTCAGTGGAATAAATAAATAAAGATGCTGAGACATCCTGTGCTTTCTGCTGTTTCATAAGTGCAAATAGTTCAATACAACAGAACAAAGTTCTTCAGGATCAGATCTCCACTTTTGTAGTTTCTCCCCACTAAGAAAGAATATATGTCCAACTGGTCAGATCTTACCCTGTATGTGAAAACCCTGTAAGAATATCAAATAGATTTGTGAAAATGTATGCCTCAGTATGAAAAAACATGTTTAAAGGCAGGCTAAGCTACTGTTAACGTTCTGTTTTCAAAGTTCTTACCATGTGATGTGTGTAAAATTGCACGTCTTGGGCAGAAATTAAAACATACAAAACACACTGATTGATATTGAATAGCTTGGAAATATTGAATTTTGCTTTCCTATCTTTTATTCTAGGTAAAAATGATGATTAACCGATTGTGTACTAAGCATATACCGCTTTCCTTGCTTCTAAGAAAGTACTTTGTTCTAGGACTTACATAGCTATTTAAGTTTATGACATGGATTATATTAACATTAAGGATGTTACCAGAGATTAAGAAATAAGTTGCTTTCAAAAGACTTAATTTTCCAGCTGGATCTTTCAGCTTTAATTTCACTTGTGATTATATCTTCCTCAACATACTTAGTGTCTCTTTTTGTAATTTATATATTATTAAATTTGGTTTGTCCTAAGTTTAATTTTATGTATTTTAAAGAAGATAATTTCATTTCTATAATGCTGTTCTAAACTTTAAAAAGTGTTCCTGAAAACTAGTTAAAATCACTGCTTTCTCAGTAATTTCTAAAATCCACATTAATAAAATCTGCTGCAGTGATTGTGTTATTTTGGTGGATTTGAAAGGAACTGGATTAAGTCCAGAGAATTTTTAGTGTTGCATCTTTATCATAGATTTGTTTAGATTGGAAAAGGCCCTTAAGATTTTTGAGTCCAGCTACTAATCCAGCACTGCCAAGTCTACCACTAAACCATGTCCCCTAGGGCCACATCTACACGTCTTTTAAAAACCTCTAGAGATGGTGACTCAGCCACTTCCCTGCGGAGCCTGTTGCAATGCTTGATAACCCTTTTGATGAAGAATTATCTACTAATATCCAAACCATTTCCTCTTGTCCTCTCATTTTCTACCCAGGAGAAGAGGCCAATCCCCACCTGGCTGTAGCCTCCTTTCAGGCAGGTATAGAGAGTGATAAGGTCACCCCTGAGCCTCCTTTTCTCAGGATAAACACCCCCAGCTCCTTCAGTTGATGGTGTCCTGTTTCCTTGTCTCCTGTGGAGACCCTTCCCCAGCCCCATTGCCCTTCTCTGGACTCACTCCAGCCCCTCAGTGTCTTTCTTGCACTGAGGGCCCAGAACTGCACACAGCACTCGAGGTGTGGCCTCACCAGTGCCCAGCACAGGGGGACAATCCCTGCCCTGGCCTGCTGGCCACACCATTGCTGATCCAGGGCAGGATGCCATTGGCCTTCTTGGCCACCTGGGCACACCCTGGCTCATGTTCAGCTGCTGTCACTAGCATTCCCAAATCCTTTTCCGCTAGGCAGCTTTCCAGCTGTACTGCTCCAAACCTGTAGTGCTGCATATGGTGTTTTTGTGATCCAAGAGCAGGACCTGACACCAGGCTTTGTTGTACCACACACCATTGGCCTTGGCCGGTTGATCCAGCCTGTCCAGATCCTTCTGCAGATCCTCCTGCCATCCCATGTCATATGCATCAACAGTCCTGCCCAACCTGGTGTCATTTGCAGAATGACTGAGGGCACACTCGATCCCCTTGTTCAGATGATCGATAAGGACATTAAACAGGAGTGGCTCTGATATTGCTGCCTTGAGAGCACCAGTGGTGACTGGATGCCAACTGGATATAGGTCTGTTCACCTCCACTCTCTGGGCCTGGCCATCCAGACAGTTTTTAAGGAGGAAAGAGTGATCCATCCAAGTCTTGAACAGCCGGTTTCTCAAGAAGGGTACTGTGGGAAATGGTGTCAAAGGCTTCACTGAAGGCCAGGCAGACAACATCCACAGCCCCTCCCTCATCCATTCAGCAGGTCTCCTTGTAGAAGGAGATCAGGTTGGTCAAGCAGGACCTGCCTTTCCTGGCATGGAATTCATGCTGGCTGTTCCCAACCACCGATTGTCCTATTGCACTTGGCACAGGGTAGCATTCAGGGTGATCTGACCCGTGACTTTCCCTGGACCAAGCTCAGTCTGTAGTTCTCTGGGTCCTCCCTCTGACCCTTCTTGTAGAAGGGCATAAGATTTGCCAACATCCAGTGAACTGGGACCTGCCCAGTTGAGAAGGATGGCAGGCAAATGCTTGAATGTGGCCTGGGGAGCAGTTCTACTGACCCCAGGACCCCAGACTTGTGCAGGTCAGAGTGGTCTAGGAGGTGGCTGACCATTTCCTCCTGGGTTATGCAGCCTTCATTCAGCTTCCTGTCCCTGTCCTGCAAGTCAGGGGGTGGGTACCCAAAGAACCAAGCCTTACTAATGAAGACTGAGGCGGAGAAGGCATTAAGTGCCTCAGCCTCTTCCTCACCCTTTGTCACCAATCAAGGCTGGAAGTTCTCCTTGGTCATCTTCTTGCTGCTGATGCATTTTTAGAAACATTTTTTGTTCTACATTTTTTGTTCTTCATCTTTTTGCTATAGTAGCCAGATTAGGTGTTGGGTTTTGGCCTTTCTAATGTTCTCCCCATATAGGTTCATGATGTTGTTGTAGTCCTCTTGAATTGCCTATCCTTTCTTCTGAAGTACATGAACTCTGTTTTTTCCCCATTAGTTCCAGAGTTCCAGCCAAAGGAGCTAGGATAAACTATGGTGGATAAGAAAAAATATTTAGCCTGCATAAATTAAGATTCAATAATATTTATATATTCTAAATATATAATTTATTTGCTGTATAGGACAGCTAGTATAATAAACATAACGTTGATGAAAACAATTTAAATTTGTGTTTTGATTAATACAATGTTGCATAAGTGGAAATTAATATATGTAAGGTCTATTTTGTGTCTTTTACATTACTAGGTGCCACATTTTGAAACTTTCCTCAATTTTCTTAGAAAAACCCCTAATTTCTGGCACCTTATATATTGCATAAATTTAAATTTACATTAATAGAATGTAGCTGGTTATTCAAAGTGATATGAACCATTCTTTTATTGAGACATAATATTAAATTTCAGAACCCAGAAAATGTATATCACTTTCAAAACTGACTCAGTAAAATTATGTGGTTATTCATAGTCTCTCTATGTGTTATATCTGTTATTAGGCTACCATTGCCTTAGTTTTGGTAGCATTGAAGCCTCAGATGGAATGATGAGTCATTCCAAAGATCAAACTGTCCTGTAATAAGTCAGAAGATAATAGAATTTAGGTATATGGAAGAAGATTGCAGCTGCAAGGAGAAGAAACAATACTTAGGGGAAACAGCTTAGGTCAGAATTCCAAGACGTCATGAAAAGATTTCCTTCCATAGATGAACCTTCTTGTCACATAAAATTGTGGAGACAAACAGCTGCAGTGTTTTGGAATATTGGTTTAGCACAAGAAAACAGTTTTTTAGTATTTACCTATATCGGTGTAATTGAAAAATAGCAATATATTGATATTGATGATATATTGATACTGATGATACCAAAACAGCATCACCCTCTGATTATGTTAATTCCCAGAAGGAAAGCATTTCTCCAGTGCATGCAGTCTACAGCTTTTAAATTTTATGTACTTCCATTTCTGCTTCCACTGATTTTGTAAATGCTTCTGAGTTTTATGAATTTCTGTATGATCTGTGAGCACTTTTGCCTCTTGGGACAAGCAGAAGGGTATCTGAGTGGGAGGAAGGTGGTGGAGTCAGATAAAATCGCCTTTTTTTTTCATTACTTAGAAGGAACTTAATGGACCGACCCTTGGGAGAATATTAAAATTTAACACCAATAAAATTTATGTGTACTGTAAGTGGTGCAGATGCTAATTTTAAGTAGCTTTTGTTTCAAAATACTTTAATATTTTTTCTGTTTCAGATGTCACCCCTTACTTTTGATATTGAAGGATTATTTTCTATCAAATACTAATAGTGGATATTACCTGTCCTCTGAATAGGCTCAATGTATGGCAGGATGTATGGTTTGCAATTAAATCTACAGTACTTGATCCCATGCTGAATTGCTTGACTAGTCAGGCTTAATAACTTTAAGTCCTATTCGTATAAAATATTATCAATATTTTTGCAAATATCCAGGAAAAGCAGTCACTCCAGTGGAGAGTAATGTGTTAGTTGAGCAAATTACTCTCTGGTGGATTTCTCACTAGCTGTAAGAAAAGAACATTTTCAACTTGTTTGAAAACTTGACAAGTGTTAATTGTGAGCTGATATCCTGAGCTGATTTGGAAGTGGGAGTTTTCACAGACATAAAACATAGTAAGATGTAGATATGCAGGGAATAATTAATAACCAGCCTGGAAAGGAGCCACTTCTGTTGGATGCTATAGAAAGGGAGGAAAGACAACAAGAGATTAGGTAATTTTCTTTGCAGCAGCGTTCTGTGTGAATAAAGTAGGTATAAATTAATAAGAATCTGGATGTTAGTATCTTTGCAGGTGAATAGGAAAAGCTGCATCTGAGGTCTGGAAAAAGGGTTTTTCATTTCAGTGTTCACCTATTGCCTTGTGTAGAACAGTCCTGAACAGTATCAGCTACAGAATGTATTCATACTCCTACATTCAGTTTTGTTTCATTCATAGAATCATAGGATAGCCTGACTTGGAAGGCACCCAAAAGAATCCTTTCCTTCAGCTCCTGTCCCTGTGCAGGACGCCTCAGCATCACACCATGTGCTTGAGAGCATTGCCCAAACACTTCTTGAACTGTGTCAAGTTTGGTGCTGTGACCACTGCCCTGGGGAGCCTGTTCAGTGCCCAGCCGCCTTCTGGGTGAAAAAACTTTTCCTAATATCTAACCTAAACCTCCCCTGACACAACCTTAGGTCATTCCCTCCATCCTTTCACTGGTCACCATAGAGAAGAGATCAGTGCCTGTCCATCTGCTTACCTTCACCAGGGAGTTGCAGATCTGCAATGAGGTCTCTCCTCAGTCTCGTCTTCTCCAGGCTCAACCACCTTTGCACCATCTAACCTCAACCATATATCGAGGAGCTGTGCATCATATGAATTTATTTTGGGAATTCTATAGGCTCAAAATCATATTTATACTCTAGTACTTGATGTCTTTTATTTTCTCTATATTTTTCTAAATATTTTTTGTTTATGATGTATTTCAGTAGGAATTCTTATAGCAGGATTTTAGATAAATATGAAATGGTACTTGTGCTGTTATCCATTTGTGAGTGAAACATTAAAAAAAGCCCTGAGAGATGTCTTCCAGCATGTCTAGAATTTGTCTGTCTGTAAAACAGAAATGTAGCTCCAGATATTTTCATAGCATGTTCGGCATTCCAGTGAAACTCTATGTTTATTTTGCCAGGAAGGTCTGTTGTTTCACCAACATGTGGGTGATGATTGTCCTCAACTATCTCACTCAACTGTTTGAGAATGAGATTCCTACACTACTACATTTTATTGCATTATGGCACACCCTCTACTTATTTTGTCAAAACCATCACTTTTAGACCTTCTTGGCTAACATTAATATCCTAGTAATCAGAGGAAGTTCGTGAACTTGATTTATTTGATATTAGTATTAGATATTTGTGCAACAATTAGCTCTATTTTTTTTTCTCTGTTTCTTTTTATTTTTTTTTTTTCTTTTAATTCAATGATATGAAAAAGGTATTTCCCTACACTTGACTGAGGAAAGAACTGCAAGTAACTCATGTACACTGAAGTGGGATTACAAACCTAGATTTTTCTATCACATTGTGCAGAGGTTATAGCCTGCAAAGTACTTCAATTATTCATGAAGCCCTCACAAAACTCCCATTTTGAAGATTCAAAAATTACTTGCACTAAGATTGCCAGATAAAATGGAAGGATATGCAAAATAATATTCTAGTTTTGTGTAACAAAAGTTTCTTTTAGAGTTAACAAAAAATAATTTCTCACTAGGTATGTGAGGAGATGATAGTTGGGGAAAAACTGAAACTGAAGAATAACATCCTCCACATTTTCTGTCAGGTTAGGGTTGAAAACAATTTGGTACTGGGATAGTGGCAATAAAAACCTTACATATCAGCTTAATTCCCAGCAATTAATACAGTTCTACACAATGGGTAAATAACAGGCATTTAGGCTTTGGATACCTGATGGTAATTCTATATAGTACTGTTCATACAGGCTTTGTTTGGCACATAAAATCTGCTTAACCTTTAGAAATACTTCATTCTTCCAAATACAACAATGAAAAAAGGTCAGAAATTTGGGCTGTTGGACAAATATTTATCCTTGAGATAATTTTCTATAGAGTAAGTCTTGAAATATATGATATTTGGGTATGTAGGCTTGGCAAGAATATTTTTAATATATCTTATTCATGTGTTCTTATATTTATGTGAATATATAATATTGGTATGTGTTTATATGTTGTCTGAACACTCATGTGTATGTGTGATTCTGGTGATTTATTGGAAGTATATAAAAAGACCAGTAACAAGAGAGGTTGTAAATGTAAGTTAAATGTTTGTACAAACAGCTATTCTGTTAATATTAAGAGTAATTGCACTTCTTTCATTGCCTGTGTCTGTATGAAGCAGACACATTCTACTACCTGTGTGTATAGAACATAATGAAAATTACAGGCTTAGTAATAATAGATTAAATATAAAATATCTTGAGACCAAGCAATGTACATTAATTATGATTGTGAGACCTTTATTAAAATGGAGATTATTTACACATGTGAGAAAATTTATATGAAGAAATTGAATTAAAATAAGTCAATTGCCACTTTATAGAGAATTGGGTTTAACAGACATAAATGCTCTACACTTTGACTAAATAGGAATTCTAGCAAAACTAATGTTTTCCTTAGGGACAAATCTCAAATTCCGTATATATAATTTATTCTTGCAGTTGCTGTATAAATTTGGGATATGTTGGGATTTTCTCTATTCCTGCTTTGATTATTTGGCATACAAAGTGGTGAGCAAGAAAGAGGGAAATCTTTCTTAGTTTCTAAATCTGCAGTGGGAATTCCTGCAAATAAACTGAAAACTGAAACTGGAAGCAGAAAGCTGGAATATGCATGAGGTCTATGTGTTAAGTTCTACCTTAGAGACTATAAAAGAAAAAAGAATGGCTATCAAACACAAGTTCTGTCAAGCTATCTATTATTCAATTATTATATATTATTATATGCCAAGTTACCTATTACTTGATTTATATATGGCTCTGCATATAAGAAATGAAACTGTAAGTCCCAGTCCCATTTGAATATGGTGATGATAATTTGTTCCTCCGTGTTTTCTCCCAGTTTCACAAGAAAGACAGAACTCCCTTAAAAATGCAGGTAAATTGACAGTTTTGCTATCTATGAATGTGTTTTGTTTTCTGAATTATACCTTGTTGTTTGATAATCAGCTCTGGTCACTCTTTGCTTCCTTGGTACTTAACATAGAATTAACCAAAAAAAAACCCACTCTAGCTGTGTAATCTGAAGTGCTCTTAATTAAAGGATAAAGTTTCCAAGATGATGAACAGTTTTTAAAAAAGTTGCCCTTTTCCAGAATCTAAGCATATTATATGCTATATATTATAAATCTAACCATATCCAATGTTTTTTTTAGTGTGAGTGGGTTTTTTTGTTTGGTTGGTTTTTTGTTTGGTTGGTTTTTTGTTTTTTGGGTGTTTTTTGTTACAAGATATATTTTTTATAAAATGTTGTGATCTAGTTATACTTGTGTGTTTGCACACAAATATTGTGTGTAAGTGTGCAAGTCCACACTTACCCTGTTTTGCTGGTAGTTTTGCCAAATGATACAGTCATATCTACTGTGAAGTATTCTATTTAGTGCAGGGAGAAGGTTTGCTGTCTGAAGACTGGAAAGGAAGTACCTAACCTAGAAGTACATTTTTCATTGCTTTGCTTTTTATAAAATCAATTTATTACCATATCATTAAAAAAAAGCCACAGCCATGCAAATTCTGCAAATCTCCTGAGAAAACCTTTCTAAGTTTTCAACTACAGAGGAAGACACCTACGGAGGCAGAGGTTAGTTCTCAAACTAGGTAGTTAGCTTAAATTCCGTTCTGCCACCTTCTGTAAATTGAAAGGTTAATGAAAGCCTTGTGACCTACATGTCAATCTAGACATCCCATGGAAGGGGATAACATAAACCTGTAAAATACTGAACAGTGAAACAAGATTCAGAAATGGTTTTTGCCCAGGCATTTTACATTTTTCATCAAAATTTTACTTTGTCTGGTACCTTAGGTACCCTCATGTACAAAATTTCTAGAATTTAATATTAAGGGTCTATGGAAGAGTGATGATACAATGTATTTGTAATTGTAGAAGTCTATAAAACATTGAATTCTAATATTTTTAACAATAAACTCATATGTGCAGCTCTGTAGAAGACAGACAGTATGACTCATGTTTTCTTAGGCACTCAAGATCCTGTGTTTCCCTAGAGAAGGGAAAGGTATGCAGAATGCTATCTGGTAGAAATGATAACACAAATTGTAATTTGTAGTTCAAGTTAATTTAAAATAATATTTTTATTGTAGTGCAGTTTAGAACTCTTAGTACTCAGAGGATCAGATACTTTAGAATGGACAGCTGGGGTGATGTTACATTATGCAAAGGGTTGAAGAATACTACCTTGCAAACCTCTGTTGATGATTAATTTCTGTGAAGAAATGCTCATGTGTGAGTTGTTTCTTTAGCTATCTTCTGTGGGATATTCAGAATATCTTGATTGATACTTGATTGTATATTCCGCCTCTTTATTTTTCTTTCCGGATTTATATATTTGATATTATTTAAAAATGAGATAATAAATGTGGCTAACAAATGCTTCATATTTTATTCTTCCCATTGCTTCAACTGTTTGACCTATATCTATATAATACTCTGATTTAGTAAATTTAAACTAGTGAAGAATCAGCATAACACTGAGTAAGATCTGCCTGAAAACTATTAGTCAAAAACTAATTTCAGCTAATTTCTGGTAGAGTATCTCCAATGTAAGTATTTCTAGGAAGATGTCACACCATTTTATTACTGTGTAAACAGGATTTGGAGAGTAAAAAAAAAAAATCTGACAGTTTTAAAATGGGATTAAGAAAATGCTGAACTAGTGACAAAGATGAAATATCAGAAGAATCCTGTGGGGTGATCTAGAACACAGTAAAATTAAACCCAGGTTTTAAATTATAAAATTCAAGGTGAGCTATCAGGAAGTTAAGGATACAGTTATATAAACGGGACTGAAAATCTTTGAGGAATACAGAACTGTAGTAAATAATATTTGTTGTGCTACAATTTTTTTCCATAGTGGCAATACAACATTTTCGTATTTTCTTCACTTATAGCTGTAATATTTCAGCACTATAATAATGGTAATCAAGTTAGGCCTATGTAATATCTCATCAGTGAAGAAACAAAATCAAGACACATTACCAAGAACAAACATTTTTTAATTCAAAGTTTGTGTTTGCGTTGTATTTTTGTGGAATTGAGGTAAAGATATTGAAATGGTTGAAACAGTGCAATTTTCTAATTTTTTCTGTTCTTCTGATGAAACTTTTGTGGGTTTGGGACAATACAACTGGCTGAAAAAATGTGGGTCATTACTATTTTTCTTTGTATGATCAATTTTACTAAAGTTTTGATTTTAATCCCTGGTGTTCAACCTGCCATTTGTTTGAAAGGAACCTGACAGTACAAATTGAAATGATAATTTGTCATTACTATACATAAGTGGAACCCTCACAGATATATTGTAGCAAAACCACCATCACATTTCCCCAGACTGTGTTTATTGCCATTTAAAACACTTTTATCGTACAAGGTCATGTTTTGCACTGCAACATTTCATTTTTTGTTGACAGTAATTATTCTTCCAGCTCAATGAAAAACAATGCTTTTCATGAAAATGATTACTTGGAGATACTGCCAAATTTTAAACAACTTTTCACATTATTAAAAAGTATGTGAGCTTCAGCTGCCAGGAATAAAGACAAGAATAATATTCTCTTACATTAATTTTGTACATTTCACTTTCTGTTATTTATTGCCTTTGTACATTTTAATGATAGTTTGGCCAAAACAAAACTAGCTCATAGACTGTGGTGTGGACAGGGGCATATATGGGCAGTAGGGAATGCCTGCCTTCGTTATTAACATTTTAGTAGTTTAAAGATTTGTGACCCAAATTTATATGTGCAAAATATCTCATCCTTGAGTTAAAGTTCACTCTATAATAGGAATTTTTTTGGTACTTTTATATGTCTGTATATCCAAATCAATGTATATATATCTGTATATCTATTTACATCGGTATATCCAAAACTCTAAAATATTATTTTTGCATTAATATATACTCTTAATTTAAATTTCATCATTAGACAGCTGGTGAAGATTATGGCCACAGTAGTGTAAGACAGATGGCAGATTTTTCAAGAGAAATCTTGTCTGCTTTAGGCATCCAATTGAATTATTTGTTTTTGCATCTATTCAGCATTGCAGGATTACCTTGGGAGCAATGGGAACATTGGGTATAGTAATATTTTGCATATGTAAGCTGAATACCTTTTATCTTGAATACTATAAAAATATTTCTTTTAGTTATTATTTGTCATAAAAAGCTATACTTCTGTAATCATGTATGTAAACACAAGTTTCCTCAAGGAAACTTATTTAATATCAACTACAAAACAAAGTGATAGAAAGAATGCAGGAGTTTTTTTAAAAAATTGTCTCATCTTGAAAAGAATTAAATATCCCTATCCCCATCTAAAATTAATTACATACTAGTCAAAGATACAAGTATAATTTGCAGTCATAAACAGAAGCCGAGCCAAACTCAGTATCATACTGTAGGAAACTGAGCAGCAAGGTAGCATCTGTATCTTCTCCTACTAGTAAACTGGTACCATTTTTGGCTCGAGTTTCTGTGTTTAAATATATTTTAAGTAGCAAGGTATATGGAGTTGTTTTCTTGTTTGTGCAGGTCACTCCAAGAAAAAATATGACTGGAGTGCTTTGTGACATTTCATTTCAAGCCAGCAAAGAGGCTGGCTCCAGCAAACAGAAGTTGGCAGTTCTCCTGAAAAAGTAAAAGTAGAGAACATAGAATACACTTTTAATCTGGATCTGGAAGTATAACAATGACAGCAGAATGCTATTTCTTTAGCAAGTCATAATTGACACACAATGTAAATCCTCAATAGAATATTTAACCAGTAAACTATTTCAATTAATGTAACTTTTCATTAACTCCTGAAGTTACAGCTAGGGAAAATATTCAGTAAAGCTGGTTCTTGGTAAAAGAGGATGCAGTCAATCACTTCCCTAGAATATTTGCAACATAAATAATTTTATGCTTCTCTATACAGAGCTTTGATAATATTTCAGTATTTCTTCAAAATGTGACTGTGATATTAAGATTTAAGTTCTTAATCAATGTTTGTTAATGCAACTTCTGCACTGTACATTTTTACATCCTGTTTGTTAGGATAAGTATCTCATTTCAAGACAACAATTCAAACTGATCTAAAATGAACTTGCAAAATTAAGATCCGTGATCTTATGTCTGAAGTGTCTGCAATAGCTCTACAGATATTCATGCTAGTTCAGAGTATATGCAAATTTAGGGAAGAGTGCATCATTACCAAAATTTTGTTTTCTAAGAAATAGAGAAAAATACTAATATAATTCTAATGTCAGCCAATGGTAGGAGTAGAAAGCCTATAGTCCTGACTGCATACCTTGTTTATAACCCAGAGTACCCTTTTCTAGGCTTGAAAGGAAGCTTAAGGAACAGCAGGAGTGAGGGAGCCTGCTTAGGTACAGATTGGGCTCTCGCGGTTGATTGGCTTTGGTGTCTGAAGCTGTAAGTCCTCAAGATGAATCTTTTAAATGAAGTTGCATCATCCATAAATATTCTATTCCATGTGTGTCCTTTGAATGCAAAGTTCACAGTAAGCCTACCTGGTGAAGCTGCAAATACAATTTTTCTCCTTTACCTAGCTGCCTCAAAGAGTTTACAATCAATAAATACTGTTGTTTTGACTTTCTTAATCTTTACAGTTTCTTCCTTTAATTGGTCAATTTCTTCCAAACTCATTATGAAATAGCCTAACTATCTCCTTAGGACATTAACATAATCAGACTAAACATATTGAGATATTTTTGGTAGCATGATATTTAATATTTTAACCTAAGACCCTCTTCTTTCTGGCTGAAGGATTATTTCAGATAATGTTAACTGAATTTTTTAAATTTAAATTATTTGTTTATATTTTTATTAATAAAACAGTTCTTCATCTCAAAGTGCAAAATTTGATTTATGGAAAACATTCCAACAAAAACTTAAAACCTCAGGTTTCCATAATTGCAAAAAAAAAAAAAAAGTGTAGTGAGTTATTTAGAAATACATAGTTTTTAAAGTTTAATCCTTAATTTGTCTTATAAAATTAAGTTTCAAGAGAGCGATACCTGTTTAGTTACACCTGTAGAATGTCTTGAACTCTTGCCTGTTATTTCAGGGCAGATTTAAGAGATCTCCCTTCCAGCTGCCTTCTTTACTCCGGATGATATAGAATATAATAGTTTCTGCATTTAATTCAGTAGAAATTGATTGTGATTCTGTGGAGTATTTGATGGGAATAATTTCAATTGACACATCTTTCTCACCTGATTTATGATAAGGCTGATTCAAAGGAAAAGGTAAAAAAATACATGGCTTGAGAAGCAAGGAGACCTCGTTTCAAAAAGTGACCATCTTAATCTACAATGGAGTAACATTCTGAGCACCTGAGTTTCGTGTAATTTTTCTCTATACTTTGTACCAGTACTTTGTTCTAGGGAAAAAAAAATTGTCTGGAGCTAATTTTAACAGAGAAGAATTCAGGTTCCCCACATTGCAGCAACTTTAAAGTAAATTTTTCTGAGTATCCATAACAAATAATATTCTACTGAAGGATTGACATCTATAAAGAAAAGTTCAGTTCTCTGGAAGTTAAAAAAAAATTTAAAGTAATTATTCTGTAATTTGGCTGTTGAGTGTCTCCTTCTCTTTTTCTCTTCATTTGGTTTAGCCCTTATTTCAAATCTACAGCAAACTCATATATTTTACATGTCCAAATGCATCAGGCTGCCTGGATTTCTGTTGGTTTTTTTTGGTTTGGTTTGCTTTTTTTTTAATTTCTGTAAAAATGTTTATTATTTTGTGTAAGAAATGACTAAGAGATGCCCATATAAAAAAATAATGGCTTTTCTAAGATCTTGTTGTTACTTCATATTCTGAGAGCTGGATGTGCTTGATGTGTGAAAAAATCCCATCCAAGCCCTCTTTTAACTACCTAACCACCCTGTGCAAACATGTGTATATATTTACGGATGAAGCTTTGCCTGTGAAATTAATTTTGTAGTTTATCAAATTTTAACTGTGTGGATAACTGGTTAGTTTTTAGTGGTGTGCCAAAATCACAAGTATCTGTGTAATATATTTGGTTTTGATTTTGAAAACTAGCTGCTGGGGCTGGTTTGGAAATGTGGCATTTTAACTGCCATAGTCGGGGACACTGTATTCTTCTGTGAGGATTGAAGAGAAAATTATATGGCAGCTTAGTAGAGGGAACTAAAGTTATAACTTTAAGCTGTGTCCCAGAAAGAGGTTGTGTTATAAAATCAAAAAGAACAAAGAGATAGCCGAGAATACCTTTGGATATCATTGACGCAAAATACTTTTTTATTTGATCAAAATCTGTCTTTAGCATTTTAATCATGATTTTGCAAAAGTGCCAGTACTAATTAGAATGTTATTTATTTACTACAAGAAAAAGTTGCTTAGTATTACACTGAAGCCCTTTTTTGGTGTGTATTATTAGTGTACCTCACACTGTTTCTTGTAACCTGCTTATGATGCTTCATTGGAGCATTCAAAAAAGTATTCTGAACTAACTTAAGCATTGTTAAATATATTTAGTAAGACACTTTTCCCTCCTCCAAGAACCAACTAATAGATTCCATTATTGCAAAATATTTGCCACTGTAATTTGATGACAAAGAAATTCAAGCATTGAAAATAAATAAATACTATTATTAGGGTATCAATATGCAAATTTAAAGGGACATATTTTGTTGTTTTTTTTAGGGTAAATAGGGTAAAGTTTGGAATTATAAACATCAAACAGAAAAAGTATTGGTTTTGCATTTTAGTGTTTAAATTGTGCCTCAGGCAATGCATATTTAAATATAGCAATAGTCTGTAGGCATCTGTAAGTTACTTTCTTTTGTTTATTTGTATAGGGTTAGGTTAAATATATGGTGAATGAAACAGCTCAGGTAATAGAAAGTTGCAAACTACTTGTGATAGTAGAGAAATAAAAAGATTGTTACTCCAGTAGGTGATATTAAAGGGAAGAATAGAAAAATTGAAAATTACAATTTTTGTTTTGTGGAATGGTAATTATATTTTCAGTGGGAAGAACTGTAAAGAAAAATTTCTATGGATCCTTGGTGGGATCAGATGGTCAGGTGATTTAATCACTACAGTGCCACTGAACTAATTTAAAGAATATGGACTCACGGTCTTATTTATTTTTAATTTTCTTGAAGCAACTAGTTAAAAAAATGACCCAAACTTGAATGAATCAATCCTTTTTCCGGACAGGAAATTCACACTTATCCTGGGTAGATAGTGCTAATTGTGTATTGTAATAGCTTTTCCTTTCTTTTTAGTGCTCTGACTTTTGTTCTGCACCTGTTTTTATAAAATGTAAGCAATTTAGGTAACATTAGGATGGGTTTTCGCAGTAAATCAGAGCTTGTGAGGAGATAAAATAACTTTTTATTTTCAATTCACAGTAACTTTCTCCGATTATACGCTTGCAAGTGTTTTTTCACGTTTTCCATTTCACTAGTAGTCGTAATGAAGACGGTAAATTCGACTTTGTCCAGGCAAAACCCCGATCTTTTTCTAAGGAAGCGGCCCCCTCTACTGTTAGACGGGAGTAAATGCTGTTGCATGCAGGTTTTTTTCTTAAGTTTGGGCAAACACGAAGATGACATAGGACAGCTGAAGAAAATGCAGTAATCAAGACATCTGATAGCGTTTCTTTCTTCGTAATGCAACATATGTAAAGACGAGACATACTATTTTTATTTTATTCATGTGGTGGTCACAATCTGTAGAGTCTCAGGAAAAATGGAGGACAGTGTACAGGACTTGGTGATACTTGTCAGATCTATAACTCCCATGTTTTGGCTGCATAGCTTCAGGCCACTCTTATTTTTCATCTGTACCTTCCTTCCATCTGTGAGACTTCACTCTGGCTTCAGGATTTTTATTTTTATTACTTTTTTGGTTGTGTGTGTTTCTAACTCTGTATTTGAATGATATACTTTTGCAATTAAAGTAACTTTTAAAAAATAAATTATTGCAGTACAGAGTTCCAGCGAGCCATATTTTTTCCACTGAAAAATGTCTAATTTTATTTCCTGGTGCTGGTAAAGAAAAGAGATGCATTGACTACAGGTTACTTCCCAAATTACTGACAAAGAATATACAGAAATTACACTTATGAAGACTGCCTTCTGTGGAACTGTTTCATAGTTGTTTTAAGAATAGCAACTTGGTTGTTGTTTTTCTTTCAATTAGTGAGAGTGTTAAAAGTTGGGAGTGTTAAAAGTTATTTCATCAGTAGTAATACAAGGACTTCTTAAGACATGTTTTAACACTATGAAGGCTCTTTCCTTATCTCTGTGTGTTTTAATATCCTGCAAAGATAACTTAGCTATATGTATTTTAAGCCTTTGAATTATTCAGATTTTATTTTAAAATATAAAGAGGTATTTATGAAAGGCAGTCTTTGTCATTTGCAAAGAGAGGGATTTCTTTTATCTACTTGTTGGCTAAGTATGGCAATATTGGAATTTGATGAAAAGGGTTAGGAAAAACGTTTTTACTGTAGTATGTGCCCCATTAATGTAAGCAAGAAATGGAATTTTCTTAGTTGTAGTCTGGTACAAACTAACTGAATACTCACTCCCTTTATGACAGAAGAATGGGATTTAGATTAGCATACACTTACTACAGTTGAAGATAAGAAGTACATAAGAATCTGAAGCAATGTTGTAAGAAGTGTATTCAAAAGACTTTTATTAATATTTCTGTATTCTTACAGCAGTCCTCTTAAATAATTCCAAAGGTGAAAATTCTCTTGTGCTGTGCAGTGCTCTTAATATGGCAATTCTGTGAGGGGAAAATGGATTTTTAAAATGCTTTATCTTCAAGTGATACTTTTAAAAGATTATAACATTGTCATTAGAAGTCTCTAAAAGTCTCAGTGTTTCCTTGAGAATGATTACATTTACTGTTTTATTTTAGCCCAACAATCGTGTTTTATGCAAGTGGAGATAGAAATGTTTTCTCCCTTGAAATAACTTCATTTCATATAAAATATAGATCCAGATTAATTTATAAATCTACTCCAAGTCCATTCACAATTGGAGATGACTAAAAACTAGCAAATTTATAAGAAATGGCATTTGCAATAACAGTTATTGGGATTCATCACTATAAATTTTCATCCATTTTTATAATTTTACAAAAATCTGCATATTCTTACATTCCTTTTACTCTCTTGGTACTTCAGCATATTGAATCTTTCAAGTTTACAATAAAGACTTTTTGTGAAAACTGCACTTTGAAAATCCTCCACTTTGTTTGTGCGTGTTTCTAAATTCCTTACCCTCAGTTTGTGATCCACAAGCAAACTTTATACTTACTCTGATGTCTTTAGTTACCTATGGTTTTTTTTGGTGACCTCATTTTTTCCCTCTGCTGTAGTATGCAGAACATTATTATTTTAAAAATCTGGTTTTATTATTGAACCAAGGTTTTTCCTTTTGGACCGAAACATATTATGGAATACATTTGTTCCTCTTCTTTGTTCCACTCCACATGAAGTTAAACTCAAAATTGCTCATCTTCAGATCTATGCAGTTTCCTTTTCAGAAATTCTTTTTCGCCAGCTTTTCCATCTTCCATACTACCATGTATTATTATTAAATGGTGAGCACTGTACCTCTCTTCATTAGAACAGCTGTTTGTGGAGAGGGCAGTGGTTCATCAAGTCCAGAATTTCTTTTTTGACTGATTTTCTCCATAGGCAAGTTTCTAAGAAAAAGTCTTTTAAGAAAAAGTGTAAGAATAGCGCAAGGATATATGTATGATAAGCCTACTTAAGACATTTTCATCTTCCAGCCGTTTTCATTTGTGACTCTTCTATGCAGGATGTGGATCCTATTGAATTAACATGACATGAATATCTTTTCCGTGAACTTGTTTTGTGTGGCTTCACCTCATACAGACTTTTGTTCTGTAGCCACTCTTCACAAAGTCTGCCAGAGATCAACTGTTTGTTACATAAAAACTGAATTGTTCATCTTTGAACTTCATACCCACTAGCTTCATGTTATGCCCAGTCCCCAAATCAGAAAACAGAACAAAATATTTAGTCTATCCCCTTTCCTTAAACAAAACATTGTAGATGAGTTTCCCTCTCCTGTATTTGCTTGCATTCTGTTTTTCTTATATATTTGCAATGTATTATCGTGGGCTAAACCTAATTATGAAAGCCCGTATTAATTTTTAAAAATTCTCTGGTCCATAATAGTGGTAAGGCAGCATGCAGACTCAGAGTCTCCCACGTGTTCCTGGGATCTCTAGCCAGCCTCCTGCTACAACTTGTTGCTCAGGCACTTCTTACTTGGATTTTGAGTATCTCATCAGTAGAGTTTATACAGCCTCTTGGGACAGTGTGTTCCAATGTTCAGCCGTCCTCATGGGAATTCCTTTTTTGTATATCCAGTCAGAATATAACATGTTCCAACTTGTATCTACTGCCACTTATCCTACACCTGTGCAATTGTGCTATAAGTCTCACTCCCTCTTCTCTACACCTTCCTATTAAGTAGTTCCAGACAGTGCTGAGGTCCCAACTCGGTATTCTTTTCTTACAGATAAACAAACCTACTTTTCTTAGTCTCATCTTTGAGTCATTCTCTGGACTTGCTCCACTATGTCAGTGTCTTTCTTGTACTTAGAAGCCCCCAAATTAGCATGCTATTTTCAATGTGGCCTTAAGATGGTGAAAATCACTTCCTTCAGTCTGCTGAGAACAATTTTGTTAATACAGGTGAATATGTGGCCTTCATTACTGCAAGGATACATTGTGGAAGCTTATTAGCTTACTAAATAAGTTTCTCTCTACCAGAAAGCTCTTTTCTTTTCTGGGTGGCCTTTCCTTGGCTAGACAGAAAAGTGCCTGTACTTCATGGTGTTATCCCATTCCAGCTACAATGTTTTGCACTTAATCACTGTTGGACTCCTTGACAATCATGGCATCAAAATACTTTTATGTCCCAAACAGCAGCCTTGCCTTCCACTTATCAACCACCCCCGGTCTGGTGTTGTCACAGCTTCAGCTCTCTGTTGCAGATGCAGAAAAACTCAGATTTTTCAGCAGCTTTGAGATGTAGGTTAAAAATAAAAATTCAGATTTGTCAGTGTTTAAGACTAAATGTGTTTGAACAAAGAAAGAAAAATTTTATTATTGCTAAAATTTCACTGCTAAAGAACAGTCAAACTGTTGTGGTCAACGTCACTGAATAGCAACAAATTGCAAAAGAGTGCCTTATGGCCAAATTCAGTGCAAAGCAAGATTTTAAAAAAAGGTCAAGCAGATGTTGCTGATGGGTGTTAGGGAGGTTTCAGGTACTGTGTTTTTTCTCCCTCTCTGGGTTCCTATGTGCCCTACATAGTTGCTCAGCTTGCCGCTGCAGTGACCGTGTTTGCCATAGAGTGTCTATTTACAATGCACTCAGTGGAGCTCAGCTAGAAGCAGATTTTACAGTTTTAGCCTAGTACCCACCACTTTGCCTCTCACACAGCTGACCTGTCATTCCTCCCATCCTCCAGTCACTTTAGCACAGTGTGCACAAGAAATTACACCCTTGGTGCTTCCAATTTCATAACTTAAAAAAATTAAGTTCTGTGAACTGTGAGGAAAAGAAATGCTGGCTGAAGATATTCCATGCTTCCAATATTACCTAGAATGACAGGGCACAACATGTTCAGCTCTGCTTGAAATGTACAAACCTTGCCCCTTCTAGTGGAGAGTGTGCATCAAACTTTTTCTACTGACCAGTGATTACAAGCAGATATGGTTCAACTGAGATGAAGTATCACTGGTTATATTAGAGAGCTACTTGAATTAATTACATTTGATTAAGGATCTGCACTTTGCTTGAATTTGGGATGATCTTGCCAACTCTTGTGTGTAATTCTACTCTCTTCTAGAATTTCATTTTATGCAGTAAACAAGGTATTATCTCCCCTGCCGCTCTTACTCAAGATACATTGAACAAAACCTGCCATTTTTAATTTCTGCTTTGCTTCCTCCACTTTAAAACCTGAATCACGTTTTTAATCAAGTCCAGTCTTTCTCTTGTTCCATACTGTAGGACTTGCAGCTGTGTCTCCCCTTATGTACTGCAGGTTATAATTTCTAGCTATGTTCAGAAGACAGAAATTAAGAGGGAAAATGGCAGCTGCAGCATGGAAAATCAGAATAGCTCTGCTGTGGTTTAATGCCAGCTGGCAACTAAGCATCCCACAGTTTCTTGCTCACTCTTTTCCAGGAGTAGGATGGAGGAGAGAATTGAAAGAGTGATGGTGAGAAAACTCATGAATTGTGATAAAGACAGTTTAATGGCACAAAAAAGGAAGTAAATAATAATGCTTATAATAATAAAAGAGTTGAAATACACAGAACAAGTGATGCCCAGTGCAATTGCTCATCACTCCCTGGTTGATGCCCAGACACTTTCTAAGCAGTGGCTCCCATCCAGCTTTCCTGCTTTTTTATGTCCTAAGCCTGATGTCATACAGTATGACCCTTGGCCAGTTTGGTCAGCAGACCCTCACCACTTGTGTGTCTCCAGTTTTCTTGTTGGCTGGGCATGAGAAGCAGGGAAGTCTTTGACTTAGAATAAAAATTACTTAGCAACAATTAAAGGCATCAGTGTGTTATCAACATTATTGAATACAAAAACAAAACACTGTACAGCTACTAGAAAGAAAATCAACTCTATCCCA
This sequence comes from Argya squamiceps, assembly GCA_037834095.1. Lineage (NCBI taxonomy): Eukaryota > Metazoa > Chordata > Aves > Passeriformes > Leiothrichidae > Argya > Argya squamiceps. Next base: position 55,750,519 of record JBBMKD010000115.1, read on the forward strand.
GCCAAAACCAGGATGGTATTTACCCCTTATTGAATACCATTTACAAAATGTTTAGATTCCACACTTTCCAATTAATCACCTTGCCTATCTTCTGATATATACACATAGATACCATTCTCTTAGAAATGAAAATAATATAACTTCAGGAAGAATTTAGCTTTTTCTCGGTGGATTCTTTTCATTTTAGAATGACAGGATTACAGAACAGTAAAGTTGGAAGTGGTCAATCTGGTACCAGCGCTCAGTAGGCCACCTGCAGATGTTCCAATGCTCAATAGGCCACCTGCACAGTAAAGAATTTTTCCTTGTGTCCAGGTGGAATTTCTGTGCATTGGTTTCTGCCTGTTGCCTCTTTTCCTCTTTTCCAGTTGTTTGGCACCACCAAGAAGAGCCTGGTCCATCCTCTTGACACCCTTCTGTCACATAGCTGTATGCATAGACAAGTTCCCCTCTCAGTCATTTCTTCTTGAAGCTGAACAGGCCCAGCTGTCAATTTTCTTGTAAGAGAGATGCTCCTGTCCATTAATCATATTTCTTACCCTTGACTGGATCTGGTCCAGGAGATCCATGTCTCTCTTATCCTGAGGAGCCCAGAACTGGACACAGCACTCCAGGTGAGGCCTCACTAGGGCTGAGTACATGAGCAGAGTCACCTTCTTTGATTACAATGAGATCAAAGCCCTGTGACTGCGCACAGGTCTATAATTCATCCTGTTTGTTCCCCATACTGCAAGTGTTGGTTTACATTTGATTTTGTCAATATCCCAGTAGGATAGCAAAGGGATGCTCCATAGTCCTGTCTTGTAATTAGGTCTTTCACTGCTTGTGCTTGCTTGAGCCTCCTTTTGCTACTGGGGTGGTCACTATAGCTCTCCCCACACCTTGTCTCTTTGAGACTGGCAATATTCCTATCCCCCTTCAAATCTGTTTTAAAGGTCTCTCAGAAAGCCCTGCAAGCTTGTCAGCTAAGATCCTTCACCACCTTTGAGACAGCCCCATTTTTTACCAGCAGGCTTGCTATTGTATAAACTGACCATGATCAAAACTCCATTTTTTTTCTGGGAACACCTGCCTCAAAGCCAGATATTCATCTGCATGATTATCCTATTTCTTGCCCCATCATTCAGAGCAAGTGGCAGGACAGAAGAGAATGTGCCATGTGCTCCAGATCACTTGACCAGTTGTCCCGAGGCCCTAAGTTCTGTCTTGATTGTCCACAGCCTTTCTGTTGGAATCTCATCACTGCCCACCTAGAAAACCAGTAGAGAGTAATAATCCATGGGCTGTAGCAGGCTAGGAAGTTTCTTGGTGATGTCCCTTACCCGGGCCTCAGTGGCAATACACCTCTCAATGAGTTGGGTCTGGTTTGCATATTGGGCCCTCTATTCTTTCAAAAAGGGGACCACTATCTTTTTTTTCTTGATTTTCGAGGAGACTGTAATGCAGTGGGTAGGCTGCCCTGCCCTGGGTGATCCCTTCATCCCCGAAGAGCCTTCATCCACATCCTCATTTCCCTGTTTCCCTTGGCCTCAGAGGGTCAAGGTATAAATAGACTCAATATTTATTCCTAATGGTTATCTTAGGATGATATCTAATTATCTCAAATGTAATAAAACCCCAGACATTGTGAAAATTAGAAACAAACAGCAGTTAATTGTAAAACTAAACAAACACTGAGTAGCTTTATGATTTGTCCTTTGGATTATCTCTTTCAGTTTAATAGATTTCACATTTTACATTCATATGAAAAAAAATCCCACTGAATCCTTAATTCCTTTTCAACTTGCTGGCAAAAGTTATTTTTAGTGAGGTTTATGTGTGTTCTTTGCTAACATTAAATAGAATATCCTGTGTAAGCACATAAGTATAACTTAAAATTCAGCTTAGAATTTTGGATTCTGCAACTGCAACACTTTCATTTAATTTTTGTCAAGTTAGTATGATTTGGTTTCATTCAGGTGTTAACATAACAAATATTTAACATATTCTGTAAAGATCTGCCAATTATTCTTGCCCTCAGTTTTATAAATAATAAAAAAGAGACATTTTAATTACAGTTATATCTCAAAAAAATGTTTGAAACATTTAACCTTTCTGAAAATACAGGTGTTCCTTAAATCAGTGGTGGAGTGGTGGTACAGATTTTTTTAATTCCCTCTGGTTTAGGATTTTTCCTGTAGAGGGTGACAGAGGACTGATGATTTCTTATTTAATTTTCCTAGTTGTAGAGATTGTTCCTGTCCCCATTTGAAGTCAATAGACGTGGGCTGAGAAAAAAACTCTCTATAGTAATAATTTTGGCCAGTCTATCAGGTGATGTCAAAGCTCTACGTATTATATTTGTTACCTAAATATACTAGTTTGCTTTATTGCACAGACTACTGCAGTCCTTTGGAGTATCTGATAGCAGATTAAATCTGAAGATTTAAATATATTTTCAGGTTTAAACATATTTTCAGATTTATATACAATTCAGATTTAAATAAATATATTTTTATTTAAATATATTTTATTTATCTGTAATTATGATTACCCTATGATATACCTCAATAAATTATTTCAGATGTCTCTAGATAAATGCACGAAAATGCCCACTATGTAAAGACATTATTTATATACTAACTTTTATAGTGTGCATCATGCTCTAGTCTCACAAAAAACAGATCTCTTAACTATATAAAAAAATTATAAGGCATATGTAACCAAAAGGAATTTTGAAGGTTTCTTTCCAGGTACATTTTGAAAAAAGTAACATTATTTAAAACTGCAGAGTAGAATACTGCAAGATAGAAATAAATTTCAACAAAAGATTTATGAAAGTAACACTTCTTAAATCCTACTTGAGATTAAGAAAGACACTATAGAATTGGCAAGCACACATATAACTACTGTTAATTCCAGAGAGGTTTCTGAGAATTATGCTTTCTGGGAAATTCTATAAAGGAAGAAGCGTTATGCATTTAAAGTATTACAATCCCAAGCTTTTCCATGTAGGGAAGGAACTTTTTCTCCTTGAAACTCTTTCAGTGTGCCAATTCTGAATAACACTGTAGAAGAACATCCTTTGTGTTGTTTATGTTCCAATTCTTTCAAATATGTAAATTGACTGGCTCAACATCTATAGAAAAGATACAGAAATTACTCCAAGTGAATTGTATGAATAGTTATTTTTTAATGTTTACTTTTATTTTCTACTCAAAATTTTAGAAACTTTAGATTTCTAAAAAAAATCTTACAATAATGGATTTGAACTGAAGCATTTACAAGTTCAACAGCCAAAAAAGGAATCTCCAGGCTCTGAGGCGTCCTGTGATATTAAACCCTGTTAAATAGCTATGATTCCTCTTTTAATGCACTTACTTTTTTGCCATTAAGTCGTAGCTCATCTCCATGCAAATGAATTAGTTATGCAGTCTTACTATAGACTTTGGAGTTATTTTCTTTTCTTCTAATCTCTCACAATTTTATAAATATTTCTTGGAATTCTTCTCAGCTTTTAGTCCATGATCAAAATTTAAAAAAAAAAAAATAGTCGAAATACAACAGATGGTGTAGATTTCTTGTAAAGTAAACTCTCTGTGCGTGTGTCTGACCTCAGAGAAATGTACTTGTTTATTTGTGCATTACATTCTGGCTTAACGACCATGCTTGGAGAGCCTGGGTTAAGTCTAGTTTGGTAAAAGACATATTGCTTGTGCTAGCTTGAGAAATAAACCCTAAAGTTTAGAAATCTGGAATGTCGATGTACTTTTTGCCAAGTGCTTATGATACTTTCTAATCCTTAGATTTTTACAAAGCCATCATGCATTCACTGCTATCAATAGGCAAAAATTATGCTTCCATGATTAAGCTAAACAGTTTTCTGAAGGTTCTAACAGCATCTGTCATGAGTCTACCCTTAAGAGATCTAGGATTACAACAAACAACTTGTTTAGCTGCTGTGCTTTTAAATGAAGCTTATATCCCTACGAAACACAGACTAGGGGATTTGACTCAGCGTGGTTCCTTTTGTGCTGTTCCTTCCTTCAGTCCTTTACACTGACCTCTCCTTTCCCTTCTTCTCAGGACTGCTCTTCAGAGCAATTTAATGCTTGTAGTTGTTTTTTGCTCATGTGGACCAAGTCCTTTCCTTGGAATTAACTAATAGTTATCAGACATATTTGTGCACTGCAGTGGCAGAAATGATGCCTAGCACTCCTGCCTGTTCTTCGATGTAATTTTGTAAAGTACATTAATTTCCCTTAATCTTACCCCATGAATTGTGGGGTTTTTTTGGTTTTGTTTGTTTGGTTTTTTGTGGAATCATGATAATATTTGCAAACTGGGAAAAAAATTATTGATGAAGTCACATTTTACTGACTTGCGAAGTGAGTTTGAGCTGATATTCTGTAATGTTTTTATTAGAAACTTCTCAAGAATAGAAGCACTGTAGAGTTTTAAATGACAGCAAATGGTTTTATTATTGTGGTAAACATAGCATACCCGTGTGTATTCTGTTCCTTTACTAAAAATATACTTATAAATGTATGTGTATCTGATTATGATTTTGAAAGGTCTTTTAATGCCAGGTCTTTTACCATGATTTTGAAAGGTCTTTTTAGGTACTGTTGTTCTTTAGGGATGTTAAAAATATACTCACATCAAAGACAGCAGCCTGGAATTTCCTTTACAAATTTAGAGGTGCATGTGTTTCCTGTACCTTGGTCTATTGAAGGTTTCACCTCTTGGTGGATTCCTGCCATTTCTGTGCTAAGTGCACTAAATCCCCTTCTTACCTGTTGGCAGCTGATGGTACCTGTGGTCTCCTCAGCAGGCCATGCATGTCACTGCTGGGAAAACAGTCAGTTAAACATTACCCTTCACTTGGCAAATCCATAAATACTGCCCCAGCTCTTTGAGAATGTGACAGTTGGTAGGTATTGAACTTTGCTGACACATTACATTTTATTTAGACTTCTATCACCTGATAATTTCTTCTTTTATCCTTTTCTTCCTCACTACTATGCTCCTCAATTCCTTTATTAACCTATCTTTCCAAATAAGAATCTTATTGCCAACCAAGATTCTTATTTTCTACTTTATCTGGAACAATTCTCTTTAGTCATCTCATACCTTCAGTATTATTTGCTCCTGGAAATTAAACCATGGCATATCAGCCATTCTTAACAACCACTTCTGGCTTTTTCTTCTTTTTTTTCCACTTCTGCACCCTCTAAGGTGCTCCAGGGCCTCAGTGTGGTCTGGCCTTAAAGCTGCTCCTGCAGAGTAGACTTGATCAGGGGAGGTCATTATCAACTTCTGTGATCCTGTGGCACTGATCTGCTTTCTTTCAAAGAAGAAACACATTGGAGGGTTGGTTTTGGCTTGCATTCCTACGTGTCTGGCATTCTCTCCTTGGTCCCAAGTAAGATGTAAAAAAAGTTGTGTTCCTTCCAAGTCACTGAATTTATTTTCTAATAAGAAAACTCTGTTGAAGGTAATTTAAAATAGACATAATCACATCATAGATTTTATATGTTGATTAGCAGTTAAAAATATTAAAGTAAGTTTATCATACTCTATGCTCAATGTAGTTGTAACAAATGAAGTACTTTAAAATCCTTGTTTAGTGTTTTTTATGAGATCAAATACTTGTTTAATCTTGCACAGTATTCTCTGCAGAACCAATTCACTTATTCTTTCTATGTGCTGCAATGCAGAAAGTCTGTAACTAACAGAAAAGTAAACACTTTAAACCTGTATTTTTTTAAAGTACCTTTATCATATGGTACATATTTCTTATGAAAGTTTGTGAAAAATACAAGAACTGAACAGTAATTCCATTTTTTAGTATGCTTGAGACTTTTCATAGTTATTCTTTTTCCTTTGAGGACAAGGAGGAGGAAGATAGGCAGGTATATACCAAAATGAGGTATCTGGAACATGGATCATCTGTGTTCAGAAATTTAACCTACTAACAGAGTCAGGAAAAGGCATTTTCATTAGCTATTTGTGCAAATAATTCCTTAGTTCATTTTTTCTGTTGAAAGGATTTATCCTGCTGTTCTATTTACATGATAGCTTACCTCTCTGAAACCCACTCCATACCTGCAATCCAAGGTGTCAAAGGCTCTTGTTGACTTAGTTTAAGAACAAGGGTAATAAAACTGCTGATCTGTGGACTAATGCTTTCCTCTTCATAATACCTTTGAAACATGGAACACCTTAAAATATGATCCCAGGTCCACTATGATAAATGTTAATGGTCTTAATGATGTCATTGATTGTTGATCTCCAGTGGGTCAGTTTGACTAGTTTTCTAAAGCCACTGCAGTTATCTGAAGATGATGCTTTTGAATAGACACAAGATGGCAGTATTTCATAGCATAAAAGAACATAACTCTTGTTATACAGACTGTGTTATTTAAAAGAAGTACTTGGAATTATTATGCAATTGTTAGTGTGTTTTACTAAATAAGAAAAAATAACAGAGGATGGTATGTTTGTTCTTCACAGTTACAGATGTTTTAATATGTCATGCTTTTATTTTGTCTACTTATTGAATACCAGTTCTGTGTGTACTTCGCTTCCAGTCAAGAGGGTGTGGAAGCAGTTATTGTGGTAGTTATGTGTTATGATTTAATCAAATTCTTTTTCTCTCTGTGAAGCAACACTTTATTTCCAGTTTTAATTTTATTCTTAATGAAACAGCTTAAAATATTTTTGTAGTTTTAGTAATATCTGGGCTTTATTCTAAATTTGGTCATTGTTGATTTTTACATAATGATTAATTTTTCTATAAAATCTTAGAAAAATACACAAAAACATAATTCACAGTGATTTCTGCATTCTGTAGTGCTGTTCAACACTGAGTTAAATTTGCAAGTACATTGTTATCAAATTTCACTATGACGCAATACAGTTAAAACTTTGTCTACATAATGGGCTTGACACCTGATAGCAATGTCATTCTTAATGTAAGCTAACCTTTCCTCTGCTGTTCTGATCTACTCCTGTCAGCATCATGATGTTCTCTCTATAATCCTCATCAGGAATTGTGGCTTCAGTGCTAAGTACAAAGGCGATTGCTCTCCATTGTGAGAGAAAGCTGCTTTTGCAGGATTTCTGGTTTTGCTGCAAAACAGGGAGCTGTATTTGCCTTTCACACCTGGTCATGCAATCGTAAATGCCCTTCATCTTACCGAAAGCCAAGACACTGTGTGTGCTTCAAAGGAAATTCTTATTCACAAAGGATCGATGGATTCTAAGACAACGTATAAAAGGAACAATATATTGCAACAATGAAAATTATAGGAAACCTGTGTTCTGATTAAAAAAAAAAAAAAATCTATCACAGAGAAATCTCTCACAAAATGTTGATTCTTTGTTCCTGTGGGATGAACAGGAAGTATGGTTGTAACTGAAAAGACTGCTGTTGTTACTGTTGCTGTAAAACAAAACTTTAAGCAAATTTTCACCGGCCCCCTGTTATTAGAGTTCATCTACTGTTGGTGAGTTATCAACACAGTTTGACATTTATAAAATCTTTGTCTTTTGTAGTAAATGAAGTTAGTTATTTTATTAAAACTGAAAAATGTATAAGGCTCAGATTTGATTGATAAAGGTGTTGTTGTATCAGAAAACTGCACCAATATCTTATTTGCATAATTACATGAAAATAAATATGAAATGTATTAGCTGTATGCATTCACAAAATAAATAGTTTTGTCTTTTTATCTTCTGTAAGTTCTCTTTGAATCACTTTTGATATTTTATATCCCAATCATCCCTGAATGGAAAAAGCATTACCTTAGTTCAAGCAGTGGTAATATTATGATGAAAATACTAAAATAAGAATATCTCACTAAACACATACTAGTAGCCATCATAGTCTTACTTGATGTGCATCTCTTAAATGTTAAGTTGTTTGAAAAATATAAAAAAGCAAGTATCTGACTTTCCTAAATTCATTTGAGAACTGGTTGTGATAAACTGACTTAAGGGCAGGGAGGAGAAGGCAGAAACTAAGCCCATTTTCACTATTCAATTATTGCATTTTCTAGCTTAAGAGGTAATAGTTTGGAATCTTGAATTTTTCCTGGAACATGGAAGATCCTTGAAAGATGAACATAGCAAATCCTTAAAAAAAACAGGAGAGTTATTCAGCAGTCCCCCTTCCTCTCCACCTCCCTGAAGCTTCAGGAATAAGCAAAGGAAAGAATAATCAAACAAAAGCATCTGATGTTTAAGCCCTCCTCCAGCACTTTTTATGTACATAACCAGAAGTCACTCAAGCAGCTGCAGCACATTAGTTACGATAGTTTAACAGGCAGCTTTACAGCTCTGATAAAGGTTGTGCTAAAGCAATTTCTTCCTCTTGTGCTCACTTGCTATGATAGCTCAGAAGTGATCTTTGGCAGCAGGGCTGTGAAAGGAGTGGTAATGTTTAATCGGTTTCTGTGGAGGAGTTAGCTTGCTTTTTCCTTTGTAGATCATTATCTATAGACAGACGTTAAGGGCAGGCAACACCATGTTGAAAACAGAATAGACTGTGAACTGGTGCAAGGTATCTGAACAGTTCTTGGGAACTGATTTAGAACGGAAATATTTTAAACAGCTAAGCCAACGTTTGATTGTATTAGACCTTAATAGCAAAGTTACTTGAGAAACATGGCTCAGCAGACAAGTCCGGACAATATGCCTGTTCCTGAAGTGGATAATGCACACAGTCAAAATCCATGGCTAAATGAAGATCTTGTGAAGACCCTGAGGGAAAACCTGTTGCAACATGAAAAGTCCAGGACAACTCGAAAATCTTCACCTGCTTCTCCCCGGCTGTGTCCAGTTATTTCTCCTCGAAACTCTCCAAGGCTCTTGAGAAGAATGTTTTTAAATAGCAACATACCAAAACAGCGTCGTTTTACTGTGGCACATACCTGGTAAGCACTGAGATAAAATATTAGATTAATTCTTTTCATGGACTGTTTGTCTCTTCGATGTTTGTGCTTCTGTTTCTTGGTTTGATCTCTGCATTAATTTCTCTGGTTGAAAGAGCTCTAATTGGTGACTAAACTTAATTGCAGTCCAGAAGTTTAAAATAGTAATTCATATGAAGTAAGAAAACATATATTTCCTTGTACAAAGACTGCCAAATTTCCTCTGATTTCTTGGGTAATAACTCCATTCTTTCCTCTCCTTCCAAAATAAAAGAAGTACTTTCATTCTGTGCTGTTCTGGCCTGAGTTACTTGGCAATTCTTTTCTTTAATGTGTCTGTTGGAAATATTTTATTTTTTTATTGAAAATTTGGATCCCTCAGCCTCTTAGCAGAATAACATAAATTTATTTATCTTTTAACAGTGATCAAATTAAGAAGTGCATGATAAAGAAGAATGATAGGAATAGATATTTCATGTGAAATAGTGATTTTTATTAAAACAGTTGCTAGAATAAACAGGAAGGATGGTAAGGGAAGCCCTTGGTAAATAATTCACTAGTATACTTCTTTGGTAACTTGATCACTTCTTAGATGTGTTTGTGATCATATCTAAAAAAGACATTCATTTTTTCGCATCTGTCTCCTGTAAAAGAGTATTATTATTTCATTATTTTTAAAATTATTCCTTCAAAAGATGTTGTATATGAGATTACTGTAACTCAAAACCACATTTGTGTTTGCTTTGATGATCCTGACATGTTTGGGTTTTTTGCTTGCTCTTCCCTCCCCTCCCCTTTTTTTCCTGTAACAAAATGTAATATAAAGAAAGCAGAGCGATGAAATACGTTCAAAGAAAATAAGTCATGCATTCTAAGCAGCAAATGAATATGCTGCTGAAGTTTATCTTAATTTATCTGAAACTAGATCTTCACTATAGCTATGTGATTGGTATGTGCTTTGCACATCATATACTAGTGTGCTTAAATCTTTACTATGTTTGTATTTATATAGTTGAAGTACTTGTATAAAATAATATTTTATCTCTGAAAAGCATAAGAAAAAGCATATGCCTTTTGTAATTCAAGAATACTTTTTTGAAACCGATGTACCTGTTCAGATATTGCATGTGTATAATAGAAAATTGAATGAAATCAGGATATTTCATGTTTCTTTAACAATTAGGCATGAATCCCAACTGCTGTTCTGTGTTAAATAATTTATAAAACATTCTATACATAAGAATGTGCAGGTTAAAAAGCTAATTCAGGCAGATCTGTCTTACAATGTAAGATGAAAAAAACATCTGAAAGTTTAGGGAAGGAAATTATCATGTGTGATTATGCATGTGCAGGCAGTCCAACATGACAGACAAAGAAAGGGGACAAATATGATGTTAACAAACGTGTTTGGGCAATATAAAATGACGCAGGATTGCATAATATTAAAAAGTGAAATTTTGTTTGAATGCACTTTCTCTAGTGAGCTTCAGAAGTTTGTGTGAAATGCCTTTCTCATTATGATAAGTGTAGAAAACACTTGTGGTTTTCCCAAATATGTTAGATACTAGACCTGAAATCAATGCTTCATTGTTACGATTTATGAGATGGGCTGATCAGAGTAATGATATTTTTTTCCAGCAAGTAGAGAAGTACAGAGTCAAGCAGCAAGTTATAATTAATTACTTGAGAATCTGCAAAGAATAGTATTTCTGAAGTGACAAGGCAATAACATACACAATCAGCCTACCAGGCATATGAAGGACCTACAGAATTTATTTGTTGCCAAAGACCATCAGGTCTGTAGTTACTGATATGCCCTCACTTTTTTCTGTCCTTATTTCTAGTCTGAAAACAGAGATGCTATGTGATAGACCCGTGGTTTCTGTGCACTTTGGCTACATAGGCAGTAGAGTGGTTTTAATTCCATATGCATGTAATCCATTTTAGACAGTTTGTAGGAAAACAGTGCATTTGAAAATGGAGTAGTTGCAACCTTAATTCAAAATGTTACACTATAAAGGATCCATTCTGGGGTTAGTTAGGCCCACTGTAGTAATGACCATCTCTGCCTTATTTTTGGTGTGTTTCTAATGTAATCAGTTCTGTAATTTAAGAAAAGTTGTTGAATTCATGTATAAATCTTTTTTGTTTAGTGCACTGTTCATACAGGTATTAAAAATTTTAATAACATGACCTTATTCAAACCACCAGTAAGCTGCTAAGCCATTCTGACTATTTGCATTCTGACTATTTTTAAAAAAACAATTCTTATATTTATCTGGTGATTAGGAAGTTAGGTATAGTTATATATATAGGTAGCCTAAGAAATAAATATATGACACTAAGATACTGCTGTGTGCTGCAGTGATGCAAACACCCACCACAGATCCAGAGTGCCAATGCCCCCTAATTTAGATTGTGCCTAGCTCCCTGATTTCAAGGTTCTGAAACAGCATTCACATACAGTCAAGAAGTGAGTGGGAGTTTCATGAATCGTTCTGGCGACCCATTTCCCATTTATTATAACCCATTTATTATAACCCATTTATTTTATCATGAAGCATATAGCTTGCCCTCTGTAATGTCTTGAGTTGTGGAACTTTTGACACCAAAATGCATTTTCTTAATCATGTGACCTTTATATTTTCACAGTAATAATTGGGTTATCACTTTTAGTCATTTTACAAGTCCTTCTCTACTTCTATTTTTTTTTTTCTTTTCTAGCTGTACCCTTGAATTTATTCAAGAACTTGAAAGATCAATTGCTGCTTTTAGGATTTTAGAGAGGAAAATAATATGGCCTTTAGAGTTGAAATAGAAGGGTTTAAGTGGCAGAGGTGCATAAGGCCTTCATTTTTGTTGAAGAAATTTCTGAATATCTTCCAGTTTCAGAGAATCTTAGTTAGGCCTAAAACTGAAATTCAAACTAGTTATCTTGAACTTTTAGTCTGGATTCCTCTCGGTCTGTAAACAGTATCTGTCTACAGTCTGTAGGAAAAAAAAACATAGCAACTACAAGTGTTTGAAAGTTTTGTGGCCAGGATTTCAAACAAACTCTACCCAAACCCAAATTCCATTTCCTCACAAATCTGCCTTATATTGTATTACTGTACAAGTATTCATAATGCTTTATGGGCCATCAGTCTCACCAATATAGTGACACTGCAGCACATATTACAGCTGGAAATGGACAAGATAAATTAAGTCCTCTAGTATGTGCTTGACAAAATCAGCTTCTGGATTGTTGGTTTGCTCTTCATGAGGCTTTTAAAAAGTGCTGATTACCTCAGTGCCTTTTGGCAGGACAGATCTTGAGGGTGGAATCACACGTGCTGTGATTTGTGAGAAGGGGGTTTCAGATAAGGAAAAGAGACTGTCAGTTCCCATCTGTGTGGATGTCCAGCGTGTGTGATCTCACACACACACACTGTCCAAAGGTCTGTGGAAGGATGTTTAGATACTTCTAAATCATACACTCTTAGTTGGCTCATGTGGAAAGTCAGCTTTCCTTAGTTTTCTATGAAAAATTCCTTTCTTTAAAGGGAGGAAAAGCAAGAAACATAAATATTTGGAGGAGGATAGTAAGGTCAGTGGAACATAACAACTAAATTATATCTGTTTAATTGAAAGGATGAAGTCATGGAACACATGTGCTTTAGTTTTTTTGACTTTTGTTTGCTGCCTTAATACTTCTCAGTGAATACAAAATGATCAACCAGTTTTTCTGTGTTGTATATAACTTTGGACAGTGTATTTGCTGCCTTTGTGATTTATTTGTGTGTTTGTTCAGATACAGCAACTAGCCATATATACCTCTCTTCTAAGTCATATAAAGTGGATTTTTTATTCACAAGGTCCAGTGTGAGTATTCCCTCTTGATAACTGTTCCCTCTCCAGCTCTTGTGGAGTTCATTTAGTACTTCCTGATTTTTAGGGCTTTGTGCTCTTTAGATTTTTTTAAAACATGTACCCCCAAACCTAAGAATTTAATACAATTACCAACAGCAAAAATACAAGTATGTGCTCAGTTAAATGGAGTACCTTCATCTGAATTTAGCCAGTCTTTGTCCCCACCCATAGTAAATATTTTACATTGACTTTGGCATTCAGATATGAAAATGATAGATGCCTTAGAAATAGTTTAGATAGATATGGGCAAGGTGTGCCATTTTAAGTTTCAGGAATGTAACTGTCATAAGCGTACCCATAAAACTAGGTTTGTATTTATTTTTATTGCACAATATCTTTTCATGCACTTTTACTGCTAATTACAAAAAACAACAAAACCTCAAGTGTTAGATATAGGTAGATTGCAAAAGAGCAACATATTTAGTTTGATGTGATTCTAGACAGCCTGGTTCAGTGCATTTCAACTATGAAACCAGAATGAAGCTGTACCACACTAAATCAATATACTTTTTATCAGTACTGTTTTCTTCCAACTTGCAGTATAAATTTTCCTGAAAGATTTTTAATACCTCTCTCTCTGTTTTCCTCTCTTTCACTACTTAGTGCTTTTCAGGAACTAAAATAATTGCATTTTGACATATGGAGTCAAAAGGAAGAAACATCAGAGCAGATACTAGCCAAGATAGTAAGTGAATAACTTCTTCACAAACCAAAATGTATATAGGGCTGCATCCAAAGCAACATGGTCATCAGATTGTAGGAGGTTCTATCCCTTTACTCTATGCTGGTGAGATCCCGCCTGGAGTACTGCACACAGTTCTTGGATCCCAGAGGAATTGCATGGACCTGTTGAATCAGGTTCAGAGAAAAGACAAAAAAATGATCAAAAGGATGGGACACTTCTATGAGGAAAAGCTTGGAGAGTTGGGATTGTTCAGCATGGAGATGAGGCTTCATGTAGAGTTTAAGAAGAGGAGATTGCTTGAGTAAGATGGTGTTTGCCATCAAGTTAATGAGTCGCATCAAATAGGATGTAGTTTAACAAGGGCAAATGCTGGATTCTGCACATGAGGCAGGGCCATGCTGGCTGGGGAATGAGAGGCTGGAGAGCAGTGCTGGAGAGCATGGAAAGGGCCCTGGGCTCCTGGGCCATGGCAAGTTGAACATGAGCCAGCAGGGCACTGGCAGCAAGG
>JBBMKD010000115.1:55764635-55821943 GCA_037834095.1 Argya squamiceps
AGGGAAAGGGCCCTGGGCTCCTGGGCCATGGCAAGTTGAACATGAGCCAGCAGGGCCCTGGCAGCCAGGAGGGCCAACCCTGTCCTGGGGGCATCAGGGACAGCACGGCCAGCCGGGCAAGAGAGGGGATTGTCCCCTCTGCCCTGGGCCGGGGGGCCTCACCTCCAGGGCTGGGGGAGTTTTGGATGCCACAATAAAAAAAAGACAATAAGCTATTGGAGACCATCCAGAGGAAGGCCACAGGGATGCTGAAGGGTGTGGAGGGAAAGTCACGTGAAGGGTGGCTCAGGTCACTTGGTTTGTTCAGTCTGGAGGAGACTAAGGGAAGACCTCATTGCAGTCACAACTTCCTTGTGAGGGAAAATGGAGGGGCAGGTACTGATCTCCTCACTCTTATGGCCAGTTATAGAACTCAAGGAAATGGCATGAAGCTGAGCCAGGGGATGTGTAGTTTGGATATCAGGAAAGCATTTTTCACCCTGAGTGTGGTTGGGCACTGGAACAGGCTCCCCAGTGCAGTGGTCACAGCATCCAGCCTGACAGAATTAAAACCCCATTTGGATAACACTCTCAGGCACATGGTGTGACTGTTGTGGTGCTCCACATAAGGCCAGGAGTTGGACTCGATGTTCCTGCTGGATCTCTTCCAGCTCAACATATTTTGTAATTCTATGACAATAAAGTGCATGTGTGCCTATGTGATCTTACTTATTCTTACTCAATTCAATATGTATCAGTTTCTTCTTCTACTTCCTTGTTTTTCTTTATTCACACTTTCCAAATCAGATCACCAGTATTGCGTAAAGTTTTAGTCAAGATAACACCTGGCATATTAAAATGGACTCTATTCTGGTTTTTTTTCAGATTTTTTAGACTGAGCTATCACACTTCTTTTCTCGAAGAATATATGAACCACTTTACATAAAATGTAAAGCTATAACAGAGGCATAACATCATAAGATATAACATCATAAAAGACATCTTATCCAGGAAATAAGATTAATTCCCAATATTTTCACAGAGACATACCATCTTTTATAAGGTAACTCAATCCACATACCCAGTCTTCTTGAAATTCTTTTACATAAGAAGGTGCATGCTTGTATGGATGCATAGGTTAGTGGGGCAGAGAAAAAGAATAAACTTTCAGAGCATGATGCTCTCTGATATTTTACAGAATGGTTTGTGGTAAGCTAAGCATGATGAGCAATGGTACTAACTACTGACAAATTTGTTTACCACAGAAAAATAATACTTCTTCTCCACAGTTCAGACCTGAAGAAAGACAGAATGGCAAAGAGGCATTTTCTCAAATAAGAGTTCTGTTAAAGAGAGCTCATAGTATTGGGTAAGGAAATTGGAAACCACTTCAGAAAGATAAGAAAGTGAGCAATCAAAGACTAAATTCTAAGTTTTTATTGTACAGGGACAAATAACTGAGCAAGGAAGAGCAGAGCGAAAGAGAAATAATGATAGATTTGGCTCAGTAGATTTTTGTATTACAGGAATTGTTGTTTATAAAAATACCTGTTGCATCGCTCCTTTTCTTTCAAAATAAAATGTATCTCAACCATTTTGATTGAGCCTATTTTTTCTTGCTTATGACCTGCTTGCCGTGTAAAATTGGAATTTTTTTGTAAGTTTTAGTTACTGATGTACTGTGCCTGAGCCATGCTATTCTCTGACCTATGGTCTTTAATGGCATGTCCTGTGTTAGACAGAGTTTGGGAGAAATTCTAAAAAAATTAGCAGAGGTGAAACAGAGTTCCTGGAGTTCTATTTTTGTTTAGTGCCTACCTGAAAACCAAAAACTGCTTTGCTAAAGTGCTATTACACCCCAGAATTTTTATTATGTCTTTCTCTAATTGTATCACAAGCAATTATACATGACTGTAAGTGTTTTAAATATTGTACTCTTGCGATGTGATATTATCTGTTTTCTAGAAAGTTTTTTTAAATGTGCAAAAGGTTTTGGTAGGTTTTGCTACAAGTTTTTTTAGCTCACTGTGTAACACAGGCCTGTTAGACTCAAGCAGTCTTCCACATTGCTCCTTATTGCATTACTCTGACTGCATTTTGCAAACTTGCTCTTTTCTTTTTCACTTTGCATGAGTAAATTACTATTTTATTTGTGGTTTCCTAAAATTTAATTTGTTCTTGACCGATCCCATGGGATCCTGTCTGTTTTTTCTGCAGTTTGACACATTTTCAAAATTTTATGATAGCTCAAATTTGTATTTCAGGGTTAGCCATTCCCTTCATCTGGAGTATCGAGCCCTCTGTACATTGGTGTTAAATGTTTCATAAGTGCCATACACATAACCTTAAAGTTTCCAGTGTGTTATAAAATATTCAGAAGTTTATTTCCCTTTTTGTTTCCTTATAGTAATTCATATCTCTAGATGGGTTTGTCATGTGAATAGATATTACAATATTTTTAGCACAGTCTAACAATCACCTGGCTTTTTCTTTCATACATTCTTGAAAAGATTAATCTTCTTTGGGATTTGTAGGTATTACTCCATTTTTTTTTTTTCATCTTGTGACGTTTCTTCCGTATCTCATGATCTTTTTGGTGTTTTATTCTTCTGTTTTCATTTAGTACTGCACTTAATTTTTTCCACTGGTCACCCAGGAGAGCACTGAACTTCAAATTTGCAGAAGTTTTTCCCAACAATAGATAAATTACCATTTAAGTTAGAAAGTGGACTGGGAGAAGGGTCTCATCATCTCTGTCAAGCTACCAGTCCTTTAAGGAGCAACTGTTAAGTGGAAACAGCAAGTTTTACTCGGTCATTGTGCAGAGTACTATCAGACTTCTACTTTATTCAGAAAAGCAGTGAAACATTTGTAGAAGGCTGATTTCTGTCCTGATCTGGGAGAAGTGTGCAGGCTTGGAACTGTTGTCTATCTGGGTCAAGTTCCTTAGGCTGTACATGCAGTGGTCCCTCAGTGGTGGCGGGTTGCTGCCAGACCTGTCCTTTCATTCATACACTCCTAATGTTTGATCTTGGTCACTAGAGAAGGTTGGTAATACTGTCATCTGCTCTCACTGCAGACTTTTAGGGAATAATCTTGTAAAACTTCTATTGCTATCCTATGTAGGATTTTGTACTATACTATATATTGTATTATGCTATATTGTACTGTATAGTAAACCTAGTAAATCCATTCTATGTTGACTTTTCATCCTATAAACCCTCAAAATACAGCAAGCTCTCTTATCTTCTTTCTCTGTCATCAAACAAGGCATGACAGTACGTGGCTAACACTTCATATTAGCAGAAAACTTTTCTTCTGGTAGTTGTATATTCCCCACTTAGTAAATGCTCAGTATCTCCAATCCGTTATTTTCAATACTTTAGTTTCACTAAACCTTTGCATTCAGTTGTTTAAAAAAGGACACATACAGAATTAATAAGAAAAAAGTAAAATTTACATGCACAGAGTGAAATGAAAGTTAAGAAGGATATATATATTCTGTTTAATTTATTTTTGTTTTTAATAAAGTAACACTCATTGTCATGTTGTAATGTTTTAATTATAACCTTTTTTTTTCTTACTTGATGTTCTTCAATGTACCAAATTTATCAACACTCATGAAGTATTCTTATAATATAGAACTTATCAGTTAGAATCTCACTGTAAGAAGTGCTTAACAGGTGTGCATTCCTGATAGTGGAGTAAAGTTATTGTAGGCTAGTAGTAACAGACTTTTATTGTTCAAATAAAGTTGGAATACTTTAAAGTGTCATAAAGTATAAAAATGAATGACATATAATTAAATACATTATGGGCCAGACTAATTTTAACTGGAGTGTCCAGGAACTTTTGTAGTGTTCCTTAATGCACTAATTTACCTCCAGGATAATCTCCTGATAGCTTTTTGGCTAATTAATAAACCCAGCTAAATAATTGCGAATAAAGTGATTCAACATGTGAACTATGGATTTTGTATATATGTGTGGGTTTTTTGTAGTTTATGCTTTACGGGTCTTCTGTCATAAATCTGCATCTGCTGAACCTGACAATCTCCAGAATAAGCAAGAGTGTGCTAGATAATGGATCTCTACAAAGTGTTTTAAGAACATCTGTCTATATATTAATTTTCCATCCCTAAAATAGAATAAGGCAGCTAATAAATCTTATTCAAAATAAATTTTGTCAGTTTTATCTTCATCTGAAAAATATATTTACATATTAAATAAATATCCATTTCTGATGTGCATTTTAATGTTGTAAGAGTCCTCCAGATATATTCAAACAGTTACCTTATTTGACCCTTACTATAAATATAATTTTATGTTACACAGGAGACATACAATCAGAGATAGCATTTTTATTTTATTTGGGGATAGGGTGGTTCGCTGAATGGTAAATCAGACAAGTTAGCTGTTTTTTTTCCAGTCTTAATACAAAACCGTAAAAACCTTTAAAATCTGCTGCATGTTCATAAACCAGTCATAAGCAATAAAAATATAAATTATTTTAAAATATTTGCCTCTTGGCCCTCCTCATTATTATACACATTTGTATGATAGAGATTAAATTCTCCAAAGGTGTTAATTACAATCTTAGCATGTGGTACATTGCAGAATCCAAAAACAGAAAAAAAAGACTTGTGTAAAAGCATGCTGTCATGGGGAATAGAATAGACCACATAATTAAGTGTAGAAATCCAGTAAGATCACTAAAAATATTCATTAAAACGCCTAAGAAATGATTGTACAATGAACTATATTCCCCACATAAAAATAATTTACTACAGAAGAAATACTTGAAACTTCTAAACAACAGTGTGTTTCATTCGTTTCCAAGGAATGCAACATATGTCTGAGAGAGCTAAGTCAGCTATGCGAGCTACAAGATAACCATTTTCAGAATGTGCTTAAGTATTTCTCACATTTTGTGGCTAATAGTTGCTGTCTGTATCTTTCCATGTGGTTCTCCTGTGAGCGTGTTAATGATGGCATCGTGCACTTCACTTATAAAAAACAAGTTACGATATGCTTTGTTGATATTATAAATTTCATCAGTAGCTGTGACTGTGTTTTAACAGGATTTGATGGCAAGGTGCACTCGACTATTTACAGCATAGAGGGCACAGTAAGACAAACCTGTCAGGGAACCCCATCCATGGAGCCAAGAGTTTCAGACAGGGCCCCCTTGCTTTCTAAACTTCTCACAGAGGAGTTTAGGTGGGGCTGGATCCAATCCTGGCAGAGCAGACTTGGACAGTGGTTTGTTTCTGAAGGATTACATGTACACAACCAATCCTTTGTGTCACCATCTGAGCTGCCAAGGTTTAGCAGGCAGTAATCACTTACTGAGAATGTGCTGCTGCAGGGAATCACTCACCCTCGAGGTGTAACCTGGACAGACATTCCTGCTCAGGAGGAGATGCTGGTGTACAGTACTCCCCAGGCCCTGGAGTGCCCACAATTTATAGCTCACAGTCATGGTTGCACAGCAGCAAGATGTGCAGGTCAGTGGTCCAGACAGCCCTTGGCTGCCAGGTTTCATCCATGCCCCAAAATCCAGGGTAAGCTGGGTACACCCATCACAGCCCCCACTGGTGATGGTGGCTTCAGATGGGGCTGGGGGGAGCACACTGCCACAGCACTGGCTATGTTTGTCTGCAGTGGCTGTGAAAGGGAGATGTAAATGTAGATGAAGATGATGATGTAGATGATGATATAGATGATGTAGATGTAGATGTAGATGATGTAGATGTAGATGTATCAGAGAAGGAGCTGTTGCGGCCAGGGCCACACAACTGTCTGGTGGTGATATTTGGTGCCACTGGCATAGCATAACACCTGCGACAATTTCAAACTTTTGGCCTTTCTTCAACAATATCTTGTAAGGAGAAACAATGCATGTTGTGGGGAGGGGAGTGGACTATAAGAAAAATTAAACCCCATCATGTGACCACTGTAAGCAATTTGGAAAGTAACACTAACACTGAACCATGTTGAGTTTAAGATTGGACTGAATGTTTCATTGTGTAAAAAGTAATTTCAACAGAAAAGGACAGATTTCAGATAAAGCTTGTGAGGAATTTCCTAATAAAATATTGCAAAATACCAACTTCTTGTAACTGAAATATTTAATTTGAAGTACTTTAGAATTTCCCATCCACCTGACCCACAAGAAATTGCTGAGTAAGGAATGCCTCATTTCAGTGTCTCATCTTTCAGTAAATTCACTGTATACTCAGTGGCCATACCTGCCAATTATTCTCTAATTTTCAATTTTACGTTATCAAAATATCTTTCTGACCTCTTTTCTGGGGTTTTGCTCCAGTCTGGAAGCCTTGGAACACTATCATATGCACAGCTGTCTCTTCATAGTAGTGTTCTGATACCCATTATTCCAACTAAGAAGGTCAGCATCATATCAACCATGCTTTCAGAAGCATGATATCCAATATTTCATGACGTGGAAGTCCTTCTGTGAGAAAAAAAATAGTAATTTTTAAATGTTTTCAGTAATAATTCAATTTGATTTTGTTCAGACAGTTGTTCAAATTTTTTATTACTAGTGTGAGAATCTTTTAATCTGGCTTGTAAACCAACAACCCTGAATGAATGTACTTCCTAAGAATACATATTGTCAGTATTTTTATTCAAAAAAAATTTGTAACACAAAAAATTTAAAGTATGTCTTCACAGTTATAAATCTTCTCTACAGGATACTTGTCAAGACTGTTTTTTGATAAGTTTTTGTAACTCCCTTTTTCTCCTTAGTTCAAATGATCAGCCATCACATTCTCCTCCTCTTCACATAACGGTTGTGGGTTTTTTTTAATTATAAGGCTTTCCAGAAGATGACGATCTGCTTCTTTCAGAGATTATATTACAAGGTAGAAGTTGGACTCTGATGAGTTGGACGCTGATGAATTTAAAGTACATGCCTTATGAATTTTTGTTAATAGATCAATAAAAGTATTTTTTTTAAAAATAAATTCTGTTTAAAACTGTGAAACAAAAATAGCTTAACCTTAATGTCCAATGACTTGTGAAAAGGTGTGACTATTTAATAATTAATTAATAATTTATAAATTAAACTAGATTCTGAATAGATAGCATCAGAAGGAGTTTTCACAACCCCTTCAGACTGTGGAGCATCTGTTGTGAATCTTGTGGATATACTGGGCAAGAGTAGCTCCATTTCTGGGGTGAGGCCTTTTTTCACATGAGGTGGGGGGAACAAAAGTAAAATCACAGCTGATTCCAAGGAAGGAAACCTCCATATATTCTCATCTATATAGTTCTCCATACTCTATGCTACATTTAAATAAAAAACTACTTTAGACATGCCTTATAAAATAAATGTTTTGTGTGTTGTGTCTTTGCCACAAGCTGCTACTTGCATATCCAAAGTGCAAAGATCATCACCAATCACAAACAAACAAAAGAAGTTTATTAATATTTAAAAGCCATGTAAAAATGTTATCAATTATTTGAATGTGCACGATGAAACAATTGTTAAAATGGCAAGGGCAGGTAAAAACATGAAGTGACTTTGGCCTGTAAAAGTTGCTTGGTAATGTTTTCTTTGTATAATCTTGTGCTGTGAACTCAAGCTGTTCAGTAGCTGCTGTTTCCATCCACACCCTTTCTGTAACAGGATGGTATGCTTTAGTTGTCATAGAGCAATATTATAAAAAACAATGTTATAAAAAAGGCAAAAAAGAATGACTTTGAAATGGAAAGTACCTAATATTATAGAGGGAGTAGTTTCTTTACAACCAATAGGGTGTCATATGTTAGTTTACACACAAATAGAAGTTTAGAAAACTTGGTTGGAAAGTTCAGAAAGCCTACATCAGAAAAGAATATGGCTTTTTCAGAATTTAGTGTATATAATGTGAAAGAAACTCTTCAATAGAAAGATGATGTAGTTACTAATGGATGCAGTCTTCATTTGTAAAACAAAATAATTACATGAAATCTAATCTAATCCTCTTAGAGATCTTTAAGCCTTGGAGGGTTAGCTCTTTATATAGATTCTGCAAAGGTAACTAATACTTTTGCATACATAATTATATAATAACTTGTAGACAAGCTTACTCTTTAAGTGTGTCTTTTGCAAAGTAGTCTGCTTAAAAACATTGTATTTTGTGGACAGTAAAATAAAGGCTTCATGAGGAACAGTAGTCTTAGATACAGAATTCAAGATGAACAATTGGAGGTATAAAGGAAGCTGGTTTGGGGGCATTTGAGTACAGATGCAGTAGGCTGGGTGAGAGTATGACACAAAACTCAAACTCCTAGCAGTGGAGCCTTGTCAACAATGTTAAGATTTGAGGCATAGGAAGGCTGGAGAAAAACAAGAATTGTAATGCTTGAGTGTTTGTGAAAGTAATTTGATTGAAAGCCAGTAAAATTGTCTGACTCACTTTTGACTTCTAGAAGACTAATAATGCCTCAGTATGTTGACAAACAGGTTGCAATGCAGGCCACATGCAGTAGTATCAATGACCATCTCATTTCAGACTATTTTAATTCCTGTGAAGTTGTTAAACACAATTGTTATTTGCCTATTATAATCCAGTTCAATGATTAAGAAGTAATGATTCCTTCTGTAGCAAGGCCCTGTTCTGTGTGCTGTAATAACTACTAATTTATCAGTAGTTCTCTGGAAATCTTAATTGCTTTCATATTCATTCTGACATAGTTACATGATAGCAGGCAATATGATAGATTTTGGTATTAATTTGAAGTTATTTTACCTTTTCAGGGGTTCTGTTGCCCCTAAAATGATGGTATTTCAGTATCATTGCATTGTCATGCAATGACTTATAAGAATAATCAGTATCATGTTTAGACTAAAATGTGATATGGCTCAAAATTAATTTAAATTGTTTAAAAAATAAAAACACTATCACAAAAAAAATTCTGGATAATAATTTACTGCTTGTAACTATAAGAAAAAAAATCCAGCTTTTCTATAAAAAGACTATTGCAACATTGCTTATGCTGGTAACTTTTAGCTCATTTTTCAGAGTAAAATCGTTGGATGAGGATTAGAAAGCACTTCTGTAAAACCTACTTCTGCCCTGTTAATTTATTTGAATAGAATGTTAAGTCATAACACCTAATCATCAATTATTAATTATGTTGTGAGACTGAGTCAAAATATCCTGGGATTTTAAACCTAGCAGTGCCATCAGTTGTTATATTTTTCAGTTAACAAATTTGTTTATAATGTATTGTCCTAAATTCTAAATACTTGACACAAAATATTGTAATATTTATCTCAGGAATGTTTTGGAAAATATTGGAAAAAATATTGAGAAGTATGAAATGCTATCATTGCCTACAAGTTAAGAAAAAGTTCAGTTTTCATCTTTTGAATATGAAATACTCATTTATAGTTTTTTATGGTGTCAACATTCCAGGTGCTGTAGGAATCTAATAAAACAGTTTTGAACTTTTTAAGTGTAGCAGAAACTAAAGCAATAGAAGCTTTAGGGGTTCTTGACATATAATTGTTAGAGAACCCACTGACCTGTAGCAAAAATCTGAAACATTAATGTAGTGGAGCGTGACAAATACATTGGAACAAATTTATCTTGGTTGTCATCAGACTTAGCAGTTCATATGTGCTACACTAGCCTTGGCAATGCAGTCCAAAGCTCAGTTGTGTCTGATTTACAGGAAGAGCAATAAATGCAAAAGTTTACCTGCTTTGATAAAGGTGCAGACGTCATTCGTGGTGGAGAAAATGTCAAACAGGGGTTTACAAAATAGTGGCTCCTTCTTAAATGCAGTGTGTATGTTCCCTTTTTTACATTACAGTTTCCACTGTCTTCAAAAACTGAGGGGCAACCCCTCAGATTGAGTCCCTTTTGCCTCTTTGTCTATTTGGAAAATACGTTTGTTCTGCTCACCGAAAGTGTTACTGGGCTGATGGAAAAGATGGTTGTCTTCTTCATTACTTTCCTGTATGCTTGGCTGTACACTGTATCTACATTCCATACTTATATTAGGAGGGATTTACAAGGCAATGAATGAATTTTCTAATGTTGGGATGCTTTAGCCACATAATATGTGACTAAGTGCATTAGACATATATCAGTATATTCAAGACGGGTGAACATGCAAAACTGCAGAAGTTATGCTCTTTTTTTTTTTCATTTGTAGGATTGTATTTTCCAGGAGTTCAGCTGGTTATTGAGTAAAAAAAATTTAAATATTTTGTTTTCAATATAATTTATTTTACTTGAAAATAACCTGAACCATTTGAGATCAGAAAAAGATGAATCTTTTCCATAAAAGTCTCCTTGACCAATCTTAAAATTTAAGAAAAAAATTTAAATAGAAAGGCTATAGGAGCTTGTTGAAGTCTAAAACTCTTTTTTTAAAGTTTTGTATTTTAAAGGGACAGGGTTCTTTTTTCTCTGCTAAACTAAAGATCTGAATACCAAAAAAATTACCTTCAGAAAATAGACATACAAATTAAATACTGAAGAATTAAAATGTGGAAATTGAAAGGTCAGCTATCATTTTAAATTCTTTGGGGGTTTAATTAATTTTAATTTTACATTCTGCTTCTTGTTTGTATGTATTTCCATACTCTCAGCTGCATTAATTAAACCAAAGTTTTTATTCATGGCATTGCGTTCCATGAAATTGTCTATGATATAGATGGTGATTAATTCTGTTGATAAGGGGTTAAAAGCCCTATGGCAAAATGAATAATTTCTTTGCATTCTGATGCCTCTTGTATATTGTAAGGGTTATAACCCTCCTGAGACCTTCATGTGTGCTACTTGTGCACCAGTAGGCCTCTAAGACCGCTGAATTTTGCAGAACATTCACTGAAATTGCTTAAAGAAATCATTTTATACAGCTCTGAACAAAACAGAAACTGGGGAAGAAGGTAGAAGAAAAGATTCCTATTCTAATTGTAATTATACTGACATTAGAAACATAAAATATTTTTCTTCCAGGGCAAACTAGGATGTTTGTGTGGTGGCAAAAACTTCTTTATTAATTATAAAATTCAAGCTGGAGCAATGCAAACATTATAGTTCTACTTGAATATTTACTGCTAGTAACTACTGAGATTTTTTCAGAGGTGAAAAAATTGAAGAAAAATAATGAATTAAAAAATCATTTTAAAAGAAAAATAATTTAAACATAGCAAACTTGAATTAGCTATTGGAAATTGAATGTTGTTGAAATTCTCCTTGCGGTTGCACTCTGTGGAAAAAAAAACAGTGAATTAATGTCATGCTTACTGTGAGATATGTGGAGGGAGTGGTGGATAAAATATTAAGATAGTTTTGTGTAAAGAAATCAAGTTAAATTAATTTTGCCAAGACTATTGTTTTGTAAATAAGCTTTGTCCAAAACCTAAGACCAACAGAAATGTAAACATTTTTTTAAAAATAGATTACATTTCTCTAGATCTTAAATAAAATACCCATGTGCTTGAACATTTATTGCTGCCAATTCAGAAAGACAGGAATGCAATCATAAAGTCAACATTTTTAAAAAAAAAAGTCAAATCAGAAATGAAAGACAGGGGAAAACATAACAGTTAAATACATAAAAGGAAAGACAGAGAGCACAAGTCATCTATTTACAACTCAAAGAGTAATCGAAGGAAATTGTCTTAAGTTTGTTGAAGTGAGCCTTAACTTGCAAGTATTTTTGTATGTATTAAAGTTGCATGACTATATTGTAAAGCTTTGATTCTTTTTTTTTTTATCATAATCACCCATCCATCAAAAACTGATCAAACAGTTATAAAAACAACTTAGTTCAGAAAACAAAATCTATCTATTATTGTTTCTGACCAGCTTAGATGTCCAGTGTAGAAGTTATGTTTTACTTGTGTGGGAGAATGAATGTATTGCATTGACAGAAACATGGAAAAGTAATTTATCTCCTTGCAAACTGATTCTTCCCAGCCACTGAACAAAGCATAAACACTGGAGCTGTGAGATTTTACTGCTGTTTGAGCTGCACTGCTTTGGGTAGTAGGAGGGGGTGGATGCCAGGGGAGGAGCAGGTCTGAACACGCAGGGAGAGGGTGTGGGTGGTGTGTTCTCAGAGGCAGCCTGCTGCCTGCCTGATCCACTGGGGTTAGAGATCACTTTGCACTCAAGTGTTGCTGCCCAGAGGGTTGAGACCTTTTCATGGTTCTGAGCAAATCTGCTTCCAGCAGAAGCTAAGACCAGAGTTATACCTGCTTGAGGAATAAATTGTCTCATGTAATCACTTTTATCTTACAACCCATATATTTATAATATATGCTATATTTAAATCAGAGATACATTTAGGGAGAGGAAGTAGAAGCTCTGCTTGTTTGTTTTTAACAGAAGTTTATATGTTATTACATTCAAGTACTTATGTAATGTATGTCACTACAGAAATAGACATTTCAGATATGTAGTGACTCAAAATCGTTGCAATCGTTCCAATCTACTATTTTGAATAGCAACATAGGTAAATTTGCAAAAGAGCTGCAACAGTAGAGATTTGTTACAGATTTAAAAAATTCTGGTTTTCCAGAGATTTTCTAGTGACTGCAAGAGTGAACAGAAACACCCCAGAAAGTAAATAAAAAGATTAGTTTTAACTGATCTCTAATGAAATTATTCCTTTTTAACAAATTTCTTTATAACATATACTTCAGATTTGTTTTTATTACTTCTTTTGGAGGTAATTTTCACCAAAGAAATTCTGACTACTTTAACTTAGGATGAGCATCCCTATTACTGTTCAATATGACTAAGGTGAACACCTCTATAATTAAATCTTCTCTGGAACAACTGATGTTCAAGCTACTAAATGCCCTCTGTCAGAAGTCTACCTCCTCTCCATTTTCTAATCTAGCTGACTCAAAAGAGGAGCAAGCTCAGAACTGGCAAAGTTATGTGGCTATAATACACTCGTGGAAGGGACTCTAAGGATCAGCTAGCTCCAATCCCCTGCCATGGGCAGGGGCAGCTTCCATGGAACCACACTACCACACTGCTCAGAGTCTGGTCCAACCTGGCCCTGAACACCTCAGGGAGGGGACCGCCACAGCTTTTCTGGGCAGTCTGTTCTAGTGTCTCACAGTGAAGTCTCACAGTCTCACCTTCACAGTGAAGAATTCCTTCCTAATGCTAATCTAAACCTTCTCTCTTTCAGTCTGAAGCCATTACCCCTTGCCCTTTCACTACATGCCAACGTAAACTTTCTCTCTGCCTTCCTTGTTGGCTCCCTGCAGGTCCTGGAAGATTGCAATTAGGTCACCCTAGGTCTTCTCTTTTCCAGTGTGAGCAAACCCAATTTTCTCAGCCTTTCCTCCCAGTAGAGGTGATCCATCCCTCTGACCATCCTTGTGGCCCTTCTCTGGACTATCATTTGATTTTAATATCATTTTAGTAGCAGATGGCTACTAAGGACAGACAGACATTATTTCAGGAAAAGGATGTCCTCCAAAACAGCTAAAAGGGATGGAATTAAAAAAAAAAAAAAAAAAAAAAAGAGAGAAAGAGAAAAGAAAAAAAGAAAAAAGAAAAAAGAAAAAAAAAAAGAAAAAAAGAAAAGAGGAGGATTGGAGTACGTTAGGTGGAAGAAGCAAATGCTTATATTTAAACTGCATGATAATAATGAGTTCTAGCACCTTTTGGAACAAAGACCAGCATGCTGCATAGCCATTACTTTCCTGTGTTGCCTGGAAACTGGCGTGAAATATCCCTGTTCATTTGCATCTTGCCCTGACTCTCCCCTGCTGAAGTGTTTGATAGCTCAGAACAGAATATGTATTGAGCAGAACACAACATTGGTAAACCCATTAACTATGTGGGAGTTTTTAAAGTGTGATTAGTTCTACTACATTTCAGTACAATACCGCAGAAAAGAATAAGAAGAAAATAAAGGTGGAGGTAATATAGGACTATTTCAGTTTTGTTAATCAGCAGTGTGTTTTCAATAAAAAATAGAACTTACTCCAACCTTCATAATATCAATGTGTCTGAAAAACTGATAGGTTTCATGCTTGGCAGACTTTGGTAAATTATGCCAGTTTCTAATGTAAGAAGTAACAGTCTGTTAACTCTTGGTCTGTTAACTCTTTAATATCTATAATATAAAAAATTAATTGAAAACAATAGGATTAATAGTCTCAGTAAAAGACAAGTGAATCCTATAGGATTTAATTAAAATCAGCTATTTTTCGTGCCAAGTATCTCCCCCCCACCAACATCCCCCCCCCCAAAAAAAAGAGAAAAAATGAATACATTTGTGGTGCAAAGAATAAACCCCAATTTTTTATTATTGGGCAAATTATTTTCAAAGACTGGATCCTTCTGCTTAAACAGCTGTAGAATAGAAGCTAATGTTGTCTGACAATGCGCAGTTTCTAAGTAAACTTTTATTTTTATAGTCAAAAACTCTTTAAAATATTTGTCTGGACAAAAACAGTAATTTTCCACAAGTGTTATTTTTCAGTCCATCAAAGTCTGTAGAAAAGAATACAGGACTGGCTTAGATCTAGGTCCTGCATACCTCTCTAAATAGCTAAAAATTACTTGCATTGTGCTGTATACTTGATAAAGCCTAATTCCAAGTATTAAAGGCCAGTATTAGTATTTCTAAAGTTGTGTAAATTCTGTGATGCATTGGAATCAAGTGTATTGTGCAACACCTAAAAGGCATTAACATACCTTCAGTTCATCAGAACTTGTTTCAGATTTTCTGGTTTCACACAGGTTGATAATGGGCTTTTTCTAGCCCACTCAGTAATTCCTTTTGAAAAGAGCTCAGCGTTTATGTGTATAACATTTGAAAGTGAAAAAAACAAAGATGGGTCAGATAGACTAAGGTGCTTCAGTTTGGAAAAGAGCTTGGGTTCCTATGAAAATATACATAGATGTGAGATGATGAGGAAATCTGAAAAATCATTCACTATATCTCATGCAAGACCCAGGTCACTCAGTAGTGATCAGGCAGTAGGTTTCAAATAAATTATTCTTTCTCATCATAATAAAGGTATTTATGTGAATGTCAAAGTATATGTGAGATCAAATATGTTTCGGTAAAATCCAGGGATAAAAGCCTATTGAGAGTTATTCAATGCAACGATGATGTGTATTCAAACACAGCTTCAGCTTTTCATATTCTGACAGGAAATATTAAGAGAAATGCCACTCTGTTTTGAAGCTCTATTTTCAATTTTCTGTGAGCACCTGTTAGTAGCCTCTGTCAGAGAGTCAAAAACTCAGCTAGGTCAATTTATACTCCAGCCCAGCGAGGTTGTGTCCATGT
Source organism: Argya squamiceps (assembly GCA_037834095.1). Classification (NCBI taxonomy): domain Eukaryota; kingdom Metazoa; phylum Chordata; class Aves; order Passeriformes; family Leiothrichidae; genus Argya; species Argya squamiceps. Next base: position 55,779,911 of record JBBMKD010000115.1, read on the forward strand.
GTGAGTGTGACTAAAGGGTTTGTTTGTCTGTATCCAGCCAGTGCTACCTGAAGGGTTCCCAAATAGAAAAGATATTTTTAGAATGTTAATGTGAATTCATTGGTATGTATGACTGAAATTATTCCCCAGTAAATAAGTGTGGAAATTGACTGAATCAAAGGCAGGAAACCCTTCCTTTCCTTTTAATGCTTTTCAGTAATTAATAACAGTCCCTGTGAAGGCTTCTCGTGCTCACTTGTATTGGCCGTCATTTTCATAGTTTATTTGCATGCTAGGCAGTATTTCATCAGCCTCAAATTCTGTTGAATTACTATCAATACTGATCCCACGGGAAAACGGATGAATTAATCTTTTGAGAGATTTTACACTTGCTTCCAATAGAAGCAACATTGTATCTTGATGTTCTTTGTTATTTATAACAACTCTGGCCAAACTGAGATGAGAAAAAAAAATCACTAGCAAACGTTTACCAAGAACTCAAACAGCTTGATAACTTTTGCTTTAAATACTTCACTCTTTGATAACTTGGTTGATCACATTTATTACTTTTACTTGGATTGATTTCTATCCTAAAAGTGTATATATAAGTTTCTTTGTGTTTAAGATCAAGAATTTAGTACAGGTGAAGAGCTGTGTCTGGGTGGGACTATACAACAGTGGTAAAGCTTACTAGTAGAGATTTGGGAATATCTTAGTCTTGTTGTATTGCCCAAGCTAGCCTTTTTTTGGTATTGTGGAAAGTAAATGAAAATACCATGCTCTCCTTCTTGCCTTGGTGGATTTATCTTGTCATTAAATAATTACAAAGCAGAAGATTTTCAATATTTTTAGGGTATGGGCATATTATATTGCATTTGATAAAAAATTTTTTGTTGTTGAATAGTCAGAGTAAGAACGTTTAGGAGGGAGTTGGTTCAGGTGTGGACTGTGCTGTCTTTTTTTCCTTTTTCTTTTGAATAATGTAAAATCTACTGCTGTTTCCCATAGTGCTTTAAATTGGCATGTGTGTGTGACATGCATCACAAATGTGTAAGACAAAAAAGTGGCTCTTTTATTGAAAAGATCAGCAAACAGGGAGTGTGGCCTGCTGTCAGGTAAAAGTAATTTCCCAGGAATTTCACAGTATTTAAGCTGATTAAAGATGAGTAGAGATTTTTTGTGATCACTGATTATTTGTTTATTATACTCATTTTATTGAAAAGCTATCATATGTTTTCTCACTTTAGAGGATGTTTTGGGATAGTGTTACAATACAACATTTAATCTACTGTAGAAGGCATAAAATGTGATTAAAATTTTACTTTATAACTGACTTCACTGACTTTGTATCTGCTTTCCTCTGGAAATGTTTCAGGTGGTTTTGTGTGTTCATGTAGTTATATCTAGCCTTTATTAAATTATATAATTTTATCAATTATATTTCTTCTTATCTGACATTTTTTGTACACATTTGGCATTTTTTTGTAGCAAATTAACATACTTCACTTGACTGTCTATAGCTTGATTAGTGTATAGACTAAATATATCAACTAGAAAATTTAAAACACAGTTTGAAATGTATCTAGCTGACTTACAGATTCATGGAGGTGTATCTTTATATGTATATTAAAAGCATCTCTTTGCTGCAAGCTGGTTTTAAGATAAAGCAACATAAAGCAGTAATAGCTGCTGCATACCCTCTTTAATCTATATTGGTTATGTCAGTTAAGATATTCTGGATTGAGAGATCCTGAAAAAAATTAAAAGCTCAGAATGTCTGAATTAACAATTGATGAGTTGTTATGACTTCAGCTCTTGTTATAGTGGAGCAAATCACATGTGACTTTACAGTATGTTCCCTGTTTGCCATACGTTTGTCATTGATGCCCCATGTTCCAGTACTCTGTTGTCTCTTTTGCACATAATGAAACAATGTAAAGCTATTAATCAGTATTTGGCCACAAACTCAGCATCTGTGTGCTTTGTGGAGCATTTTGGAAGTTGTTTTCTGCTGTTTGGTCCTCCACTGCTGTTTCTTCCCTGGCTCCCTCTGGCAGTAGCTCCTTGCACAGACACTCTACACCAATTTTGAGGGATTAAAATGTGATAGGGATTAGCCTCAGTTTCTCCTTTTTAATCTGCTGAGAAATGTGTTTGAACAGAGCAGATCTGCACTCTTTTCGTAAGTTTGCTGAGTCCTAAGTAAGAATGCAAAAATGGGAAATACTAATGAGAGCTGAAGGAAGATGAGTGTTGCAATGATTCTCATTGCACTTCACACAGCAGGCCTGAAGTCTTCCCAAGTTATATTATGTCACTCATGAAGACTGAGTTTCCAGCAGTAAAGCAAAAGAAAAGAAAGGAAAAAGAGTGGTGTATGGTGGTAAAGCCTAGGTATTGTGTGTTTTAAAAATCACCACTCGCACTGAGTGCAGAGCTTTGGTTAATGTGAAGTCAGAAGAACTGACTTCGTTTACAAAGAAAAAAAAGCCATATTGTATTGTTTCTTATCTATTGCATAGTAAAAACGGGCATGTGAGCAAACACCACTGAGCAATAAACTTGTAAAAACTTGTAACCCCAGGAAGACTTGTCAGTGTTTCAGTTTTTTAGTTGCTGCCTCTACTTCCCTGGCCTGAGCCCTGGCATTGCTAGCACTTCAATTTGTACATACTGGCTTGCCAGATACTTTGAAATATACCATCCTGGAACTTAGCCTAGGGTTCTGTGATTGAGAATGAAAGCTTATGGCAAAGCTCAATTTATCATTTGGGCTACCAGTGCAAATAGTTCACAATATGAAGTTGTCAAATTTATCGGGAAATAAGCTACAACAGGGAATTGAAACATATGCTTCAGAGGGTGCAAGTCACAGTTACGAATATAAGTATATTCTCTGTTAATTATTTTGGGGCTGTAAAGGACAAGTATAGTGACTTTAAAGATTAAAAGAATTAATTCATAAAGGATGTTAGGTTGAGCAATGTTTGGGATATGCTGGTGGTAGTACTACAGTGCATTAATAATAATAGAACACAGTGTTAGAAACAGTGTAAGACAATGATATTGTAACACCAACGAGAGAGAGAAAAAGTAGTCCATTGCTTTTAGACAATTAGAATTGGGTAGGCAATTAGGTAGGTGAGTATGATAAATACTTCTCAGTTTTTGGATAGAGCCCAGTTACCTGAGATTGCCTGTGAAGTCCTACCCCCTCAAAGCAGATTCACCTATGAAGCGGGCTTATGTGGCTTTCTATGAGCACTGCAGCAAAAAAAGAAAATATTATATAGAGGTAATCTCAGAATTTCTGGGCAGCAGTATTCCACCACTATGTTAGAAAAAGTGAGTCATGAAACTATGTGGATTGTAATTACAATCTTTAAAGAAAGTTTAATTGTGACTTGGATTTCTTTTCATAAGGTAATTAGTCCTTATTATTTGCAGAACAAAGACTTGAAACAAATCCATTATTGTATATATATATATTTTAGTCCATTATTGTCATTAAAGTAATCATTCTACTATAATATTGGATGAAAGATAATATGCCTTGCTAATTTACAATATTCATTGAACTACTTATTGTCTTGAATATACTAAAAAGCAGCTCATGCAGAAATGCTAAAACTGAAATAAAGCAATTTCCTGTTGGTCTGCGCAGTAATTCAGGGCAGCATCTGAGGCAGAACGTTTATATGTAGCAAGCGTACCGTAAGTTATGAAACCACACTGTGAGCTTTCTTCTTCCTTCCATCCCTTGTTCTTTGGATGTTATAGGATGCAACTTTTGCCAAATAGAAGTGCATATATGGATAAGTCTTACCTTTCAAGCTTTTAAGTGTAGATGTTTTCTAATGAAAATCTGGTGGTTCTGTATTTCATAGTTGAAAAAGAAAAAGAGTAAGAAAATAACACATTCTGTATATAACAGACAGGTTGTATTTGCTTTTTTCAGAGAATGGAAATAACTACCATTAGTAAGCAAAGTAATAAAAGCAATTGATTTGCCCTTGTCAAATTTGAGACTATTTTTCAGCTGTTATATAATACCAGAAGGGTTACAGTGTTACTCTAGAAATGCTAAAAGGACCACAGAGAAATTATATTCTAGGAAAAAAAAAAGATTGCAGAGGAAGATGAATAAAGTACACAATTAGTACTTAAAATAGTCTACAGGACAAAAATGAGTTGAAAAACAACTTTTTTTTTGTTTAATGGGATTTAAAGAAAACATGCATGATTTATGATAATTTGAAGTGCAACTTTTAAATTTTTAATGTTTTTCAAACAAATAATGTTTTTTGAGTCACCTATTTAAATTTAGTATTAAAAAGACACCAAAAAAGAGAAGCTCTGTGACAAGCATATAAGTTTTGTAAAAAAGGCATTTAAAATTATATAATGATTTATCAATATATTTACACAAGAAAGATTAATTATTCACTATTAAATGTAAATTACACTTATTTGGTCATTATATTTTTTTATATACACCCACAGAATTGTTGAGGCTACAAGAGACCTCTGAAGGTCATCTAGTCCAGCTTTCCCCTCAAGCAGGGCCACCTAGAACAGCTTGCCCAGAGCAACCTCCAGAGGGCTCTTGAGTATGTTCAGGGGTGGTGCCTCCACAACCTCTCAAGGCAACCTGTGCCTGTACTCCCCATCATAGCAAGAAGAAAATGTTTCCTGATATTCAAAGGGAACCAATTGAGTTTTAGTACCCTTTGCCTCTGATCTTGTCACTCAGCATTGCTGGGAGGAACCTGACTACATCTTTATAACATGCCTGCAGATATTTGCATGGGTTGATATGACTGCTCACACCCTTCTCTTGGCTTCTCTAGGCTTAACAGTCCCAGCTTTACCAGTCTGCCTTCATGTGAGACATGCTCCAAACCCTTGGTCATCTTAGTGGTCCTTTCCTGAACTCTTTTCAAGAGCTACATATTTCTCTTGTGCTGGACACAACACCCCAAGCGTGGTTTCATCAGTGCTGAGCAGGCGGGAAGGATCACATCTCTCAATCTCTCTTCCCAGTGTGGATCAAGGCCATGATCCTTCCTTGCCATAAGGGCACAGTGCTGGCTTACATTCAGCTTTTCCCTAGAACCCCCTGGGCTTTTGAAGGAAAGCTGCTTTACAACAGGGTGGCCCCCAGCAGCTACTGCTCTATTGCTCAATTCTTTGTGCAACTTCCGGTCAGCCCGTTTCTCCAGCCTTTTGAGATTTCTTTAGATGGAAGAATGAACCTCTGCACACCTTCCAGTTTTGAGTCATTGGGACACTTCTTGAGGTTATGCTCCACCAGAATATTAGTGATATACTGAGCAAAGTGAGATTGAGTGCTGATGCCTAGGGTACAGAACAGGGTGTTGGCCTCAGCTAGGCTGCATGCCACTGATCATCCCCTGTGGATCCAGTTATTCCACCAGTTTTCAGTCTACTTCACTGTCTACTCATCCAGCCCATGCCTGTTTAGATTGTTTCTGAAGAACTTATGGGAGACATTGTCAAAAGCCTTTCTGAAGTGGAAGTAGAAAATATCTTGCTATTAGACTTAGATGAGTAATCCTCTCCTGCTCATGTGACTTTGCAGAGTGCAAAGTTTGTTGATTGATTTTCATTTTGTGTGAATGTCATACATGAATAATAAAAAAGTTTTAGTTCAGTTGTATTTGTATTCTTTTTCCCCCTTTATGACATAAGAATTACTTTTCTCATGAGCAGTTTCGTCAGTAGGACTCCCTGTGGGCTCTCAGAAATGCCTGTCCACTCTGCCCCTCTGTTCCAATGGATGTATCATTAGTGACATTTTACAAGTTCGTTAATTTCTTTTGCTTTTAAGAATACAAAATGATGGATGCTGTTGCCTGTATTCGAGCAGAGGAAAAAGTAGCAATAGAAATGTTTGCTTTAGAATGCTAACAACATTGAAATACGTATTATCAGAATGAATGTATAAGGCTCATACTTACAAAAGAAAAATGCAGCCCTGTTTTCATATTTAAAATATTCAGCAATTATTCTTTTATAATTTGCTTTCCGTAGTTGCATCCTTAGTTGCATATACTGAGAACAAAAGGGACAGTGAGAGACAACATCCTGCACACGGCATCCTAGTGTTTAAAAGAGGACATGTAATGCAGGTGTAACAGGAGGATCATGTCTGGATAGGTCATAGTCTCTCAGCTCCTATTTATTTTGCTGCAAATTTAGTAGGTAGGCAGCCAGCGTCAGGCTATTTGCAAGTCCTTTTTTTTATAAATAAGGAGGAAAATAAATGGGTTCTCTATAAAGCTCTTGATAAATTAAACCGAGGAAAAATAACTCCTGGGATATATAATTTTCCATTATTTTTATAGCATATTTTCCAGTTTTTATAATTCATAAGAAAGCAAGCAGTGTAAGTTTAATGATATTGAATTAGTTCTTTGACTATACTAAATTCATAATTCTTTTTTTTGTTGCGTAACATCTCATACATTGCACAGTTAGGTTGTCAGTTTGTTGGCAGACTTTCACAATTATGTCTGTTGGTGTTGTAAAGTTCACTGTGCTTTGTGAAACTCTGTTTTTCTAATATTTAAGCATTAATTACAATGTTTCAAAGCAAACCCCAACAACTAAACTTGCAGAAGTTGATACAGAAAATATATGCTTGTGCTTTTTCGTTAATTTTGCTATGATTTCTGTCGTAATAGAAATACATTAAGTAAAAGATGCAGTTTGGAAAGAATTTTGAGGTCCTTTTGATGCCATGACATTAATATGAGTCATTTGGCTAAAATAGCTTAATTTCTGGTAATCCTTGTAGAATCCTAATGTTCCAGTTCAATTTCTGGATTATTCTTAATGTTGTTTCATAACAGGAAGAATGCAAACATTCTCAAGTTTTTTGGAAATTAGGACCAGATAACAACCAAGAACACAACACTTGGGCTGGTACAAAAGCAGGGTAATACTCTCACGTTTTCCATTGTATCTGCCACAAGAAAAGTTTACTAACAGCTTGAAATATTAATAGTTTTGAGTGCTTAGCCAACTTGATACTATAACATAAAGTGGAACAAGTAATCTACCTCAAAAATTAATGTTTAAGGATATTTGACAGTATTAACACTGTCTTGTAAACCCATACCATGTTAGGGGGTTCACTGCTCTGCTCTGTAGAGTGATACACAAGTGGAAGGAGAGATAACCTGTGGCTTAGAAGTGAATTTTCTTGACATAATTGTGTAGGTAGAATGACCACTCACTGCTGACACACACTATTTCAGTGACCTCACAAATAAACTAAACAGAGCAAAAACTCGTGGAACTACACAACATTAAAAATTATAACTGTTTTATACTCAAAATAATTAAGCAGTGATAAAGTTTCATTGCTCCTCAGCATATGAATACTGTCAGAATCTCAATAGTGATTTCAGGCTCATGTGGAATTCTGTGCACGCCTAGAGCGTCCAATTTTATTTTGAGATTCTTGAGAACTGGGATGACAAAGAATTGTTTGTGTTCCTTTTCTTTCTTTTTTTTCTCCTTCTTTGGTATTTTTTAAAAAATCATAATGTTACTTTTGTTTTCTGTTGACATGTTCAGTAATCTGTTCTAAGCACTTCATAAAATTTACCTGTGAAATAGCTTTTAGACTTCCATCCTATAGGTGGAAGTTTCCACAGCAATTGGCAGCAGGCACACTTCCAGTCTGCTAAGACTCTTATAGGATATGTTGGAAAACAGGATATCTTGGAATATAATATTAATCTTATGAGGAATCCTTAAGTGCTCTGGATTTTTTTAAAATTTTATTTTTTTTTTTTTCTGTTACTAGGGCAAATCATGATCTATATAACCTCCATTTTCTTTTCTTTTTTTTTTTTTTTTTTTTTTTTGGTTTATGCAAGTAATTTTCAAAAGCTAGTGCAATGATTATAACAATAAAAAGACTGTGAAGCAGGACTGTCTACTGTTTTTACTGAACTTAAAATATATATGTCTGCTGTTTGGTGTTTTAGTTTTGGAGTTTTAATTTGGGCTAAAACCTTTGCTGCCCCCTTTTGCTGATGGTGTACTGGCTGTTCTAGCTGTATAGCATGACTAGGATAAGGAAAGTCAAAAATACAAAGAGTATACACACATCTTTCCAGCTTTGTTATGCACATCATGCACAGATGGGCATGTTTGCTGGACCCACAAAATTCCTAGGTTGGCAAAAGTGGAGCGTTCGTGTTATAGATAAGAAAAAAGAAAAGCCAATTACTATTGTAACCAGGTTACTGGACAGAGCATTACTACACCCAGTGCAGCAGCTTCCCTGCTATTTCATAAATACATAATACAGCTCAGTCTGATTTGGATCCTGACACCACGTTTGGCTGTGCAGAAGTAGCTCACAACAAACAAAACAGGGTGTGAAACAAATTAATGTCCTACATTTCCTAGTGTCATAACAGATATTTTGTATCAAATTGCATTCTTACCGCTAGTTTGTTCAGGAACTGAAACCTTTCTGTACCTAACAAATGCTCAGGCACATTTTTTTCTCATCTGTTATGCCTGCAGATGCAAAGGAATCGAAACATTTATATACAGCAACACAAAATAAGTAAGAACAGCTCTACAAGAGTATGGATCAACCATATGCAGAAATAGAAGTACTTGGTCAAAAGATTAACTTGGGGTTTGTTTTGGGGGCTTTTGGTTTTTCTTTTTGTAGTTTCTGGTTTTGGTAATTTGGTTTGGGGTGGATTTTTTTGGTTTTTTTATTCATGCTTTTGCATACAACAGTTTAGAGACAGTTTTACACAACTGGATCTGTTCTGGTAACCTATGGCCAAGCTCAAGCTAGGAATTCAGAGCTTAGAAATTTGTACACATCAAGAAATTTCTCCTGTGTTCTTCTTGAGTTTTTTCCCCTCTTCTCTGCAAGAACTGAAAACAAAAGAATGCTTAATGATTTAGTGGTTTGAAATGACTTTAAAGAGTTACATTAATCATGTTTGTCCTCTCTCCATTATATGTCATTTGACAATGTGTTTGAAGACCAAAGTATTGTTTCAATTTGATTATTGACTGATCTTTTGCAAAGTTGGTCAAGAAATTTTTTGCTATATTGTTGGGTTTTTTTAACCCTCTCAAAGGTAGGCAACACATGGAATTGAGAAACTGGATCTATAAGGTTATTTATTTCTAAATATTAACAATTTTTTGAACTGAGATACTATAAAGAGTTAGAGGTTCAGGGTAGCACTATCTGAAATTAGAACATAAAACTGCATAAAAAATATAAACTCTTAATCTTTTTAATAACCTGCTTAGAAATACAGCTGTTTTTTTATTGGAGTGTTTAATTCTGTGGTTAAAACCTTTTTCAACATACTTTTCTGTTGCAAATGATTCTGAAAATTTGAATGTAGGGTAGGTAGCAGGATTTTGCAAGACTTTTTAGACCTTAAAAGTTGTGGTTTTCAAAAATTAAGAGGGGAAAAGTGAAAAAAAAAAGCCAACATGATAATTTTTTTAAAGTATCTGACTATTCATGATGAATGGAGTATAAGTCTAGGAATATGTTTTGGCTGGAACCTTTTGCCTGCATAAAATTTGTGAGTAGAATATTGTGATTGCCTGGCATATTTTGGATGCTAATATGTACATGTATCTCTGCATAGATATTTAAGGTCTGCTATTTATTTGTTTTTTACATTAAGTACCATTTCTGAAGAAGTACATAGTTTGGTGGGTGTTTGCACTGTGCCTTTCTATGAGTTCATATGCCGAGTAAGTACATACAAAATCTTTAAATGTCTTCAGATTTTTAACTCATCAGAAATTACTATCACGTGCAATTAAATCTTTCTGTTGTGTTCTCTGGATTTTGCATGAGATCTGTAGGAACACATCAACAAGTATGCTCTTGTCCTCTTCTCTGACACATGCTGCTTCACGTGAGTGCAAACTAAGGCACTTTTCATGGTACTTTTCCACATTTAGAACTCAAATACAAAAACCTGTAAGTGATTTAACTGCAATGTTTTCAGCTAGCAATGATACTGGCTCATTACTCTTATTTTACTGCAAATATGAAGTCAGGTGACTTACCTTCAATGCTGCTGTTAAAAAAAAAATTGCAGACCTACATCAAGTTTTATAGCAATAAATCAGTAAGTATACAAGAACTTCCTCTGAAGTTCTTGAAGCTTATATGCAAAGAGTTTTAACAAAACTAGAAGAGAATGCAAACTATTTACTCAATGCTCATGTGATATTCAGCAAAAAAAAAATGGTGTTCAGCATGTACAGAAATTGATATTCTGAGCTCTAGAGATGTGATTCAGCAAACTATAGAAAGGTCTATTTCTAAAGAAAATAGTAAACATTTAAAGAAAAATATAACATTTAAGACTACTAATGTCTAATTTGCATGGTTAAGTTATACATTTGCATTAAAAGATGCTGTAAACCACTTTATCCCTCAGTAGCTGGAAATTGACAAATACATGTAGTTTTTAAATTTATATGAGTATTTGTGATCTTAAGCAAAGATACAATTGTATTATGAATACCTCATGATCCAAATGATACACAAAAATCTTGTATAACAATGACATTTCTGTGATCTCTATGAACTATAGTACTGGCAGACATGAGTGCAAGCTGAAACACACAGGGAAGGAGCATTTTTATATTCCAGTGATTCTAATGAACCATTTTCTGGACTATATGTAGGTACATGAGCTGCTTAAAAATTCATGCTAAACAATGCTGTATAGTCAGAAGTTATATTTTCACTTCATAGTGGAAAACAGAGAACATAAATTAAGAAAATTTGCAAGGTGCAAGACTAAAGATGACATTTTTTCATCTCTATTTGTAGCTGATACATATCTGGCTATATATATGCTGCCTTAGAAGGTAGCAGCACATTCGGGAACTTACATTAACTGTACAGATATTTGATATATATTGAAGATGTGAATTACTGAGCTGGGCTCTACTGCTTTTCTGTGGGACAAGCTCAATTTTCTTTTTTTGTACCCTCCCCATTTTACTCTGGGCGAGATTCCTGGAGATCTACTCTTCCATGTTAGAAATTCATATACAGAGTAAGCTGTCAGTTTTTCTTTTCCATGCCTGTGTCCTCAAAAATTATATCCAGATCCCTGTGGATGTTCCTAGATCAGTGTAGAGGTAGATTGGAAAATTCACTATGCAATGCAGCATAGGTATTAGGGACTCTTCTACTAAGAAGTTAGTCCCAGTGATAGCATGTGGTAAAACAGACATTAATTTGTGATTTCTACAGTGTAGCTTTAGACACTCACTGTGTTTTTCAGGAGTTTGCTCACAGGGATTATAATCTTGTGAAGACCTTTTAGGCTGTAATTTATCTGGCAAATAGGGTATGCAGAGGTTACTGCAGATTCAAGTGGTCAGATAAACCAGTGCCTACACTGCCCATACTTGAGATTATTTCTACTTGTGTCCCACTGACCACAGAGCACTGTTTACACAGACCTGGGACCTGGTACTTTGGGTTTCACTTTGTTTATATTCTATTTATGTACTACAGGGCTTCTCTGCTACACACAACAAAGTGGTAAAGGTGGATTAGTTTCACAATGCACTCTGGAGCCAAACTAAAACACAAATTTAGATGCAACCTTGAACTGTGGGCATTTTATCTAGTTTGATGATTTTGCTAAGGTATGTTACAGAAAGAGAACATGCTTATGTTCCTTAAACAACAGCACCATAACATGGGTCATATAGACAAAGAGCACTGAAATGAGTGAAAAATTATGGTTGTTTTCTGAAATGTAAAATTTGGTCAAATATATAAAAATTAGTTATATATAGCAGTTGTCACCTTGAACAACCATATGGGCCAGTTAACTAAATAAGCCATTTCAACTTTTGCAGCTATAATTACAAATTTCATTCTTTATATCTAATGTGAAAAATAATTTCTTGTAAATACCCCCTACTTTAATAAAATTTATTTCTTGTTAGGCAAACTAGAGTAGTTTTTAGTACTATATTATTTTATCATCATCCTAAACTTCAGCTAAGTTGGTGGTTCAGGTTTCCCCTTGTAATTAGAAGCAATGCTTTTTGTATCAAAATTTTGCAATTTATTTTGTTAATAATTTATTAATTTATTAATATTTAAATGTCGGTTGTTTATGCAGGAAGAAACAGAGTAGATGGGGAAGTCTTTAAACTAGAATCTTTATTTTAACAATTATGATTAATAGTAAGAATTTACTGATGGAGATGTTTTGATTGCTTTTTCCAAAGTTCTCTGGTGCCTCTCTTAGAGTCAGCATGGGATTAAAATAAAAATGAGATGTGTTTACCTATTCCTTTAATCCTTGTAGAGGTGCTCTGTTTAAAACTTGGTGCAGACTCAAAAGGCAAAACATCTTTCCCCACTTCTTTTAATGGGAAAAAGCATGCATGTAGATAAATCTTTTATTTCACAATGCCTGTTTTTAGAAATTTCCAACGGTGTTCTTTACGTATATAACAGGAGAAAGATGATCTAAGGTCAGCACAAAATTTGAGTACATTTTCATTTGTGTTGCTCTTTGGAACGGACTTACAAATATGTCTAAATTTCATAATTATCCGATAAATCTGATATATATCATATATATATATGAGCTATTGAATAAAAAGACACATTGCAGGAATATGCTCCAGTATTTTCCTGAACTAAAATGGCCTGGTATATTATGTGCATTTTTTGTCTAACAAGGAAATAGAAGGTTAAATGACTGTATCATTACTGAAACAGCCTTCTAACTTAATTTTAAATTTTATCAGAAAAAAGGAAGAACCAGAAGATGATATATAGAACACATTGGATAATGCAGATGCTGTGAAAATAAGAACTATAGTTTTCTATAACAAATTTATCATCAAGACCACAAGGGTACAACTGAACCACCTACATTAGAATGATGTGATGTTCAGTGCCTTTTTTTGTAACACATAATTAATATAACGTAAAATGAACAAATAATACAGATGTTGTTTTATGCAATTTTTTGTTGTCAAGTTAGTAAAGTAAAAGCTGAAAAAGTTCTACAGTATACTAATGATGTTATGAAGAACTGACATCCAGAAGTGCAAGTACAAATTTTATTTCCCAGAAATTTGTTCACTGTCTTGGACACTATGAGGGAAGTTATGCCTTCTGGAGAAAGAAAAACCCAACTGTTTAGAAAAAATTACAGAGATTAATGTTGCTGAACTCACGTATTTCAATCTATAATGGCAGTGCTACCATTAAGTTTTTATCTTATTCTCTATGATGTGGGCAGAATAATATAAATTCTTAACTGTCTTAGTGTAGCATCCATATTGGGAGCAAGATAGAAGAATATAAATAGTACACTAACTTTTGTTAGTTTTACAAAATAGTTTGTCAAGTCGAAGTTATAATTTACTGTTTTCTGAACATGCAGTGTGTGAGAACTTAGAGTCTGGGGGACATTTGCTTTGCAAAATTAAAATAAAGTGCGTTTAGATGCTGTTGGATACAGATCGAAGCAAGCAAGACAATTTAAGTCTTGTTTGGTTTTTCTTTTGTGCTGATTTTTAACATAAAAACCAGTTCATCTTGAAGCTGCAGGGAGTATATTGTGGCCGCAAGTGTAGAGGCGAATGTGTAGTCATTTAGTCTGCATAGGGAAGACAGAGTTGTGATTTTCTGTTTTGTCACTAGATGTCATCGTTTTTCTCAGAAATACTGCTAGTAGACATTTGAAAAGTTGTCCAGTATTTCAGTGAGTGTATATAATTCGACAACATGGGTTATAAAGAAGAGAGTTTTGTTGCTTAATGGAAGTTTTGCATAATTTGTTTTGTCGGTTGTGATTTGTTGCCACTTTGTGTCAAGTTCTGTGCACAAGCTGCAGGAATGAAGGCTGCCATTCACCTTGCTCTGAGCACTTCACACCGAATAGATGAAGCTCTGGAGAACAGACTGTACCATTGCAGAGAATAGCTAAAGATGAGTGGGACAGGGGAGAGCTTGAGAGAGAAAAAGCCAGGGAGGCCACAGCATGAAGAGAGCTAGGGAAAAATTCTGAGTAAAGCAAAAAGTGAGTGACCATACCAGAGCAATGGGAGAAAGCAAATATTTCCCAGGGGCATGGCTGGGAATACATTGTTGGCAGATGCTTAGGAGATTTGTTTTTGGATTGAGGGTGAACTCTAAGGGAAGAACCCACTTGTGGTCTTCATCAGCCTTATTGATGAAAAGGCATCTTTATTGATCAAGTGTCATTCAGGTGTATTTAATGTGTCTGTCTCAAAGATAAAGTGCAGCAGAGCTCTCTCAAAGATGCTTGAGATAATCTCATTACCACCTTATGCTATTTGACATGAGGGTGTGCAAAGATCACCTACTTCAAATATCCCTAACTCATTGTGGGAGCTAAGATTTTCAGGTTTTTTTCCCTTTTCCTTTTTCCCTAATCACATTCCTAGTGAATGTCTTAGTCTTTTTGTCTCACAATGTGTCAATAAAAGATGTAAGTAATTACAAGTTAATATTGTTTCCTTGGTTGATGTATGCTAAATTCATTAAGAAAAAGTTGGTTCTGAAAGACAGATATTATTTGCCTAATATTAATAAAAAAGGGAACTTTTTGCAATTTTCACAGCAACAGTTCATGTAAAAAAATTTGTTAGATATTTGTATAATATTCTTTTATGAATCAGAGCAATTTGATTATTTTCAAAATCAAATTCTTAGAACTTTTAACTCTTGTTTCACACTTTTTTATGTGAGATACAGTATATTAATTCCTATTCCTTAACTAGATAAACCTCTCATGGAAATTTTGTGAAATTAGGTGGCTAATTCATGTGCACATAAGTTATGGGCTAATTTTTATCTTAAGATCTTATTTTTACAACAATTACCTTAGAGATTTTATATACTATAACGTTATTTTTATCTTCCAAATTCTATGAAAAAAAACCCAGTGACTTTCAAAATTATTTTATAGCAGACAGATGAAAAGGGTATATCAGAAAGCTATTTCAATAGGAACAACAAACAAAAATATAATAAGTTTTTGCAATGAAAAACTGCTACTTTAAAGTTTCTGTAAGGCTTTATGTTTGAATGGATTTCAAGACAAAATGTGTGCAACAGTTGTTGTGCTGGTTACATTACATTTGTTAGCAGGCTTTCAAATATTTGGCAGTCATGTTTTCAAATTATTTAGAGAAATCTGTTGGTGGAGGATGTATTGCAATTTAAAAATATTTTATTTTTTATTACTGTGTTTTATATATGTAATATAAAAATATTTTTCCCTTTTAAGATTTTTTTTCTTGGATATATATATATTATCCCAATTTAAACACATGCACATTTATGTTATATACTGTAGAAATCCATCTCTGTTTTATTTTCTGTATGTATTATTTGTTGCAATGTAGACTGAGTTTTAATATCAAGTCTATCTAAAAAAGTAGAGGTAGAATTTTCCTTCTGAAACTGAAGTGAATTCTCATAGTGAAACTGATTTGTATCAGTGCAAATTAAAAGATTCAAATTTGTAACTTATCCTCAAGGTGTAGGTGAATTTCTTAGCCTGATTATTTTCAATGACAGATTGAATGGGGAAAAAAAGTGCAGGTTGGGAGTGTGACTTCTTAATGCTGGACTGCGTGGCCCAGGTCATGACTTTGACCTGATCGGCCAAAAGTTAATTTTCTCAGTAGTGTCAAAGAAAAGTGCTAACATCTCTGCAATCAATTATTCACTGTGCCAGAGATAGTGGTAAAAAACTCACAGTTCCTCACCTCTGTTACTTGCCTTATGTTAATTGTCCTTATTACTGAGACCAAAAGTGTTTGAAACACTCTTTGGAATTATCTTTTTATAGTTGTGGGTTACAGGCCACATTCAATAATCTCGGGTAGTTGCCATTAACATCTTTCAAACGTATTAGTAATAAGAAAGTGGGTTTGGAATATAGCCATGGCTTTTATTTTCTTTTGTTAAATTGCTGCCTTGGTTTTTGAGTGTCCTTCTTTTTAGCGTCTTTGATAAAACCTTTGCTTGCTGATGTCTTGAGCTGAAATCCATTCCAGCATGTCTCATACCTCCTTACAGTGCGTGCTATAAATAAGAAATCTGGAATTCTGCAGACTCAAAAATGAAGTCAAAACTATCACTTTGTTGCCATATTAATGAGGAACATATCAGCATAGTTATTATATTCAGGCTGGCCTTGGAGGTTTTTCATGTATCTGACATAGCTTAGCTAATTATAAGCTATAGTGCTTTAAGCCACGAAAGCCCATGGCAGTGCACAAACAAAAAGGGAGTTAATTTTTTTGGGATTATAAGCATAAAAATGGATTATCAGTAGGAACCTTTTTAATTCACCAATTTTCTTCTTGTTAGAACCTGAAGTTGAAAACAGTATCTTTCAAAACAAGTAGATTTTTATAGCTGGAGATGAAACAGCCATATTTGCTCTCAGTATCTTTATTTATTGAAATTAAAATTAGGCTGTACATGTATATTTTTATAAGACAACCATTTAGTTACCTTTTATGGAAAAAAAAATTATGAACACATCTAGTGCTGACCTTTCCTTAAGCCTGCATTTCCTTTAAAAGGCAATTCCAAACCCTCATATATTTCTGTTAGCAGATTCTTCCCACAACAGTGCTCTGATCTTGACCGTCCTCTTTGCATAAGGACAGTCAAACATGCAAGTGTTTGGAGAGAATGAAATTTCTGTTTTGGAAATTAATAGGGTGCAGAAAGTGGATCTTGACTTTTGCACATCTCTGTGCATCTTCTGACCTCAGTAGCAGGGCAGGTCATAGAGCAGCTCATGTCGAGTGCCATCGTGTGGCACATGCAGGACAACCAGGGGACCAGGCTCTGCTGGAAGGGGTTTGTGAAAGGCAGGTCCTGTTTGACCTCCTTCTATGACAGGGTGACCCACTCAGCTGATGAGGGAATGGTTGTGGATGGACGTTATGTGCCTGGACTCCAGAAAAGCCTTTGACACTGTGTCCCATACCATTCACCTGGAGAAAGTGGCTGCTCATGGCTTGCAGGGGTGTGCTGTGCACTGGCTAGAAACCTGTCTGGATGACTGTGCCCAGGGAGTGGAGGTGAATGGAGTTACAACCAGCTGAAATTCAGTCACCAGTGCAGCTCCCAAGGGCTCAGTATCAGGGTGAGCTCTGTTTAATGTCTTTATTGATCATCTGGACAACAGGATCTGGACAACCTCAGTCCATTTGCAGGCAAAACAAAGTCAGGCAGGACTGTTGAACTGCTGGAGGGCAGGAAGGCTCTAGATAGGGGTCTGGACAGGCTGGATTGATGGGCCATAGTTTGAGGTTCAACAAGGCTAAGTGGTGGGCCCTACCCATAGGTTACAACAACCTCAGGCAGTGCTGCAGGCTGCATTGGGTTTGCATAGCCAGGTTTTGGAAGTGGGTGGGAGGAGTGGTGGGGAGTCTACAGGAGTGGGTTCTGTGAGAAGCTGTGAGAAGTTTCCCCCATGTCCGAACCAATGACACCTGGCTCCAAGTCAGACCCACCACTAGCCAAGGCCAAACAAATCAGAGATGGTAGTAGCACATCTGTGACAGCTTATATAAAAAGAAAAAAAAAGTTACTACGCAGTTTTAATTGCTCTCAGAGAATAGTGAGAATATGTGAAAGGAACAACTGTGGAGACACCAAGGTCAGTGCAGGAGGAGGACAGAAGGTGCTCCATGAAGAAAGGAAGCCCACACTGGAGCAGTAGATATCCATGAAGAACTGTAGCCTGTGGGAAGGAATCATGGTGGAGAAATTTGGGAAGAACTCTCCTTTGGGAGTGACCCCACGTTGGAGCAAGGGAAGGACTCCTCTCCCTGAGCAACAGCAGAAATAATCTGTGATGAACTGAGAGTAACCTTCATTCCTCATCCCTCTGTGTGGCTGTGAGGAGAGGAGGTAGATCCCAGGAAGGAGGTTAGGATTGGGGAAGATGTTTTTAAGATTAATTTTACTTCTCATTATCCTTCTCTGATTTTGAGTGTTAATAAATTTAATTAATAAGTTGAAATTGTTTTGTCTGTGATGATAGTTGGTGAGCGATATGTCCCTGTCTTTATCTCAAGCCTTTTGTCATAATTTTTTCATGCCAGTCCAGTGGCACAGGGGAGTGATAGGTGGGTACCTGGCATCCAGCAAGGGTCAACCTCACAACAGAGTGTCTGGAAAACTGCCCAATGGAAAGGACCTGGGGGTGCTGGTGACAGTGACTGAACATGAGCCAGGGTGTGCCCAGGGGGCCAAGAAGGCCAATGGCATCCTGGCCTGGATCAGCAATGGTGTGTCCAGCAGGGCCAGGGCAGGGATTGTCCCCCTGTGCTGGGCACTGGTGAGGCCACACCTCGAGTGCTGTGCCCAGTTCTGGGCCCTCAGTGCAAGAAAGACACTGAGGGGCTGGAGTGAGTCCAGAGAAGGGGAATGGAGCTGGGGAATGGTCTGGAGCACCAGTCCTGTGAGGAGCAGCTGAGGGAGTTGGGGATGTTTATCCTGGAGAAGAAGAGGCTCAGGGGTGACCTTATGGTTCTCTACAACTATCTGGAAGGAGATTGTAGCCAGGTGGGGGTCAGGTGACTATTCTCTCAGGTAACAAGAGGTAAGACACGAGGAAATGGCTTGAAATTGTACCAGGGAAGGCTTAAATTTGATTTTAGTGAAAAAATTTCTTCACTGAAATGTGGTCAGGCATTTGACCAGGCTGCTTAGGAAAGTGGTGGCCCAGGAATAAGTGTTCCTGGAAATATTCAAAACCCTTGTGGATGTGGCCCTTGGGGACAGGGGTTAGTGATGGACTTGGCAATGCTGGGTTAACCATCACTCTTGATGACTTAAGTCTTTTCCAACCTAAATGATTCTGAGATCCTACAATTCTCATTTATCCAATACTGGATTCAGCAGTCAGGTCACTCAAGTAGGATGACAAGCAGTAATGTACAGTTCAGTGGTGAAATGTACTAATATCAAAGATCTCTTTGTTTTTTCAGTTTGGGGACCATGCTGAAGCAGGTGTGGAACTGTGTGCTAGCCCCTTCTGAAATAAGGGGGGCAGTAGACATTGTCAGGGATATAAAATTCAGCAAAGGATTCAGATTTCTTCCTGAAGAAACTGTAATTAACTAGTCAACATTATTTTCCAAAATACTTTGTATGAAATATAATGTTGTACACAGTGAATTGTTGGTGGGCATATTTAATACTGTACTGCCTTGAAAACAGTATGCTACAGTATTGCAAATACTGGGCATGCCTGCTAATGTTCCCTGATATCCTTAGCAATGAAGAGAGAAAAAGTTTGGCGAGATAAGGGGAAAAAGAAAATGAGAACAACGTGTATCTCTAAGAGAGAGCTAATAAAAAATAATTTGTGCTTTTACTGGGCAGAATTAGGGCCCTGAATATCCAGATCTGGCTGGAAAATGAGAATTGGCTCTTGGGGAGAAGGAATTTTAATATTTCCTTAGTATGTCTGGAACAAACCCAAACTTTGTAAATTTATAAACATAAAATTTAAGTGACAGTGAACAACCATTCCCTATGGTTTCCAATATGGAAATGTTTAAAAATGTGTTTAAGTGTGATATAGAAAGATGAAATACAAGGTCTTCCTCTGCATGTGCCAGCATTGAGATTCAACATGCATTTCCCACAATACTGCTGAATCCTTTAACCGGGGATAACTAGGATTCCTGGAAACAAAACCTAAGCATGCAGTCTGGTTTAGTACTTCCTCATTCTGCTTAGCCTTTCATGATCTTCAGGACAACAGATCCAATTTTCATTTTATAGATAATGAGATCAAAGCAAAATATCTGCTTTTATCTCCTTAAAACTTAACATGCTTTGTCCTTGTCCCCTTCCTTTTGCTCTCACCACCTTAGTCTGGATTATAATTTCAAGAATGTAAAATCAAAATACCACAGGTGCTAAAATGGGCAAAAAATTGCAATCAGCATCCTACTGTTTCTTCCCACTCTCCAGCTGAAAACTGTGAATTTTCCATAGCAGGTTTTCTATAAAACCGATAGTGCAACAGTTTTCTTTTCTGTTGTTTTAATTTTTTTTTTTGCTTCTGAATTAGCCACAGTGTTGTACAAAGAGGTACAAAACAAAACAAGTTTCTTGTATCTCCAATATTTGCAGAAAAACCACACAACATTTCTTAAAATTCAGCAGTGTGAAATCACTCTGGATAGAGAAGTTCCCCTTTCTGGTGACTTCTGCTCAGTGCTAGGTTAATTATAAGTGCTAGCTTGAAGTACCACTTTCCTTCTGCTGACTAACTTCCTCAGAAATGTCTGGCAGCCTACCAAAATAACCATACACTCAAACTTTCTAAACCCCAAGGTTTGCCACATCAACAAGGCAACAGCAGCAGATTTTGTGGGCAGATCTGGAAGTCAATGTGTGAGTTGTCACAGCAGGTACAGCACTGACAATTCATCATCTGACCAAGCTGTAGCAGACAGGTTTAATCAGGGGCATGATGATTTAACACCTCCTGAGCAGTGCTCACTCCCAGCCCCCAACTCCAGACAGTGGCCACAGTAGGGACAACAGCTGACTCCAGCAGAATTATATCACCTCTGCATGGCATGGCAGAGATATTTATTAGCA
Source organism: Argya squamiceps (assembly GCA_037834095.1). Classification (NCBI taxonomy): domain Eukaryota; kingdom Metazoa; phylum Chordata; class Aves; order Passeriformes; family Leiothrichidae; genus Argya; species Argya squamiceps. The sequence continues at coordinate 55,800,600 of JBBMKD010000115.1, forward strand.
AGATGGGAATATAAGAAAATAAAAAAACTTCAGCTTTATGCCCAGACAGGTGACTTCCGTTCTTGCTCTTTATATAGATTTATAATGATTCAGCATTTAATTATTTAATCTTATTTTTTATTTGGAACCTGTTTGGCTGGCAGTCACAGTCAAGGTTTACTGAAGAACAGTACCAGCTAAAACAATTTTACAGCAAAAAGCATCAGAGGGTAAAGACAGAAAAACATTGCAGACACCAATGAGAGGAAGACCACTTAATCTACAGCACTGAAGGGATAATGAATTTGTGTAATGTGCTTGAGGAAAAATTTCTCTTGAATGTTTTTCTTAAGCTAGTACAGTAAAAGGTTATAGTCAAAATCCTTTTGTTTTATATTTAATTTTCGTATTAATTTTATTTTTGCCATTTTGTATAGCCTCCTAATTATTGCCTGAACAATTAAAATTTAACTCCCATTTTCTCAGTAATTTTAGTCTATTTTATTCTCTGCTTACCTCAAAAACTTTAGGAATGTGTAATATACCTTTACATTGAAGAACAGCAAGAAATGTACTTAGTTCTTTTCAGACAGGAAAGAATACATACCCCTTTCTTTGTAAATCCAGTATTAATTTGTTTATTGACAGTATCAAGGATGACATTACAGAATTTAATGTATCTTGTAACCATTACTTCTATTGTGACAGCAAACAGAGATAAGCAATTACCTGAAGGCACAAGAAACAGAATCTCTGAATCAAAAGGATTAAAATGCAGTATTTCAAATAATATGATTTAATATCAGTATTCCCTCTGCTGTACCACATCATGGAAAAAGTACTTGCAAACTTGCAAAATTTTACATCTGGGGTATCAGTTGATGAAAAATATGAAGCAGTGACAGCAAAGTTAATAAAATGTTGCAAAATCTATAAGCATAACTGGAGATGGATTTTCAGCCCCCAGCAACTGAAATATCTATTAAATATATTTAGCATTACACAGCCACCACACCACAGCACATTGGAAGCTGCTTACCCTAAGAAATAAAATGAGTCGTTTACATAGTCTGAGAAATCAACTATTTCATACCAGGAAATGTTAGTTCAAAAAAACTTCCTTTTTCCACCTCCTTCTTTACATTGTAAAAGATGTCAGACAGATTTATTCACAAAATTTTTACAACACGTCCTAGGTGCAGTTTTGGATGAAAAAATGTTGTCTTGGGGACTTTTGCTTCAAAAAACAATATTACTATTGTTGGCAGGAATTTTAAGTAAGTTTGTCTTGTCCCCAACTTTAAATCTAAAACAGGCTTATTTATGAGACAATGAACAAAGAACCATTTTTAAAAGAAGGCCACTTCATTAACCTGATGTAACACTAAGAGTCTTGTTCAGGCTTTGGGAACATGTTATTCACATCCTGGTAGACTGGTAGACTGATACAATGCCAAAAAAACCCTTAAGCAAGTCACACTACTACAGATTATAGTGGTCTTTCCATGTTACAAGAAATAAAAATTAAAAAAAAAATCCCAAACCAAAACCAAAAAAAACCCAATCACAGTATTTAGAAAGACTATTCCATCTGCTGTCAAAACTTGCAGAAAATTAAACAGTTTTCCTAATTCCTGACCAAGCATTTAAAACCAGTATACTGAAAAGTTAAACTGGCTGTAAGAAGCAGTAATTTATTCTTCACAGCTGAAGATAAAAAAAGGGTGATTAAAAAAATGTTTATTTTGTCAGATTGTTTTGTCAATAATGAAATAGGAAATCTGATTAGATTTTTTGCTTTGCCAGCTATGATTTTCCTTCTCCTTCTTTTTCTCCTTCTCCTAATCATAAAAAAACCCCACAAAAAAACCCCCCAAACCAACCCCAAATTCAGAGTCTTCTAAATATCCTCAAGGCTGAATCTCAGTTATGAAGTCTCAAAGGATACAAAGAAGTCTCTTGCTATACTTTCAATTATTTGCATGCTAGTTGAAATCCATATCCACCGCTTATTTTCTTTAAATATCTATAGCATAATAATTATTTTCTATAAAAAACAACTCCAATAAACAAAAACCACTCAAAAGTGCTGAGTTCTGTATTGTAATAGAATTTTAGTTTCCAGTGAAAAGAAGTTTTCCAGAAACACTGAATAAAAGATGTCATCATATTTAAAAATGGTGGCATTTAATATTTTAACATCATAAAAATAGTATGAAAAATAAATGTCTACTGAACTGTGGAATTACTTCAAATACACACAGGCATAGTGTGTCTTGATTAGTAAAAATAAGTGTGAACTTTAAAAGAGGTAAACATTTCTTTAGGTAAAAAACCAGAAAAATACAAACCAAAAAAATTAAATCAGTGGTTGAAATATTGAAATTAATAATATTTGCTAATTTGAATTATATTAAACTTTTAAGATTTAAATATTTATTTAAATCTCTCCAACAATATTAGGGGAGTTAGTCTCCTCTGTTTGTGTTTGAAGAACTTTTATCCCAAGTTATCAAGACCTTCTGCCTGAGATTCTGAGTTCATTTTGGACTAGACCTAAGGCCATTTCACAGACGTCTGGTCAGACTGTCCTCACAGAATGAACTGTACAAAGATTGAAGAAACCTTCCATCTGTCCTGAAAAATGCATCAGTTGCTGGATATGATGTATAAATTAAATGATACAGTGGCCCCTGCTGCCCCGGACCTTACAGTGGGCTGTCTCTGCATTGCATTTGGCCCTGAATTCCCTCTGTATCCTACATGATACTGTTAAGACAGCAAAATATTAATTAATTTTTATACCTTCAATTGAAAATATTGGGAATAATAAATGATAACACAGGGTGTATTGCAGCCCACTTGTGTGTTGCCTTTACCCTGTGGCTTAGGCTTTTGCATGGAGGCCTTTCCTGGTATTTGGGAATAAAAAATTCTGGGGTAGCAGTGGAGGATTTTCTAGGTCAAAGGAAACCAAACTTCATGCATTCTAGTCTATATCACCTGCTGGAACTCACCTTCAGAATGAACTACTTCAGGACACTATCCTGATTTTTGTCTTAGAGACAACTAGCTGGAGTGGTGTGGAAAAGAGCCACGGAGAGGCTGTGGCTCCAGAGCCTGGCAGCTCCTGGGCTGTCTTTGTTTTTGCAGTGTGGACACAGCCCGTGCTGAGTCTGGCAGTGTCACAGGTGACAACACTGATGGTAGCTAAGGAAGTTCCTCTCTCTGTATCTTCCTCCTCTATCTGTATTGATCAAAAGATATGAGTGTGGAGCTAGACAAACTCACAGATTGGATCTTTGTGTCTGAGGTTACTTGGTGACTGCAACCAAAATATTGTCCAGTTCTTGATACCATTACTTTAAAAAATGGAGTCCACAGATATTTCAAAGACTGATTTGGAAGTATGGAGAATATTTTCATGCCATCTACATGATTGGTATAGGACAGCACTTATCAAAGGACTAAATAGGACAGTTTTATATTTAAAGCTAGTAAAGTATTCCTACCTGAATATTTTTCTTGGTAATCCCTTATGACAGAGATTCATCTTGTTCTTGAGATGTTGGTGGTGGTTGTGGTGCTGAAAGGAATTGAATTTATTACCTGAGTGGAACAGCATACACTGCAATTTACCTGCACCAAAGCTTTGAGCAGACACTGTTGGACAAAACCACACCACGTCCTATAAAGGACATTATTGGATAATTTAAAAAATAATTATTGGATATTAAGTGTGGAAAGTTTACCTGAGAAAAAGCAGCACCTAAATACTTGGTATTTATATGCATTCTAACCTGCCAGGAAAAGCTATGACAATCTGCCATCACCGTACAAAGTTAGGAAATATATAAAGATTTTTTAAAAATTAATCACTCAAAAAGCCCCACAAAACAAAAACAACCCTCATCAAAACCAAAAGAAAAAACAAGTGAGCAACTGAAAAGTTTAAACTACATTTTACTGGGATAACTGCTAGACTTTGTTGTCCTTTGTTTCTTCTTAAAAAAAGCTGCCTATAGTGATCTCTCCCAGATTTAAAATGTAAGAACTGAAATACTTTATATATCCAACAGACAATTCCAGGGGACAATAATAATAAGATATTGTTTTCTGTGTTTCCAGCTCCTCTGCTCTGCTGTGTAACAATTTTTTCTTTTTATCTTTTGTACCAAATACAAAATCTCTTTTCCAGGAAAGACTGGACAAGGTGATCTTCTGAAGTCCATTCCAGCCTGGTCTGTTTTATGCCTCCATGATTCTAAATGGCATTGCAATGATTTTATAGCTCACCAGTACCTGAAAGACAATTATTAATTCAGATATATGGGCTTGCAGAAATGCTGACAGTCTGACCTTCATCTCAGTATAAATGTTGATCAGTGAAGCATTGCTTGTCTCTCTGCATTGAAAACAAATTAACCAAACAAACCACACACACACAAAACCTAGACAAAACAAACAAAAACCAACAGCAAACCAGAACTGACTGATCTGCCTGAGAATTTATTTACTTTTCTTCAAAAGAAGGACAGCCAATTTATATTTTCCATTTTTACAGACATGTCACAAGCTTCAGCATGCCTTTACAGTACCATCTTATGTGCTTTGCTCAATTGTGCCAGAATCTTTTCTGTATCATGGTAAGGGCTGCTACTTTTGGAAGTCTGTGTGTTTATAATTTCTTTTAAACATTGGCTGTTTCAGACCATTGTTTTTCTGGAATAAATGTGCCATTATTTAGGAGTTTTCTTTTCAATATGCTTGTGAGCAAATTACCAGACAGTCCAGGCATAGTTTTGAACATGGTTGTGCTGTAGTATTTTCAGCTATTTTGACCTATATATGTGTGTGCCTATAAATTCCCTAGAGACCTGAAAGTTACACAACTTTTAGTAAAGGTATACTGATGGACTATGACTTTAGAGAGTGCCTAATCTGTGTCCTCCAGATCTTGCCTTGAGATTTGTACAGAAATGTTATTATACACTTGCGAAATTTTTATCGTATGAACTCGTGTAAAACTCAAATAAAGAGTCTATTTTCTAGAACTTTTGTGACTTTCTAAGGCAAAAGATAGAGATTTAGTCCTGGAGGGAGGAGGGAGTGTTCTTATATGACAAGGTAGTAATTTTGTCCCCCAGATCTGTAATTATATTTTCTTTGCATTCATACCAGAGTTAAATTGAATGGTGTGGAAAAAAAAGCTTTTTATGAACAATGAAAAAATTACAGAATCTATGTAAAAAGTATTTTTCCTAGAAAAATGAATGTATGCTTATCTAAAATGCACATGAAGAGGAACATATCCTTAAGCCTTCCTTAAGAACATGCCACAAATTTTACAATATTGGTTTATGTCTTTAGACTTGTAAAAAGTCTTAGGTATTTACATATTTTAATAATGAATATTTGCATATGATGATTTTAGATGTGACTGAATACATCTGGTTTCAACATTACCACCAACTTCATAGCTAACACGTGAGTGTTTAAGGCATACTGCATCTTATGACAGCTGTCTTTTTATTGCTATAAAAAAGAGGGCCTGTCTAAGTACTTCATTTGGGTCAAAGTAACAGGATTCCATAACCAGTGTTTAAAACATCACAATAAATTTAGAGCAGATGAAGAAGCTTTTTTCCATAAAACTTCCTTGTCCAAACCCAAAGACATTTTATCAAATAATTTGTGTATATTAAGTGTGATGTTAACTGCCTGGGTAATAAAAACGACTACCTGTCAGAGGATCTTCTTTATATATGCATGTGAGATCCCAGTTCCATGACTACTGTCTGAAAATAAAGAATTACTCTTCTGTACAGTCTTCAGCTCTGCTAAGAAATGTATTAGGAGCTGATGGTTTAAAAATATTTTCAATAGTAATTTTTTTCACATGAAAATCTTGCTGACTGTATATTAAGTTTTTAGTTAGTAAAATGCTACTTAGATACTGGTTCCTAACATGTTCATATATTTTTCCATTTTCTCATATTACATATAGAATCTTTAAAAGATTCATGAAGGGTGATGAAATGATCTTCCAGGAAGCTTGTCACAGTTTAAAAATAGCACATTCTAATGGTGAGTTGCAATTGGCCATCAAACTCATATAAGTATCACAAAGGAATTTATTATTGACCAGTATTACATGCACTATTGGTGTATCAACTGGATTAATTATATTTGGCAGTCACAGATAGCCTTACATCTTTAAAACACGTTATGAAGAATAATTAATCTTTGCAAAATGATGTAAGAGATCTAAATGAGACTGAAAATGTGCTCTATGGGAGTGATTTCTTTGTGTAGGACAGATCAGGTATTGTACAATACTAAGCTAAAAAAAATTATATTGAAAGTTTGTCATCCTTTTTGGCAGAATTTATGCATATTTTTTTACAAAAGCCTTAATAATAGTTTCTTATATGGTATAAGAACATATATACACATAATTCCTAATGTGTAGAAGGTATATGTGTACTGCTAAAATATTAGCACAGAGAAATATAAAAAGACTAAATGAAAATTAAATTGAACTGTAAATTAAGAATTCAGAAGATATCCATAAGCCTATGAAACATCCTAGAATAGAATGTGTTAGAATATTTCAACCAGTGGACGGATTGTGAAATGGTGTTTCATTGAACTTCAATTTCTGCCTTTTACCTTCTAATAAATTTATGTAAAATTATTTGAAACATGCTTTTGTGTCAAGATAAGTTGCACTAGTGGCTGCAAGTAAAAATTTTAAACATTGTGGATTAATTATAGAAAATCAACATGCCAAGATGTCATGTCACTTGATTTACCATCAGAAATTCCATTTGCGTCTATTCCAGTGCACCAGCTCTCAGCTGAGAAATCTTCTTCTTCAATTAAACATAACTTTGCTCCTTGACATTGGGGGAAAATGTGGATTTTATGCTACATGTTTATGCTACAATGACTACATGACCAATTTTAAATTGTTATTGCTACAAGAGTGAAAAATAAGTTTGAAAATTTCCTGTGAACTTTATTGCTTGTGAATCTAAAGATGTTTTCAGACATCTTCAATTTTTTGTTCCATATAAGTAATAGTATAAAACTAAGTTCAGTTGTGAGCTCTCTAAAGAATAAGCAAAAAGAGGTACCTATTGCTCAAATAATGGAACTGGGAATTTCATGTCCATTTCTGTATTGCTTTCTAAGGACTAGACTGAGAAGAGGAGCAGGTGATCTTGGGCTTAGTTAGTGTTCCTTTCCATACAAATGTCATAGTTTCTGTTCAGATGAAATCTACAACAGACACCCTATTCTTCAAGTAGCAACTGGCAATTTTATGTTGGGTATGATTTCTGTGCTAATTTAATATGGCATGTTCTAATGAAAAAAATCAAACCAGGATTTCACTGTTACTAGCATAGTCAATTAGCCTGATTTTTCAACAGTTGAGCTTTCCAAATTTCTATTCATTCAGTGGAGCTGCTCTATATCCACCCCTTCAGAGGACAATTTCGAATGTTCAGTCTTAATTTAGGTAATTCTGTTACTCTGCGAGTCTTGAAAAATATTAGTTGGGCCTTCACTTTTCTTTGGGAAATCAAAACTTCTATTCATTTTTTTTGGTAAGAAATTATTGCAACATGGCCTTTCAAGTGATCAAACAACATCCAGAAAAGAACCCTCTTCATTTTTCAAGTAGTCTAAGTTTTACTTTTAGAGTTTAAACATGGATTTCAATGAGTGTTTAGAACCATTTTTGCCAAACATATTGCAACTCAATCTCACTTGAGAAAATTGAAAATTTTCTGATGTTATAAGTAGTAAACTTGTGGTCATAATAACAGAGATCAATAAAATAATATAGAAGATCTGTTTGACCTCTGTCAAATGCAAGATACGAAATTCATGCATTCTTTCCTCCACCGAATATTTCCTAGAGAGTTACAGTCTTCTGGACGAACTGTGAGTGAAGTATATTAATAAACTGAAGAAAATAGTAGAGCAACAATTTTCTCTGTTTTTCAGTATTGGAACAAGCTTAAAATTAGTACCTGAAAAAACATTATGAGAAGATATAAAATACTTAGATGCTGGCATCAGGCTTAATTCTAATGATATTTTGATAACAGCATTATTTATTTGGTAACTTGAAGCAGTGTTTATTGGAGAAGTCATTCAGTAACTGCTCAGTTTTAGCTTAGTATATGCAATAGGAAGAATATCATGCTTCTATGTTGTGTTCTAAAGATCATTTCCACAATGAGTTATCTGCCTAATTCACACAATAAATACCTTCAGCATGGACTAGTGTTTTATTATTTTAACGTGCAAATTCTGAGAGCAGTGAGAAATTATGTATATAACTTCACTATAATTTTGTGGGGAGTAGTGAGATGGTGCTGTCCCCAGTTACCTACCTTAACTGAGGGAGACTATTTGAGAATATAAACATATTCAACTTTAGGGACAGTGTAATTTACTCAGAAAAATCAGTGTGTGGCTTATGTGACTAGTAACATCTGTTCTGTTTCTTCATACACACAAGCTTTCAATCTATAGAGAGAAAAAGTCAGAGCCTTCTGAGAACACTCCAGAAAATACATGTTATGAGGATCACTTTCTCAGGAAAAAAATTTGGGTTTAATTCAGATGGGTATTTTTATTCCATTTAATTACCAGAAATTATGTGCCCAGTTTTGGAAATAGGGAACATCAGTAAAACAGACTTTGAAAGCATGCACTCTTTCTTCTCTATTTTAGTGAATTTATCCAATATTCAACTTTACTGGAGAATTTCATGTGAAGGCACACATAAGTAAGAGCTTTTAATACTTTATTTTAGAGGAATTATGGCTACTTATCAGAGTACAAGGAAATAATGGTATTCTAGTAACTTTAATTAAAAGTAAGCCTGGAGAATGTATATTTAGGGGGAAAAAAACCCTTTAAAATATACCTGTTTTCTTGACTAATCTTTTCTTCTAATATTAGATTTTGTCTACATTGTAGACATACTTGACATTTATTACTAAGACATTGTTTTAATATCTGTAATTTTGAATAATTAGCAAAAGCAGTGTAGTTACTATGGCCCAAGAATAGCATGACAAGTAAGTGTTTATAATTCAACCAGTGCCTCCTTGGCTTTCCCTAATGCTAAAAGGTTTCAATGTATCTCATGGGTTATGTTGGCAAAGTATTGTAAAACCAATCTATGTCATGAGAGCTTTCCAAATTTCCCAAGTGTTACTAGCTAGTGACCAGAGGGTGTGACTTTAGAGACCTAATCTTCTGACTAGACTTTTCGATGTCTGCCTTTGTACCAATGATATGTTCCTTTTTTCAGTCATCAAATGCAAGAAAAAGAATATCAAATGTCAAATAGGTGTCTCATGTTTGCAGTAATAATTTAATTCTCAACTTCCCTTGACTAGATCTAAAATTTAGTATGTAAATATAGGATGTAGTGCAATGCCTTGTCATCAGTCTTCAGGGATAATGGGGAACTAGGCCTAGATTCAACTGATCCTGCAAAGATATCAAATATGTGTCTGACTTAAAGTGTATGGGTCCTGTCACATTTCACCATCTCATCTGACTTAAATAATTTGCAAAATGGAGGGATTTCTCTGAAGAATATTTCAGTATACTGACAAGAGATTAGTCTATAGTTGAGCTGTCTAAAGCACCTGAAGTTGTTGTCTGTCTCAGAGATACTCAATTTAGGAGTCTGTTCTTCAAAAACTTGGGAGCATATAGGAAAAAGAAGACTTGCTTTTATGTTTTGTGTGCTTCCTAAAAGTGGCAGTTTCTAAGCATTATACTTTTAACAGTCTGAGGTATATTTTGAGGGAAGACTTCCATTTCTCCGTAATATATTTGAGGAAATATATTTCAGAACTTCAGAACTTCTCTCTCTTTGTTCACAGTCGGGTAGTTAGTGGTTAACACCATGGACAGCATTGGACCATTCAGCATTTTTAGTGATGTAAATGCAGTAGGACTTGGACTTCAAACTTTCGAAAAGGCTGCTATAATCTCATGCAAATTTGTACTTCAATCTGAAAATCAGAGAAGTTTGCTACTTAGATTGTCACATGTTTGCTCTGTATTGTACTCCTTCAAAAAATAAATTAAAAAGAAACTAAGAATGGCTTTGTATACAGGGAATATTGGCCGATATTAATCTTACAAATCTCATTAAGTACTTTATAATCAGCTTATTATTCTGCTTCTGTTAAGAATGTTTTAGTCCACTTCTCTATGTAATGAATAATAATTTCCCTCTGTTTTCTACTTGTTTTAGGACTGTAGACTGTTTGAGATAAAGATCTTGTATTTTCTATGTTTCTTAATAACCCTAAGCATCTGTGGTTCCATGTAGCTATAAAATACTATTCTATGATTAAGCAGTTGTCCATAGCTACATCCCAGCTACATATGCACAAACAATATTTCATTCAGCAATATCTATTAGAGCAAGTTCTGTATACTATTCTTGGGACGTGAGAATCTCTTAATATTATAAAAAGTCTAGGGTTTTTTTTCCTATTATATGTAGCTGGGAAACAGAACTGTTATCTGAATTAGCTTTCCTTTGGGCACTCAGCAATTTAAATTATGTGGTAATTCTTAAACAGCTTTTACTTAAGAAGTTGACTCTGGCTTCAATGTCTTTTCAATTATGAGTTAAGGCAGTTTTGGTTCTTGTACTCTAATTCAAGTTGCAAATATATGTATCTTTGTCAGAATACAAGTTGTCACTTAAGGCTAGAAATTGCCAGACATAGGATACACAATCACAAATTCATGTTTTGGCCACATCTGACAAAAAAGGAAAATAAGTACATGTGTACAAAAGGCAATTATCATTATAATTCCTGTCTAAAGGAACAGTACATCTGTGAGGTGGGTGGACAGCATTGTATATTTCTGCCTGAAGGGTAATCTGCAGACCCCTGTTGAACTGGTTCTTTCTATGGGAAAGGCAACTAGAAAATAAAAAAGTGTCAGCTTGCAGAAATTAGCTCTCTGGGATCTGTACATCCACTAGTAGGGGCAGGGGAATTACAGTTTGATGAACTGAAAATTATACTGAACATAAAAAGGAAGATGTTCCACATAGGCAAAAAAAGTGTGTTGGGTGTATATTTCCTGAAATCAGTATCAAGAATTAAGTGTGTTGGGTGTATATTTCCTGAAATCAGTATCAAGAATTATGATGTTATGAGAAACTTAAAACTTCTCATGTTTGGCTGCTTAGAAAAATCTGTAAAATATGGTAAGGGCTAAATAGTCTGACAAGATAAATGTAATCAATTTCTTTATCAATATTCAATGAATGAACAGAAAGCAGAAGGGGCATAGTGTTGATAAGGAAAATTATTTTAAGCATCAAGACAGGCATGATATATAATAGGAAAAAAGGTATTTAAATCCAAATTACTACATTTTATCTGGAAACAAATCTCAGGCAATAATGCTCTTTAGTTAAGGGGACTGGATGATCTTTGTTCAAGAACTTTGAAAGAACTGGTACAGGAAATCTCACTCTTATAGTAGGGATTGTTAATAAGATTAATAAATCAGGAGCCAAATAATATTAAACATGTACCTTGTATTTTAAGATACCAGGAGTGATCCGGACAGGCACACAGCCTTTTTCATTTAAGAAAAAAAAAGAAAAAAGTTTTAAAGACTTTTGAAGAGTTACTAGCTATCAAGACATATAAAATTGGATACAATTTTTATGTGTTTACAAAATTAATTTTCTCTCTGAAACCTTATTTTGCAGACAAAATGGTAGGTAGACTCATAAAAGTGATCTTTTTTATAATGGTACTTGAGAAATTGTTATTTAAAATAGAAAACATGAGTATAAGTAAAGAATTTTAAGGCAGATTAGGAGGTAGCAACAGAAGAAAAAAAGGATTGTAAGAAGGTAGTATTATTTCCTAAGTAAAATGCTACTAGAGTTCAAATATTTCACTTAGTATGTTTATTCATGGAGTGCACTAGTGACATTTTCATATGACTCAGTGTTACAAAACTACCACTATAGAGAAGAATCAGATTACAGGAACTTGCAGCAGTTCAGTAGGAGGGAATGTAAAGCGTACATGTTTGACGTCCTGAAATCTTTTGAAACTATGAAAGAAAATAGAAAGTGTATTGATGGCAACAGGCATAGGCTGACCACAACTGAAAGGCAAGTTCAGTGACTCAACACTACTTTTATTACTTCCATGATTGCTAACCTTTTTTATGACATAATCTCAATGTTGAAATGGTTTTATTTTGCAAGGCCTGAAGGTTTTGACATAATACATTTATTGATGACTAAGTTACAAACTGGCAGAAATTATGTGGTTACAAATAAAATTATAAGCAACAAAATCGAGGCAAATCACATCAAATAACAAAGATATTAATTCATTAGTGTACATTACCTCTCAACTATCCAACTTCGTATTCTGATTTCAGAAAGAAATTATAGTCATGTGGGTAATTTTTTTTTCTCAGAAAAGTTATATCAAAGATTCTAATTTGATAAAAACTGGAAGATCTAGGTTATTTATTATGAAAATCACAATTAAAATTGTAAAATTCATTTGGGTATCTGAAGAAGTTTTAGTAATCCTCACATTAAAAAAAAATCATTTCTTTAAAGGAAAAGAATTGCACTATATCTATTTCCATCTGAAAAATAACAAGAAAAAATTTTGATAAATAAACAGCTCCAGACAAAACAGAATTATTCTAATGGGCATTAATGATTCTAATGGGTAATCTACAACTTTGATCTTCAAGAAGCTTTTTTGAGATTAATAACAAGATTATTCACATGTCTAAACCATATTATAAATCATAAATTGAAATTTAGTTGATTGAACTGTTTATTTGACACATTTGACACAGAAAAGCATAGTTGTTAGAAATATAAGATACATTAGAAAGAATGATATTTCAGCAAAAAAATCTAAAAGCATTGTCCTGTGTTTTACATATGCCCATTCTACTGCTTTTCCTTCCCCATCTCAGAAAAGAAACTACCTAGATAGGAAAGTGTCAAAAAAAAAAAAAAAAAAAAAAAAAAAAAAAAAAAAAAAAAAAAAAAAAAAAAAAAAAAAACGAATGTCTAAGTAAAATTCCACAAGAATTGTCAAAAAAAGTATTTTTTTCCATTTCTTGTGGTAAATCATAACTGAATTGTTCAATTCAGGTAGTTATCATGCCTTTTACAAAACATATTTGTGTTCAGAATAACATATGATGCTTGGTAATATAAGAAGAAACCATCTTCATGAAGCTCATGTGCAACAAAATAGTGAATATAATGCAAACATTACCAGATATGGTAAGAAAAATCAAATAAAAAGTATTACCAAGTCAAATTTCATCCTACCTTGTCATTTAATATTCAAATACTGTGAACTGTGTTGTATTTGAAATGCACTTGACCAAAATAATGCACAAGAATCACCATATTATAGAACAGATCATAACTATTTGCTGGAAGTGTATTTAATCTGACTTCAGTTTGCTAAATGTATGAATAAAAAAACCTGTCATCATTTTCTCATTGTTTCCATTTTACAGTTGTGAAAACATACAATTTGTTTTCTTGAATAACTGCTGCCAAACTGTCTTTGGGGATTTTAGCCATATCTGATATTTTCGCTGAGGGAAATTTTAGAATTTGTGGTTACTGCAAGTCACTTCCTGTTTCATAGCAGACTTACATCCAAACTGAGAGTGTGTTACGAGGCCCATACTCCATAGCAGTAACATGACTCCTCAAAGAGAGATCAAGCTCTGCCTCTCCCCAAATATGAGATAGCTAGGACACAAGAGGCAAAATAACTTGTTAAACATGAGTCTAAACTGTCACTCATTTTAATATATTAAGTCTGTATTCTGTAAGCAAACTAGAATAGTTGCTTTTCTTCCTTTTTTTAAGGTAAAGAAGATTCATTGATCAGTTGGTGGATAGGAAAAAGGGTACAATGGGAAAAGAGAGAACAATAATATACACCCCTTATTTACATTTCTTTTGCATAGATGTAAAGTTTCTGATTATATTTCTGGAATGATTTTTAAGGCATCTGAACTGTTTATTATGCAATAGTAAGATACAAGTCTTTGTGCAAAACCACTGGTGCCTAATCCAGGGAGGTGTTGCTACGAAGGACATTTATTTTTCTTCAGGTATCACCAATTAGTGGTATTTAAATTTCTCTCCAAATGAGATCAAAAGATAGTTTAATCTCCCTGAGATGCCCAGACATTCTTTTCCATACCACTCCTTCTATGCCAGTTTGAATCTATGGAGCCTTAAGGATCTTTTTGTATCAGTTATAAGACATAAATGACACAACAGAAGTATAACAACAACTGATGCTTACCAAATGAGATGAGGAAAAATAACTATTTTTATGCACCTAAGAAGATTTCACATTTTAAAATGAGATTACCTGAAAAAAAATCTCTTGCTCTAATTGAAGGGAAAAGAGAGAGACACAGAACAAGCTAAGAATTTAATACAAGACACATAAAATATTCATTTTTCAAAGTTTTTGACCTGAAGATTCTTTGGACTTCAAAAAAGTCTGGGGCTTGGATGGAGAATGTTCTTCTCAAATTACATTTATAGTTCAGCACATCATTTTCAGAACAAAAATATACTTGATAACTAAGCTCTTTTTGTTCTTGAGGGATAGCCGCAAGCTCTTAGCAACATTACCTAATTCATGATTGTTGTTCAAAAGTGAACTATATGTTTTTTGAAGTTTTCTCTTTTAGTAGTCATTTCAATGAGATAATTATGACTCTAAGCTCTCAAGCCCTCGGGGCAAGTTATGTGGTGTGGGTTATTTCCCCACTGCATAATGCTCATTTAGACCTCTCTGGGTACAGGAAGCAAATTTTCTGTCATTTTTCAGTTCAAAGTGTCTGAAATCATGTGAGACTCTGTCAGAGCTCACTGGGATGATGTTTCTATAGCATGACACCAAATGCATGTGGCTTGTCTTGTGATTCATCATGAAAATATCGGAGAGTGGAAGGTCTGTAGGGATGTAACGTCTGCATAGAAGTATAGAGACAAACTACTGTTATCTGGACTGCTTGTAACAAGTGCTTCTAAGTTGCACAAGTTTTTCTTTCTGAAGATCTAGTTTCCTTACTCCAGAATGGGGTCCGATAGAGAGTTAATTTCCTGGCAGGACAAATGGCAGAGGAAAAGGAAGAACACGGGACAAAATCCTAAATTTCTTCTGACATACAGTAATGTAACACTTGTTTGTGAACAAAGAAGTCTAAAATGTTTTAAAAAGTTCACTGGGTTTATTTGCTTACTCTGATGAGGATTCTGATGAGATGAATTTGTGCATTTGCTTTCTATGCTAATATTACTGAAGACAACTTGGGGGAACCTAAAAAGTTGTATGACTAAGGACCTAGAATTTGGATGATTTCCTTCAACTGTGTGCAGTGGGATACATTTCTTGCCAGTTCATTAACCACACTGATATTTTAATCTAGGTGGTCTTCATGGAAAGTTTATAAATAGTGATGACATCCTAACACTCAAAATATAGAAATTAATCCCAAATGTGGAGATTTTTCACATGCCTGTGTTATATTTCCATAATGTTGCAGATAAGTACATATTAGGATTTCGGTGACAGCTATATTTTTTCAGTTCTTTCCTTTTGCTTTAAATTAACCTCTTTACCTTTTTGGTGGTTTTTTTTTTTTTTTTCCCTTAAAAATTGATGCAAGAATGCTTTTCTTTTAATTTTTTGGTAAGAATTTTTATTTCTGTCATCTTCCCAAAGCTTGAAATTACCTTCTGCACTGGTCATTTATGTTAGTAATGTATTTCTTGCAAGCACTGGAGTTGATCTCCAGAAACTCTCCTTTATAGTGGTAGCATATTTCAGGCTCCACAATAATTCATTACTTGGAAGACATTTTGAAACTTTTTATGGAATTAAAAGGTTTGATAAGGTTTTTTTATTGATACTTGTCCAGCGTCTGCTGCTCTGGACACCAGCTCACCAGTCTTAAAAAATCTGCCATTGGTCATTATTACTGTTAATAATGACTCTGATGAAATTTCTGTGAACTCATATTAGGAGATTGCTTTTCAGCATTGCTTTCAGAATTATCTTTATCTTCCCAGATATATGTGTTGCCCTGTGTACTACTGTATTTCAAGCAAAATATTTGATCCAATTACATTTGTTTGCCCCCATTTTATAGAAATCAAGGAAGCAGTCAATTAAACTGATATCTTTGGAAAAATTGGACCCAATCCAAGCACACAGATATTAGTCCTCTATGCCCCTGGTGCAGTTTTCTTCTTAGGATGTGTATGTCTGTATTATATATTTTCATTGTTTTTGTTGAGTTTTATATTAAAAATCTAACACTGGTAGAACAGTTCCTATCTCTCTTCGTACTGTCATCCTTTAGAAAGGTCTAGCGGTAGAACATGGGATGCAAGGTTTTAAAATAAAAGAATTGAGTCAGAATAGGTGTAGGAAAGAAATTTATTACAACGTGAAATACTGGAATAGATTCCCCAGAGAGGTGGTAGATGACCCATCCCTGGAAACATTCAAGGTCAGGTTGGACAGGGCTCTAGAAAACCTGATCTAGTTGCAGATGTCCCTGTCATTGCAGAGGGTTTGGACTAAATGACCTTTAAAGGTGCCTTCCATGCCAAACCATTCTATGCAGAATGATGGCCAGAAATGTCGCAAGGTAAACCCTTCCTTTGGTGTCTGCTAGTGCATTTGCATCTATGAGAGAAACAAAGAAAATATTCTAGAGGACTTCAGTTTAACAGACATAGACCTTAGTCCATTTTTAAGTGAGTTTTCTGGTGTGGCTAGTAATTGAAAAGTTGAGTGCTGTGGGAGAAGGACTACATGGAAATGGAGATACAAATAATCCTCTCTTTGGTTCTCCTTCCCTGAAAAAAGAGAATGGAAAGGTGTTTGCAATATTGCAGTGTTAATAGGCTGGTTAAAAATAAGGTTTATAGGACATATTCTTTAATCCTCCCTCTTCAGATATTTCATCGGGCAACAAGAACTGAAAAATTCCCAAGACTATTCACAGAGAGAAAGAGGATAGGTTCTCACTCTGTAGACCAGTGCAACTATTATTGGAAGTGAAAAGTGCTTCCAGATAATCTGGTTCCTGCTACAAACACACTTTGTCCCAATTAATTTTAGTGGAAAATACTCAAGAATACTTTGTATAAGGACTGTGTAATTTAGGGTTCCTCCACATCAAGGAAGAGTCATAATCACTTGCAGACTTCTATTTGTGTCTATGTCATCCACCCTCCAACTCCTTCATGCCTAGTCAAGATTCTGTTTGAATGGGGAAGATGGACTGCACTGTTGTATAGACTAAATTCTAGTGGTCAGAGCAGTATTTTGGTAACCAAGGAATCAAATCTGCTTCCAATTTTCTTTGGTTGGTTGGTTTTTTGTTGCTTGTTTTTTGTTGTTTTTGTTTTCTGTTTTGTTTTTAAATGCAGAGTGGCTGGCAAGTTATTATGGGCTTGAACAGGAAGAATTTCACAAGGCAACCTATCTTACTGGGTAAATTCTATAACTTTAATTTATCCCTACTCTGGAAAGCCCATATATTGTGCATTCCAGCTTGCTGGTGAGTTAAGTGGTTTGTAATACTGTATAGTAACTTTATATACGCCCACACTCCTTCTGCAACTCTGCTTCTGAATGAAATTAGCTGAGTCAATGGGTCCTATGGTTTGTGCTGAACTTAACACTAAAGAAAACCAGAGAAATTGTAACACATGTGCAGAACAGACTCATCTACAGATTTCAAATGTGGTAACTGACAGGTCAGTGCTGAGAAGCTATTTCTCAAGATAGTACAAGTCATTATGTAAGTCTAGTGTTGAAAATGTCAATGAGTGATCGGGCAAGTATGCAGTGAGATAAGTGCAATATGAAATAGTAATGATGGTGCAGATTTGTGTAGCGTTTGCTACAGTTAATATTTCATAGTAAGTTTATTCAGCTTAGAGAAAGCAGGAGACAACTGGAATAGATTTTTTTTTAATATTCAGATTAATGACATGATGTTGTGGCTTTTAGAGTTTTGTTTATAGACTCTTCAAATGTCTCTGGTATAAACTGCCAAACTAATTGGGAGGTGTGGTATAGGGGTGCTTTTTACATAAAGTATAAATATAACATAGTTATAACAGCTTACATGGTCCCTTTAAAGTCACAATAAATATTTATCTTTAGTGAATGATTTTATGTTTTGCTTCATAGCATCTTAGTGAAAAATGCTAATTTTCATTGTTACTTCTAACTCTCAGAGTAGGCTTTTATCATGGTTGTACTTAAACGACAAAAAAAGCCCCCTCACCTTCCATATAGAGTAGTAGAACAGAAATTATGATAAAGTCCTTTAAATTTTGTAATCTGTTGTACTTTTGTGCTGTAAGTCTTCAAATAAGTAGTAATATCAGTAATATAAAAATATTCAGTAATATAAAATGTGTGCAAGTATAGGCTCCCTTTTTATTACTGAATTGAAATAAATGTCATTTCACTGTCAATACACTGTGACATTCAAGTACTTTAATATTTTATTCTTTCTTCAGAGTGGTATCAACTCTACTAGGGCTAATTTGGGGTATTGTAGAATAGGGTTGTGACAAGCAACAGAACTGATCTTAAGGAAATAGGATCTATACAAATGTGACGTGCAATAGCTTATCATGTTACTCCCAAGTTCACCCACACCCTAATCAAATACAAAGTCTTATCACACGTTTTAATGTCATTGAAGTTGCAGCTGGCTTCCATACTGCAGGATTTCCTGTCCAAAAGGGCAAGGAGCCGTTAGAAGTTTAAGAAGCCTTAGTACAGTGTAAACCATTTAGAAGAATGGCAAGCAAACAATGTATGCCCCGGGTATGCTGAAGTATAAAAGTCCAGAAATCTTTCACATCTCAGTACGGATCAACATGGTGAACTCTGCTTCCTGCGCGTCTCTTTTCCTGCAGATTTTTGCACTTCCATGCAGAATTTTCGGTGCTTTCTGTCACCCTGGAGGCACGGGCCGTCCCGAGGAAGGCTGTTCCGCTAGTGCCCCGTCCTTCCCCTCCATCCCGAGCGGGTGGGAGCGGCAGGGCAGGTTGCGTGGCGCCGGGAGAACCCACCTAGAGGGCCCCCTTGACGCCAGCACAGCCTCTGCCAGGCAGAGCCCTCTCCGCAGCCGAGCCCAGTCTGCTGCAGGACCAGTGCCACGCAGCCCGACACTGTCCGGGGCTGCCGCGGCCGCTGCTGCTGCTGCTGCTGGGCGAGGAGACCAGCAGCCCGAGGGCAGGCTGGAAATTCTGGTCCGGGAAAGGGAAAGTGTGAGCCTGTTGACTGCATTGCTTCAATATAGATGCCGTCTCTGTAGCCTGGGCTTAAGAATCTTCCCGAGGATGTTTGCCAGAGCGTAAGGAGTGATAACTACTGTCTGGGAGCTGAATTGGGAAAAAAGGACAGCAGAGAAAGAATGCTTAGGTAACACGGGACTTATAGCTTTCCTTTCGTTTTGCAACGTACAAATTGATGCACGTGGGTTTATATACAGGATAATATCAAAACAGAACTAGACTCTGCAGTGAGAGTCAATAGCTTAGTCATTTCACTTAAAGGGAGCAGGCAGCCTTATTACGGGGTTAGACAGCAAAAATGAATTTGATCATGACATGATCATATCCCTTGATGGTATCTAACTGTAGTCCTGTCCTATGGAGTGGAAAAAACATACTTCCTTCTTTCTTAGCTGAAGAAACAAAGTCACAGTATCAAATTCAGAAAGAAGTTTGGGGTTGTTGTAGAAGGCTATTAAACATCCTCCTGTTCCCCAGGCTCGTAAGAAAGGAAAACTGCATTAAATTGATCATTGATGAATATGTGTCTAAGAAAGAAGAAAAAGCAGTATTCATTTCTGAACATGGCAAAGCAATCTGAAGTTACACATCTCTCCCTAAACACTGATTTGGCACAGATGGCAACAAACTATCTTTTAACTAACCTTTTCCAACTGTCCAAAATGCTGCATATGAAGATGCTTTAATTCACAGTCAAAGCACTTGGATTTTTATCAAGGCAAACTGTTGGCATTGTCAGAACAGTTTCTGTATACTGATTAGTTTAATGTTTTTTTTAAAGTAGCAAGTGATGCATAAATGGATGGACGTGTACCTAGAAAACCCTGTGAGAAGTCTTTCACTGGATCCTGGAAATTTTTATTTTTGTGGATTACAGTAATTCTTGCAATAATCCCTGCTGTTGACTGCTCATGCAGTTGTTCTGGCATGCATCTATGAATATCATAACAGATAAATCAGTCTGGCAAGCAAAACACTAATGTTGGAAGACCTGTGAACATGATGCATGTGAATAATTTCCCCTTTAGGAGGCATTCATGGATATGGTGAGTAATCAATACACATTATAGACTGTTAAACTTGAAATGCTTGTTTGCAAAATACTGTGACAACTACCAGATGCTGTGTTTTTACCTAAATATATGTCAAGTGAGGACTATGAGTCCTCAGAAATGAAAATCAGACAGAGATAGTAGTGATGAAGTAATGTGAGTTTAGCACTTCTTCATATTTGCAAAATAGGCAAGTCATAGAAATTGCATCGTTATGGTCATGTTTTCTTACATAAGTATTTTGAGCAAGATGATGTATTTTCTTCCTGTATCAAAGGAACAGTTCTTTACATTTCTTTCTTAGCCTGATTTGAAGAAAATAACGAAGGCATATTTCCCCCCTACGTTTCCCATATTCCCCCCCGGAACTTATTTATTTATATACTGTCAAGTGACCTGAAAAAAATGCTCCTTCATATGGCAGTTGAGTAATCATTTATTAAAGATATGCGTAAATGCTGTAAAATGTTTTTGGGAAGTTCTCAAATGTAGCCGTTTGAAAGACAATCACATAGCATTAAAATCCCTTTATCATCATTAAAACATCTGTTTCCTTTTTGAATCACAGGCATCTATAGTTCTTCCTGACTGAAAAATCTTTCTACTTGCCTTGCAATACAGTCCAGTCAACTCGCTTATAAATTTTACCAGTGGCTGTTGCGTCATGTCTTCCTCCTGATGCTGCCTTGGTTAGTGCTTAATGAAGATTATTAGCTAAGGCAAAAAAAAAAAAAAAAAATACTTCCCCATAAAAGTTTTGCCCTTTGGGTATACACTAAGTCTTCCAGAACACTGGAAGCAGGCACATTTTGGGAGCTGGCGAAGTGCACGGACCCGTGAGGCGCGGGCGGGCGGGCGGAGGGGGCGGTGGCAGG